>VWZD01002629.1:691852-994939 GCA_013396695.1 Sakesphorus luctuosus
AGACACGTACAGACACCTTGAGGATTGTGTTCAGTTCTGGGCCCCTCAGTTCAGAAAAGATATTGAGGTGCTGGAGCAGGTCCAGAGAAGAGCAACAAGGCTGGTGAAGGGACTGGAGCACAAGTCCTATGGGGAGAGGCTGAGGGAGCTGGGGGTGTTTAGCCTGGAGAAGAGGAGGCTCAGAGGTGACCTCATCCCTGTCTCTAACTACCTGAAAGGAGGTTGTAGCCAGGTGGGGATTGGTCTCTCAGGCATCCAACATTAGGACAACAGGGCACGGGCTTAAGCACTGCCAGGGGAGGTTTAGGTTGGATATCAGGAAGAAGTTCTTTACAGAAGGAGTGGTCAGGCATTGGAATGGGCTGCCCAGGGAGGTGGTGGATTCTCCGACCCTGGAGGTTTTTAAGGTGAGACTGGACGTGGCACTGAGTGCCATGATCTAGTGATCAAAGTGGGGTTGGATTAAGGGTTGGACTTGATCTCAGACGTCTCTTCCAACTCAACTGATTCTATGATTCTACGATATACACACATACATGGGCACACACATGCCCGCACACACCCCCATACATGCATATGTGTGCAGGTTGGCAGGCACACATATGTACATATGCACGCACATAAACACACATACAGACATATGCACACACATACATACCCACACACACATATGCACAGACATGTACATGTGTGTGTGAGAGTTGGCAGCCACACGTATTTACATAGGCACACACATAAACACATGTACAGACATATGCACACACATACAGACACATACATAAACACACGTGCACATATATGCACACACGTACGTGTGCAAGTTGGCACACATATGTACATATGCACACACATAAACATACAGACAAATGCACACACATACAGGCACACATACATACACACACACATATGCACACTTACATGTATGTGCATGATTTGGCAGGCACATATATGTACATATGCACACACATGAACACACGTACCGACATATGCACACACAGACAGACACACATACATACCCCCGCCCACACACATTCATATGTACTCACATGTACATGTACATGTGTGAGTTGGCAGGCACACATACGTACATATGCACACACACACAGGCATACCCGGGACATACAGAAAAGCACACACGTGTAGGAGGCATGTGTGCAGGGTTGCGCATGCCATGTGCATACACAGGTGCCCTTGCATACACACATGGAAATGCACGCCTTATGCACATGCACATACATGTGCATGCACGCTGGTACCTGGTGGGCATGTGGGCACGCGTGTGTGCACACCCACATACATACAGACCCTTACACACAGACACAGACACACACACAGACACAGGCACACACAGACACAGACACAGAGACACACAGAGACACACACACACATACTCAGACACACACACACACACACACACACACACAAACACACACAGAGACACACACTCACACACACAACATGCCCAGCTATGCTCCCACTCATGGAGGCTGGTGCTCAGCCCAGGGCTTGGCGGCACAGCAAGGCGCCATCACTGCCGTGAAGGACAGTGGCCACCACCACCTCCTCCCTGCCCTGGGCAGGTCCCCACTGAGCCCCGCTGCAGACTCCAGCCTGTCCCGCAGCCCCATGGCAGCCACCCAGGGTTTATTGGGTTCAGCCTGGGCAGGGAGCCAGGGCCACCAGCAGGAGGGAGTGCTGGAAGGGGAACTGCCCGTGACCTCTGGAGGGGATCCTGCTCCCAGGACAAAGCACATGGCCAGGCCTGGCCTACCCTGCCCTGTCTGGACTCTTGGCAGGCAGGGGAGGAGAGGTCAGGGAGAGCAAGAGCTGGGAAGTTTCCCTAACGTGAGAAGAAGCCTGGCTGTCTCAGCCTGAAGTGGTGGGCCGGTGGGCAGGGAGCCACCACGGTGTAAATTTGAGTCATCAAAGGGCTAGTGTTACTCAAACCCAGCACCCTGCGGGGCACAAAGGGCAGAGCTGGCAACAGGGCAGGCAGGATCAGGGAGTGAGGCCCAGGGATGCAGCCGGAAGGGTGGGCAAGAGAACCTGCATCTGCACAGCCCAACCATCCTCTGCTACCACAAGCCCCTGTGTTACAGGATGAGAGAAGCAGCCAGCACTGGCCACCTCGCAGTGTGGTACCAGCCGGAAGAGCTCCAGCTCTCTGGGAAGTTGTGTCCTCCCTGCCCTGCTCCAAAACCTTAATGCAGATGGAGTTGGGAGAAACCATGAGCCCTCCAAAGCACAGCAGCAGAAGATACTGGGGCTCTCCTGGCCAAGGGGTCTCAGACATCAACCACCCCTGCCTGATGCCTGGCTTGCTTCTCTTCCCCTGGGAATAACTTTTCCGTTGCCTCCTAGGACATTCCTCTCACCCCCCTACCTACACACAGGCCTATGTGTTGCAATTACATTTTCTACAGGTTGTAAAAATACAAGTAAAAGTTGTATTTTGGCAGGTTAGTGCTGAAAGCAGGTTGATAATTTCAAAATTGGGCAATGCATGCAAAACTTGACATTTTTGAATATTGAATTTTAAAGCTTCAAATATGTGGAGCTGCAAGCATAGAAGGGGAGAAGGAGTAAGTAGAATGAAAAGAAAAAAAAGAGATCTGAATGTTTTTTACGTGATCCCCTAATAAAAGGAATTAAATAGAGATGGTTCTATGGTGGCAGAGAGCATGTTTTTTTGTTTTGTTTTCTTTTTAAAAGTATAAATTAGAAATAGGAGAAGTTCTCAAGTGTTAGAATAAGCTGTTAAAACCATAAACATAAACTCTCAAAAATGTAATAATGAAGCCAAGTTCTGGGCCAGGAAATACATGTTTAAGAAGACATGGATGCATGACAGTTTTTAGCAGAATTATAGAAGACCCAATATATGTGTTGCAGAGTAATAGCTGGTAAGACCAGGGAACTTAAACAACATCATTACAAATCAGTGCAGAGAGTCCTGGTACTCAGAGAGAACATGGTGGGTAGATGTATAATTGTAATATTAGGACTGGGTGAAGTATTCTTGTATTTCAGTGTGTTCTGAAAGCAGGGTACATTGCTGTGCTCAGATGGACATTGATAATCATCTAAAAATAATCACTGAAATGAACACAGCCTTCTGCATCTGGAGGCTCTCTCCCAAACAGTAGCAAAAAGTGCCAACTTTCATGTACTAAAATTTGAGATTCAAGCCAAAGTTTGTTGTGCCATAAGGTTTCCTGTTACATCAGAAAGAGTAATATTGAGAAAACTGGAACTGGAGGATGTGCTGTCTTCCTGCTTTTCACTTGCTCTGTTGTAGATCGCACATGTCCAGTCCTTATCTCCTGCTTGACTATAAGGATGCTGTGGGGAAGCACGTCACGATCTAAGTCTGATGAAATAACATCATCTGGTCTTCTCTTACCTAAACAGCCAGTCCTTTCTTCACAGCTCAGGCTGGTCAGGCATTATTTCCTTTTGGTATAGCCATGCTTGCTGTTCCAAGTCACCTTCTTGCTCTTACTGAGTCTGGAGTTTCAGGTGAAGCCACTCAGTCATATCCTCCTTGATCTCTGCAACCCAGGGGCCTCTGTGTCACAGGTTTTCCTCTGAGTAAACCAAGGCAATTGTGAGGGAGAGGCAGATGATAGCAGATGGAGGAGAAGTCCAAGAGGGATTAAGCTGATGTGTTTGCTGGGGTTTATTTATTGCACTGTCTGGGTGCAGAGGGATGCGAAGGAAACTTCTCTGAATAGGACACAGGTATGAAAAGACTCGGCCTTCCTTCTCTTTTAAGAATGTGTGGGACAAGTCACATTGGCAGTGGACATGCAAAGAATGACACATTAAGGAATATACCCAGAACAAATTGCAGTATAACAGTGTTGCATGGATTGCCAAGCTGCATGATGGGTTTTGCTTGGATTCTGCTGGAGATAGGTTCCTGTTTTGGAAGAAATACTAAATCACTTTTAGGTTTTATTGCATGTACTTGCAACTTTTTTTTACTTTGAGGTAGCTTGACTAGCCATAGGCTAACCATGGCCATTAATAGGCCTAAGCTGCTTTTCCTACAATGGGAATAATTGTACTTTCCTACCTCATTTAGGTGTGTTACATTTTCTGGAGTGCTTAGATGTTAGGGTACAAAAATGCTTCTGCTGCCATGAGTGCATTCAGCGACTTTACACTGGTATAGCCAGCTGCTGGAAAGCAACAGGATCTGCCCAGCTGAGCAGGCTCTGACTTTGGAGAAATTTGATTGGAATTCCTAATGGAAAGGCTACCACTCCTGCCCTGCTTGCCCACTAATTCCTGCAGCTCTAGGGCCTGAGTGTGTACTGCAGCTGAGGAGAACAAATGGTTTGACTGTATTTTGCAGTGATCCCCTCAAGTGACCAGACTGTAGTGAGATGCTCCAATTACATGAGTGAAATAACGATTGTTAAGAAAGTAAAAAAAAAAAAACCAAAGAATTGTAGCTAATAATCTGGTCACTAAGTAGAAGTCCTGCAGAAAATCTAGTCTCAGCATCTTAACATTTGGAAACAAGTGAGAGTTTTTTAACAGCTGAAGGAACAAATGCAACTTCCTGATACACAAGGTCCATGGGATAGGCTGTGTTTTCCAGCGGGAGGAAAAGGATATTAAAAATAGAATCCCAACCTCCTTCACCCTTTGCTGGAGAAACGCCACTGTGAATCAAGTCTTCTGCATATTAATTTAGGTAATGTTGATGTTTCACTTCAGAGCTTTGTAGCAAATAGTTTCCTCTGGAGAAATCTTTGTAAATACACACAAAGCACTGTGTGTGTCCTGTTCTCATGTAATTGGAAAACCCCAATACAAATGACCTGATAATACCTTTTTTTTTGGTGTTGATTTCAAATAATTATGTGAGTGAAAATTAAATAGTGAAGCTCTGTAAGTGTAATCCCTTAGATGATAAAGGTACACTGAAGTGTTTTGAACCTTTGTGAGCCAAGCCAAATGCTTCAGCTCACTGATAGCTGAAGCCTCTATGGATCCCTTCACAGATAAAAAGATATGGGAGGCAAAAATTTCATCAGCAACAGAAGGAAATATTGAAGTTCCGAGTTAGAGCTTTGCTTTGGCAACTGGGAGACACTTTCTGTGGGCATTTCTGAGTCCTGAAAAGCATACTTGTTCTCCCCTTTCTCCACATGAGGAGATGAACTTGTCTACTGGGTAAGCTGTGATGTGGAGGTTCATGTTGTCTTGAAGCAGCTCCCAATTCTGGCCTGAAGACTTATCTCAATGCAGTGAGGTTGTTGCAGTTCCTCCCTGCAAGTGAAAGAGGTTTCACTGTGCATTTGCTGAAAGAAGATGTTTGAGTAGAATCCTGTTTTCCTGAGTGCTTTGCCCAGCCCAGTGGCCTCCGGAAGGAAACAGAGTGAAAGGAGAAGCAGCTCACGTGCACCCCTTCCTCTCCAAGTCTTGTGTACCATTGTTCCGCTGGCCTTGCACTTACCTCCTCCAGACTTCTTGAAGGAACAGAATATAGACATTTTTGTTCTTTCCTGTGGAGTGGGGGAGTTAGTGGTTTGCTTCAGGTCTTCGTGATTATTTCCTTTGCTCACCTGTGCAGAAAAATTGGAAATGCTCTCTCTTTTAGGCCATTGTGCATTCTTTCCAGTTATGTGCCTTGAGAATGGCGGCACTGCAGGGATTTTCAACCCTTTTTTTTTTTTTCAACTTCCTGCTCTCTGCTGGGCTGTATCAATGCAGTTTTCTACACTCACAGTCCGGCCCTGGTTCCTGACATGTCTGGTTTCAGAAAGAAGTTTTGAGCAGTTGCTGTATCTGTGAAAGATGCTTTGGAGCAATGTTTTGTGTCCTCAGAGATTTCATGGGGCCATGCTGGTATGTTCTGCATCTCGCAGCACAGCTGAGACTGCCTTACATTACTCAGCTGTGCAGGTTTGGGTTAGCCTTGTTTTGGTGCTAGAAGAGCAGCCTGACTGACAGCTGTTTTTCTGACCACATGCCTGCGTTATTTTTTGTAGATATATATATAGAAGTCTGACTTGCTGAGCAGAGCAGAATGGCTTTGTGCAATTAATGTGACATGCTTAATAATGCTTGGAAGGGTGCAGGCATCTGCATTTATCAACCTGCCACAGCCAAAAAAAAAATCTGACAAGCAATCCCAGCACAAACATAGCACATGTTTTTCTGAAAAGGGGGCCGCACAGTGCCCAGTGGAAGTGTTGCTTTTGAGATTAAACACTTTATATTTCCAAGAGAAACTTGTGTTATGCCAGAAACTCACTTTATCCTTGGGTTATCCTACACAGTGACAAATTCAATTTATGACGTTTTTTATTTCTTTGGCATTTTAATGTCATAATTACTTCCCTATTTAAGCAGCTCATTCCTTGAATACAGAATATGGTTTGGTTATTAGCATTGCAGTGGCACTTGGTGAAATCAGGTTTAACCAGCTCTCCATAATTTTTCCAGTCAATAAATGGTTTTTAAAAGGTCATCATGACATAATTGAAAAGTTGAAGGCTCATATAATTAGCATCAATATGCAGCTTTCCACATCCAGCATTTTATACAGCTGCTTTACTAATACTGTTGTCTGGAGAGGTTTTAATTTGAAAAGGAGGGCACTCCCGAGAGGTGTGTGCATGAAAATCAGACCTTTTTTAGCTTGAGAAGAAAAAGCATCAGCTGCAGCTCCAATGTCTCTTGTCTTGGGAGAGGGAAGATGTTAGAAGCCCATCTCTGCTCCTTTCCTCAGTAGCAGCACTCATTTTACTGTAAATGTTGCTGCTGCAGAGACCTTCTGTAGCTATTAGGAGCTTACCTGCAGTATGACCTTCCTCAAAAGGCAGAATATACAACTTACAACATTTCTTCATCAGTGTATAAACATCATATGCTTGGCTGGCTGCCCTTTGCAGGAAAACAAGAGGAGATGGGGGAGAAGATGGAGAGTTGAAACTGCTTCACGTGCTTTGTCACAGTAAATTTCCTGGTTTTAGTATTAGGTGGAAATTTAATTGCTGTGTTTTGTTTCTTCCTCCCTGCCTTACTTAAAAGGAGCATCAAAGAAGGGGGAAGAAGGACAAGGATGTGGGAGGCATTGGTCATCAAAGAAGAAGGTAGCTGGGAAGAAGGAGATGAAAATGTTAATTTATTACCAAAGTGGGGGTGAATCGTGTTTGAACCCAGAGGTTAAAAATACTATGGTTTGTTTGCCTCCTGAGACAAGCACCATCAACAATGCTGAGCTCACCACAGAAATGTAGAATTGAGAGATGCCATACAGATAAAGTTTTATGCTAGAGCGCTTTGGAATCTGACCCATGTACCCGAATTGCCTTTCTACGGAAACTACTATATAATCCCCGTGGCAGCCCCGTGTGACATTGGCACGTGGCCATGCCACAGTTCTTGACCCCAGAACTGAAATATACTTTGGAGTGGTAATACCCATATTGCAGAAGAGATCACCCAGGTTGTTATATACCCAGAAATTGCATTCAATAAGTGTTTGGTCTGGAAAAGCATTGAACATCTATCCCATTCATGTCAATCCATCACTGCTGAAACATAGATCTCTGGTAAGGGGTCTTTGCATTTGTTCTTTCACTTTCAGTTTTGCTTTCTCAATTTTACATTTTGTAATATTAGAACATAATACTTTCTGTCCAGCATGTGGAAGAAATGCAGCTATTTTCACTGAGGAAGTGAAATCCTAAGTGGCAGAGGAAAATCCACTTGAAATACATGGGAGTTTTTCCTGAATAAGCACTGAAATGTTTGGCCCTTGGGATGGAACTAGACCTTGGAGTTTTACCAAGGTACATCAGAGATCCTTGTTCCCAGTGCTTTTCTCTTTCAAATATGATGACTTGAGCTGTCTGGATGCAGGACTCATTGGAACTAAAAATATGTATCTTTTAAGGCAGGATCTTCCTTCTCTGGTCTCTCAGGAAGTCTGCTCAGGTATGAAACAAAAGTATTGCTTTTGGTATGGATTTTCTAGCCTGGTGTTTAATCTGTGTAAACTGTGAAATACTGATTTTACTTTCCTTGTATGGAAAAGGCCAAGCCTGTGAGTGAATGATTGTGTTGCTGAAGATCTGGTAAGCTTCTTTGAACTAGTTCCTTTACAGTACTCATTTATTGTAGGTACCTGAAAATACAAAAGAGTTATTTCACATTCCTTAGGGACATTGAAGAAGAAATATAGAGCTCTTAATGCACTTGAGAAGCAGATTCAAACAGATACAATAAATGTTAATTGTGACTTCTGTTCAGGTTTTCTTTTGTAAGCCTAAACGTTCCCTGACAGCCTTGCAACTGTGGAAAAAAATATTTAGAAAAAAAATCACAGATCAGATGTGATTCTGTGCCCAGGGATTATTCTGTAACCCTGACAGGCTGAACTGACACTGCTTTTGCAGAAGGAATCTACGTGTGAGTGCTTCTATGCTTTTCCACAAGTGACATCTGATTTAAGAACTACTTCACCTTGTATCCTCACTCTTCTAGAGAGAATATTGATAATGAATACAATCTCATGCTTGTAAATTGAACAGAGTTAGTGTCACTGCAGAATTAAAGGTGTTGTAAAGTTGAATGAGTACTCACAAAGGAAGTAAGACCCTTGTGTAGAAAAATATTTCAGTAACACAGGCCATAATGTGTTACTAGAAGCCTATATGCACAGCCCAGGCCAGGGAGAAAGGGGAAAACGGGGCCCCTGTGTTTTAGAACAGTAGCAAGATGAACAGTAAATAATAAGAAAGAATGCAGCCGTTTCCACTGGGAACGGATAAGAGGGTATAGTTTTAATAGGATGACCAATCCAGAGGTACGGAGTTAGATACCCACCCTAGCTACTGGCCAATTGTATTGCTGTACTATTGTTAAGTGTGTATGCTATGTAAACAATAAATGAGCAGTGTGCTGACCGTAACTTCTGTGAAGAGTGTGTCTCTGCTCCTGTTCCGTCAAAGCCCAGAAAACAAAGAAAAAGACCGACGTTCTCAAAACCCCAGCGTCTTCTCCGGTAACACCCTTGTATGATGTAGATTCTGTAACAGTGAATATCATCTTCTGGCTTTCAGTTTCTTGTACTTACTGTGTGAGCAAGACTGGATGCTGTTTGTTATTTAGGACATCTTATCTGTAATGACCATAGGGGAGTTGAAAAGGTACAGTTAATTTTAAATTGGTGTGCTGTTGGAGCCAAAGTCATAAGAATTGCATCTTTGAGACTCAGTTCCAAACTTCTGTGTTAGATTGGAAAATTCTCCTTCAAGGTACAAATTAGCTTCTCCAGCTGAAGTGAACAGCTGGAAACAGGTGAAGAATCTGTCCCTCAGAATGGGGGAAATTATAGTAAGGTGCAATGTGTAGGATGGGAAGGTTATCTTTTATAAAAAGTACCTGCACTGTTGTTACTAAGATGGGCGTGTTACACTCCAGAAGAAATATCCTTTCCATTTTATACTTTTGGTTAATTCCATGCTTACAGATACTGTTATGCTCTCTACTCTTCAGTTAAAAAAACCGAGCTCCTAACTGTAGCAAGTAGCACCTTACTGTTTTGTTGGGTTTTTTTGTTTTTTTCCTTCTCCATAAAAACACTCCTACTGAACCTGAAATCAAGATTTACATTAAAAGAAGTCTTTATCCTTAGGGTAAATACTATGGTTTGATTTCTCTGCCAAGGCTCCAGGTTTCTCAAAACTTGGTTTTATGAATGTAGGAACCTCAGCAAAGAGTTGTACAACATAGTAAATGCTTACAATCATTTATGAACCGGGATTAGAATTGTAGAATTATTTCTAATACTGTAATGCTTGTAATCCTGTAAATAGTATTTTCATACAGTGTGTCATATGCTTAATGACTAATTAAGACATAGCTTGCTAAAACACTAGCTATCTTGCCTAAATAAGTTTTTTTTGTCTTCCAGAAAATGATGGCAAATATGTGAACTGAAAGTAGTTGACAATAATATCAAAGTTAGTGTCAAAACACTCAGGGCTAGATCTGAGCTCTGAAGTTTAACACTAAGTGAAGTTCTGATCCTCAATGTCACTAACAATACGCAAATATGAATAAAGAACACATAAGGATCAACAGCTCTATACTTCATGTTGAACTTTCCTTATGTGTTGCTTTTCACTGGAGTAGAAATAATTTTCTTCATGGTGGCCAGTGTGGGGCTGTGTTTTGGATTTGTGCTGAACACACTGGTGATAGTATAATGATATTTTTGTTATTGCAGGGCTTACACAGAGCCAAGG
This sequence comes from Sakesphorus luctuosus, assembly GCA_013396695.1. Classification (NCBI taxonomy): domain Eukaryota; kingdom Metazoa; phylum Chordata; class Aves; order Passeriformes; family Thamnophilidae; genus Sakesphorus; species Sakesphorus luctuosus. The sequence goes on from VWZD01002629.1 coordinate 702,127, forward strand.
CCTTTTCTGCTTTCTGTGCTGCCACACGGTCAAGGATGCTGGGGGTGCACAGGAAGTTGGGAGGAGACACAGCAAGGACAGCTGACCCTAACTGACCAAAGGGGTATTCCATACCATATGGCATCACTCTTAGTACAAAAGGTGGGAGGAAGAAGGAGAAAGGGAGGAATGTTTGGAGTGAAAAAGTTTGTCTTCCCAAGTCACTGTTAGATTTGATGTGACCCTGCTCTCCTGGAGTTGGCTGAAAACCTGCCTGTCTCTGGGAAGCAGTGAATTAATTCTTTATTTTGTCTTGCTTGCGTGTACAGCTTTTACTTTCCGTATTAAACAGTCTTTATCTCAACCCATGAGTTTTCTGGCTTTTGCCCCTCTGATTCTTTCCCTGATTCTGCTGGTGAGGGAGCAAGTGAGTGACGGTGTGGGACTTGGCTGCTGGCTGGGGTTAAACTGTGACACCTTACAAGAAAACACCTCTCATGCTGTCCTACACAGGACATCATAAGATGTCATCACAAACACAAAGGGCATGGAACCTTTATCTTCCTTTGTGCAGACACGTGCTTGTGTTGAAGGAGAAATGGTGAGGCCACCTCACAGAACTGACTCCTCTTGATGATTCCTTGGTACTCATATTTCAGTTTCAACTCTCTTACATTATAAATAAATAAATATGGACCTAGCACAAGAGAAGCCACTTTCCATGTTGTTTATGCTACAGACTACATGAAAGTCATGTGAATGATGGAATATTTGAACTGCGAGATCTTTTACATTACACTTACGTTAAGCAACATCCTAAATTAAGTCTTTCCTGACGTACTTGAGCAAATAATTCTCTTGTATACAGAAATCATGATTTGTCTCATTTTTAAATGTCTCCCAGTCCACGTAGATTCTCTGAGCCTGCTAATTTGAGGCCTAGCTAAAACCACTACAGTGTTGCTAGTGGTGGTTGATCTAGAAAGTATTTTGTTTTCTCCAGCTTTTTTGTTTGTATTTATGTGTGTGTGAGTGTGCACATTGATGTAGGGAAAAGCAAGGCAAATATATGATAAAGGATAAAATGTGAAAAGGTTGTTTTGGGGTATTAAAACAGACCGAAACATATTGGGATATCATACACATACACATACACCATGTTTATTATCCTGATGATGAATTGGTAGGAAAATAACAGTAGCTTATTTTTAATTGAAAAAAAAAATTGCAAGATTTGAATGAATCCACATACTCTTAAAGTAAAATGGGGATAACTAGAATAAATAGGTAATTGTTTATATAGATGCATTGTCAATCTAAATGGGTGTTCCTAAGGAATGACATTACTGATAAGACCCTTATATGCTGTAGATTCTACATCAATGGTTATCACTGTGTAGTCTGCTGTGTTACATTTTCTTCTTTTTACCATTTGAGGGAGACTACATGTTTGAAAAGATGTGTGATGTTGTTAAGTTTGTGGCTGTGAAAATGTTTTCAGTCAAGGCAGCATAGATAAAAGGGCTGCCGGGAAAGCATCAGGGAGGGATGTCCTTGCTCCACGGGTGCTGGCAGGGGATTATTGAAACAGAGTTGCTCCCTGGAAGTTTATGCTGTGTTCTGGTAGCTGCAAAGAGTAATGATTGCTGTAGGGCTGTCTGTGAAAAACTAAATTTTATCTGTAGATAAAGCAGTTATAAAGGTACTGTATGCACTGCCATCACAATACTAATTTTTTATCCCTTTGGGAAAATACAGTGAGAGGCTTTTAACAGCCTCTGTTGTTCCCAGAGAAGGTCACACAAGGCAGGTTTTGCAGGTTCAATCCTTTGTACTGTTCTTTGCAAGAAGAGGGATTGTAATATGGGGAAGTCTTTCTGCAGACTCAAATTCCCTTTCAACAATCTTGTTATTTGAGTTCTGAAACCTGACTTTTCATATATAAATAATTAACACCATTAAAGAAGATCGTGTCATTTCAGTGGTGTTCCTTGCAATGGTCTTGTGATACTGTGTTTTCTCCCTACTCAATTCCAGCTGGAATTTCAGCTTCCATTTATATTGTAGGAATGTGGTTAAAATCAATATGATAATTAGCTTTATTACTTTAGTTTTTTACTTGATGCATCTATAGAACACCTCCAGATACACTTAACACAGATATAAAAGGAATAGCAAAGTTAAGTAGCACATGTAAGCAAGTATGATATAAAGGACCAAAATATCCTTCAAGTTCTCTGGTCTTCTCAATAACACTCTGGAAATGGTCTAGTTAAACAACTAGCTATCCTCAAAGCATCCTCTGAAGTTTTTTAGACTTGGTCTTTGACAGGGAAAGTCAGTTTGAATGGTATATCCTCTGACACATGAGACATCTACCCGGGTGACCATGAGGATGGCTCTGAACTGTAGTGCCTGCACCTTGACAGCACATTAGGGAGGGAGGCAGCATTCATCACTCCCCACACACTGCCTGCCCTGGTTTCCACCAGAAGAAAGCCTGTAAGAAACTCAAGAAAGAATCCAGGTGGCCTCCATCAGCTTCCCCATCTGGACATCAAGGGACCCAAACTTTGGGACACAGTGTAGAAGCCATTGCATTTGCCCCATAGTTCATGTGTATCGTTGGAGTCCTTGAGCTGATGAATGACTAGGCTAAAAGTACCTAGTACTGAATTTGGACCAGAGAACTGAATTTGGAAGCCAATGGAGTTTATGCAACATCATAGTCGTGTGGCCTCAGGGGATAAACCTGGATGTGCTGCTGCCTGAGATCTGAGTTGCACACAGTAACAGCACTTGGGGAATCATAGCAAAGTTCACACCTCCAAGAGGGGCTTCTGGTTCCTTAGCCAACTGGACAGGCAGAAACATCCCCTGCTACTACTGCAAGCAATCACACCACAACAATGTGGGATCCAAGCAGGGAATTTTACGTTTGAGAGTCAAATTCTTGAGGGAATGTAAAATGGCCCCCTCATGTTTTCTGTCCTGGGGAACAGATGAGGCATCCTCACTGCAGAGAGTTATGCACTGAGCAGGGATGGGACTTTTCAGTACTGACCTAATAACTTTCTTACTTGTGTTATGTAGAACAGAAGTGGGTCAGAGCTAACCATTTAGTGCAGCTATTTAAGTAAATGGTGCAGGTAACACCTCATGTGTGAAACTTGCAGGAAGTCCCAGGGCACCAGGGGGGATGTCTGAGGCACAGGGAGGGGGTGTCACAGAAAAGGAGTTTCCTTCTCAGCTCTCCTGGCTTTTGTTCTCAAAGATTTATGATAAATTTTACCAGGATAAACCAAGTGGCTTTTCCCGGCTGCATCCTGGAGGTCTAAGGTGCCCAAACTGAATGACCTTTAACATTAGGCTTTAAATCTTTTAATGTAGTGATTAAACATGACAGGGATTAAGTCCCTGTCCAATAGCAGCTCACCTGGCTGCCTTGTTAGTGAGATACAAAGCACAAAGCCAAATGCTCTTAAGCGCCCAAGCATACAGCAGTTTCAAAATGTAGCAAGCCCCATCATGTCTTGGGATTAGGAAGCATTTCTTTTTTATTGAAGATAGAGTGGAACAAAATGGTGATAAAAAGAAAGACTTCCAGACCAAAAGAAATAGATTGTGGACAAAGGTTAGAAATGCAAGGGTTTTATCCTACCTGTTTGTGTGTGTATGTGTGTGTGTGTGTGTGTGTGTATACATTTATTTATTTATAGTGTGTGTGTGTGTGGTTAAAGTATATTTATGAGGTATCTAGTCTAATGGAAAAGGAACTTGCAATTTCGTAATTTCCTCAAGTATCCAGGCAAGAGACTAAATTACTCATATAAAGCAAATCAAAAAGAGTTTGACACACAAACCATTAACTAATAAAAACATTCCTCTGGTTGCCAAGTCACCTAAAAATCTTTCAGGAAATATCAGAAAGGAAGTATAAGTGGGAGCCATAGAGCCTTTAATTATTCCAACACATGGTATATTTATTTTTTCATGATTTTTGCCTCAGTATATTTTTTCTCCTCATTTATGTGGGTTTTAAGGTTAACATACCATTCATGCTTGATTTAAACCCTGTTCTGAGGACAAAGTCCTTTGTTTCCTCATTGGCCTTTTCCTATGATGCTAATTACTATAGCAACTGAGTGCTTCCCACGGCTTTATTTTCATAACATCTCAACAAGATGAATAGGTAGCATTACTGTGCTTTACAGATTAACAGTAGAAAGTTGGAGGTAAAAAATGAAGTAAGTTTATTCATTTATTGAGGGAAAATGCCATTTCAAGAAAATTAAAGTGTCTTTTGATGTGTTTTGTTTTTAGCTGGAAACCTCTCTGGGAAGTGTGATTGTGTCACTCTGGAAGTGTGATGCTTTTGTTTTTTCCTCTAGAAGAATAAAATCAAAATATTTTCCTTCCACTTGCTTGAATTTAAGAGGAACACATTTGTGGGTTTTTTGCACTGGCTCAAATATTTCATTGGAATCTCTTCTCCTAAAAAGAAGTGCACTTGGTCAGTGGAGCAGGGTCCTTTGCTGATTGCATCTGTTAATGCATATTCTCTCTACAGGGGTTACATGGTACTGTGGCAGATGGAATCAAGATTAGGAGCCTAGGTTTCTAAAAAGTAAAGAAAACACATGGATTTATAATACTACTGATATATGTGGATATGCTAACAGCCAGGACAAAAATGTGAATTTTTCTGCAGAGCTGGTGTGGGGTATGCAATGAAGAAGGTGGCAGAGAGCATCTGCTGCCTGCCCTTTGTGGGAGATCTGGGATGCTTTGGCAGAAATCTTCACAGGTATTTCTGGACAGAAAATAATAAAAAAAAAAGGAGAGTCTCAATACCTCTCAGGTCTCCAAACTTCAGCTTTCGTCTTTCTATGTTTTCTTTGCATGCTGCTTTGCACTTATTGCTCTCTCCTGATGCTGTGTGCTTGCCTTTCTCTGCATTCATGGTTCTCCCCAGGCTTCTATGCTTCTTGTACCATGTTTTATTTATACATTGCTCTTCCTACTGCTTTGCTGAACACCAGGCTCTACTTCACTCTTTCATACTCTCACTACTCAGCTAGTCCCATTTTTCCAATTATACTCCCCCTGAATGTTGTTTTCCTCATTATCTTGCCAGCCTCCAAACCCATGCCCACTATTTTGCCTTCCTGGTCTTCTTTGCCTTTCCTGCTCCAGCTGCTGCTCCTCATCTGCCCCCTGCCTCTCCCAAACCCTTCAGACTGATGATCCCCATCCACTCCACATCTGAATCAGGTGCCTTTTACATGGTGCTTAAACGGAATATTGCTCTTCACTTTCAGCCACTGCTCAGGCTGAAGCATTCCAGAGCCATGGAAGTGCAGCTCCAGACAAAAGGGAGCAGATCCAGTGTATGACAACACTGTCAGTCACTTTGAGGAGACCTTTCTGACGACAGAGTGGCTGTGGACTTCAGTAAGGCTGCTCATGGACAAATAAGATGTGTAAATCAGGATCCTTTGGCAGGCGTGGGAAGGATGTGGGGGGCAGAGGGTAGTGGGTGGGGAGCATGGGTGGCAGACAGGGAGCTGAGATGGACACTGCCCTGTTCCTCCAAGGTGGCCTTCTAGATAGCATTGTTATTGCCAGCTCCTCTCTGGGATTTGCTTTTCCTATCCCCTCTGAGGAAGCAAAAGTTAATATAAAGGGAGGCAGCTGTACATGGCCAAAGCATGCCTGCTGACCCATCTAGTGGACCTGCCTCCTTCACTCTCTCCCAGCAGCACCCTCCATACACAGGGCTGCCTCCTCTCTCCATGTAGAATGGCAGAGTGAGGCAGGTGCTGTTTTGACCCTGCTCTCTTTTTTCGATGCACAGTGGAATGATCAGTTAGAATTTTTTTGGGATGAGCAATGGATGCTCTGACCCTTCACAAAATCTCTGTATGAACTGCTTCTGGACAGAAGCCACCTTCCAGTGGGGTGAGATTTTTCAACACAGGAGGTTATTTGCACCAAAGTGTGCAGGCAGGGGTGGTCAGAGCAGTCTTCCAGCTTAGCTGCTGCCTAACCCAGATTTTAAGATTGTTCAAAGAAGGCTGAAGAAATGGGGAAATGGTGCATAAACTGAGGACAATGCACACTGAAACAAAAGAACTACACAAGGAAGAGGCACCATCTACATGGCAAAGCAACTGTGGTCTCTACTTACATGTGGACTTATCTACACTGTATTTCTGAAAACAGTTCATCTGTATGGGTAGTAAAGCTGAGGTAAGTGTAAGGAAACAAAGACTTTGCCCAAAGGTATTCTCCATCCTGGCAAATGAACTGAAAATATAAAACATATGGGGCAATCTGACTTTTAAAAATGGTAAAAAAAAAAAAAAGGAAAACACTTTTGTGTATTTTAAAGAGCTTCAAGGATAGCAGAAAATCACTGGCATGATTTAACTATGTCAGGAAAGGTGGTGCAATCCACATCAGTAGGGAGTTACTTAACACATCTGGGCAGAGTTCCTGCTGGTGGCCTCTGCCAGTCATCTTTGCAGTGTAATAGGCCATATCTGGATGTTTTGGGGCCCCTGCTCTAGATTCCTCTCTTAGAGCCTGTCATTTCTGTTTCCCTTTTTTGCTGATGGTCACCAGCTGCGTACTGACTTTGGGGCTGGCTGTCCCACCAAATGGCATGAACATTTGAGCCAATATGCCTTGGATGGCCAGAAAGTACAGGGAGAAATGGTAGAGGCCTTTCTGATACTTCCATTGGGGTATTTTGCTATTATTTGTACTTCTTTTGAGCTGAAAGGCTCACAAAATAGGATTTAAGTATCCTTGCACTGAGATTCACTGGCAGAATAATCGTGAGCATTGAAAATAAAAGTGCCTGTGTCATACCCTTCCTGAAGAGAAACAGGAGGTGAAGACAGCAGGTGCCTTGAACACTGCTGCAAAGATGGTCACTGGGGCAAGCAGAGGTCACAAGAAACCTGTAAGTTTATAAAAACCCTTTCCAGCTAAGATAAATCACTGCAGCTTCCCTCTCACTGCTGATCAGAGATTTACTCAGTTTACACTCTGTTTAGGATTCTCCCAAAGCGCTTGCAGCTCCTTCTTAACTCCTCCGTTCAAATAATTCCTGGCTCCTGCTAACTGTCCAGGCAGCCCCAAAATAATTTATGTCTTTATGCTTTCAAATATCACTGTTCCTAAGGGAAAATCTCCACTGTTTCCTCCTTAGCTTTCTCTTTGCTGCTCTCCCCCTTGCCAGTGAGGATTAGGCTTGATTGCAGCCAGTTTTGCTGTCTCACTCCATGCAATGGGGTGCCAAGCATTCCAAAGTGATGCAGCAGTTTTCCCCATTTCCTCCCTTTGCCCTGGCTGCCTCCACTTCCTCAAAGCCATGGGGCTGCAGATTTTGCCTGGTGCAGGGAGGTGATAAGACTTTGAACTTTTGCTGGGGACTGGCTTACTGGAGCAGGTCTGAAGGTCCAGCAAGGTAAAGGAGCAGGTGGGGGGCCACTGGATTATAATGGACCTTACCACCAGGGGTGAACCAATTCACCATTTACTAATAGTCTACACTGGTAAAACAACACAAACCTTTTTTTTTTCTTTTTTGTGGGAGGAAGGAAACCATTATGAAAAAGTTGTAAGGACATATATCAATGTGTGCATGTGTGCACATATGTTTATTTGGATTCAGAAGTGGAATTGATGGCAACTAACACTGAAAAAATGCAAGAATACTTTTTTTTACTTTTGTCAGACTTTTTTATGAGCCTAAAACACTGTCACAGGACACTACTGGTTGTTGGTTTTCGAAAATGCAATGAAGTTGTGATCCTATTGAAATGTCTATGAATTTTAATGAGTACGAGCTATTAAGACAGTGAATAAAGCTTAAAAGACCTGGCTGATCCCTTGACTATTTGAAATATGGTGGTTTATTATTATTGTTGTCCTTCTTGCTGCCAGTCTGATGTGCTGGTGCTAAATTTCAATATTTTTGAAGACTCTCCTGGAAAACAATTTACAAAGAATCCTGCATTAGCATGAACAGCTCACATTCCACTCTAATTGGTACATTACAATTTTCCCTCTTCTTCTTTTCCTTCTGATTTTCAAAAGTACTTTTTAGTTTCTCCAAATCACTTTTTAAATCTACATTCTGGCTTAGCTGGTCTATTTTACTATTTTAGAAAACTCAAGTCAAGTTGGCTTGGCTAAGTAAACTATTTTCCTTCAGATGAGAAGGGTTTCACTGAAGCGTTAGTTTGCAAGATGCAAAGTTTCCTAACCGATGAGATGCATTAATTGATGCAGATGCAAAGTTGTCCAGCTGGAGGAGTTACTACTTGTAAAAGCATGAGTAGGAAAGAAAGTTGTTTCCCCTGCCCCACCCTGTGTTACCTGTACAGCCAAGGCCAAGGCCAAGGCCAAGTCTTTGGGTGGGGTGCCTGCAGGGCAAGCTCAAGGATGAGCAGTGATGGAAGGATCTTACCTCTGCTTTGTCTTGCAGGTTTCACACACATGCTCACCCTCAGTCACAATCACTTTGGTCTTCCCTGGATTAAGTTTTTAACTCAAGCTGCCTATCTCAATGAAACTTTGAAAACCCCAGGAAAACACATCATCTGTTTTACAGGGAGCAGGGATGCAGAATCAAGTGATATGAGAGCACATGTGCAGTTCCAGATGATGCTGGTGCAGAGGCTGAAAATATCATACTCATTTAATTTTTTTGGTGTTACATTTATACTTTATCACCCTCATGTCATCAGAGAAGTTTGAGCTCTAGATGATCATCTAGACAAGCTTGTCCTTTCTATTTCATTGAAGTTCATCATCTGTCCAAAAAGTTTTATACATCTTAAGCTGCTAAAAAACTTTTCACTTGACTTTTTTTCCCCCACAAATCCTTATACCTATCTCTGGCTTGAAGTCTTATACAGACTGTGAACTGTATTGTGAAAGGTCTGTGAATAGGTATTTCAGCTAGTTAATATTCCCCGCCTGGTGCGGGACAGCAAATTATCTCTGTATGTATTACAATGCTAACCATTCTAAGCACCGGTTCAAAACTTGTATTGATTATTGCTAGACCTCATCAACTTTCTGATCATTATCTGTGCACAAAATTAGAAATCAGAGAGCAGATCAGGTTGATGATGTTCTCAGCCATACTTCTTTCTGTCAGTATGTTCTGGGGGACTGAAGAAAAGAGGTGTGTGAAATTCTTCCCAGGCTATACTTGGCTGTTTTTCCTTGCTACTCTGGCTGGTTCTCCCCTTTGGCTGTGCTCAGAGGATGAACTCTTGTGCAGACATAGGGAAAATCTCAGAGGATGTACACGGCCTTCAAAAAAAAACCCAGCTTGTTATTTATAGAAGAAACAACTAGCAAATAATATTTTATCTATCTTTAAGGGAAAGGAACATTGCAAATGAATGATTTTATATGCAATGGAATTTCAAGTCAGTATGAAAAAGGAACACACATAATGCATGGACAAAGGTGTCAAGAGAACCTTTTCATCAGGACTCTTGGAAAATGCCATCCAAGAAAAAAATTAGTTGTGTAAAAGCTATCATATACTTAACTCTGCAAGCAGAGTGGCTGTGTAGTTACCCACGCTGTCTGGAGAGGATGATGAGTTAGAAGATCAGCTGAGAGAAGTGAAGCTAAAATAACATAACAATAAGAACCTTGGAGAAGAGCTGATGCTAGAAACTGCCATCCACACAAGCAGAGGAATAGCTGTTGCATTTCAGAATCAAGTCATAGCAGACTTCAGAACCTCTGCTACTTTTGAAGAGAAAACTTCTCTGAAACCATGCTGAAACAAGGATTTCTGAAATACTGAAAATGCTTGTATGTGTTACACCATCTCTTTTCCTTCACAAACCTTTGTTCATACATTAGGTGTTTGGCCTGTCTTCAATTCCTAAATAAGCAATGGAAAGAGAGGGACTCCTGGATGGAATCTCCAGAAGTGAAGCATCCCTGCCTGTTCATGAAATCCCTGAGAGCAACACAGTGGGTCTTACTGAAAATTTTAACACAGAGTATGCTGAAAGAAGTGGAATATGGCAGATATGCCAAAATTGTTCCTATTTTTCTATTTTGTATCTTCAAAAAAAGCCAAAAAAGATTTAGTTTTAGCCAAGCCACTAAGAAAAAATGAGATTATTGTGTTGGCTTTTACAGTGTTTCAACTATGGCAACAACACAGGAAGGCTGTCAGTGAAGGCAATAAATTGAATATGAGTTACCGTGTTTGAGCACGCAGGGATGAAAGTAAGACTGGTTAGGGAAATACGGAGTATCTTTGTTCCTCTCTAGAGGAAAGTCACCATTTCCAGGCTTCACTCAGACAACTGCCATCTCCTCCTGCCCTTGGTACTTCCTGGGTTGTTCATGGCTCTTCTCTCTTGCACAGACAGTGAAATTTTCTCTCAGTGGCTTGTGTCAGTTTATTAATCTTTCCTGAAGAGCACTGTGCTCAGAGCTTCTGTGTGTTTCCCCTCCTAGTTTCCAAGTGGGAATATCACTCTCTCAAAGTTTGGCTGTTTGGGAACTGAGCTAAACTGTGGGTCTGGTTTTCATTTTTGCACTCTTGCAAGTTCTGTCTTTGTGTCTGTGGCCACATTTAGCTTCTTCCAAATTTTCTGTTTGTTTGTGCAGTAGAACAAGACCTGCTGCTTCATAACCAGACACTTCTGCATGTGCTCCATCATCCTCTCTGGGACAGTGGAAAATGCCAGGTCTGGCAGTGAAAGGTCTGAGAAATGCTGGAGCATAATAGATAAAAAGAATCTCTTCAGAGCAGAAAAAGTTTGCTCTTGCCCACCCTCAAAGACCACTTTATGTCGTGCAGCCTGCACTGGAAGATAGACTACATTAAAATCAAATCACATCTTTATTTTCAGTCCTCGACGTATTCGCTTTTTTTCCACACACATTTCCATTGCCTTTTAATTCACAAAATTCCTGGTCTCCGTTGCCTCCGGTGGGAAGGAACTGCACCAGACAGTCATATGCTGTGGGAAAGTATTGCTCTTCACTTTTTGTCTTTCATTTTCAGCAGATGCCCTCCTGCTCCTTTATGATGGGAAATGATGAACAGGACTCACTTTCTCTGGTGCCACTCATTATTTCGAACACCTTTATCTTTTCCCTTCTCTGAAGTGAACAGGTTTGATTTTACTATTCATCTGGAAGCTTTTCATGCCTCTAATTATTTTCATTGTCATTTCATGTCTGCTTTGTCCTTCTCAAGGTGTCCCGAACTGATCACGATGCACTCAGTTTGGATAATAAAAGGTATTTTCAATATTGCTTCACTGTTCCATTCTTTTCCCTTTCTGACTGTTCCTCTTTTTAGCACTACGAGACATCTCTGGCAAAATGCCTACAGTGACACCCAAATGTTTTTCTGACTCTTGATAGTTAAAGTTAGAAGCCAGAAGATGTACTCCTTATTCTTCCTCTCAGAAAGCACCATCTTCTGTTTGAAAATGCTGCATTCAGCCGTGATTGCATCTTGCTTTGTGGTATCTCATCCAAGCTCCTCTCTTGACTGACTTAAATTTTTTTACCTTCCACCATTTTCACTCTCCCATTTCTTTGTTCATGTTCAAACTTTCTTAGGAAAAAAAATCTTTTGTCACTTGACTGTCCAAGACTGGTTTGTATCTGCATTTTATTCCTCTCAATTCCTGGAGCCTGAGTTTATCTGTATTTGTTACAAGACAACTTGAGTAATCTTGTACTTTTTAGTATTGTTAATGTTAAAAACACTTTTAATCCAAGTCATATCAAGGCATGACCGTGATTTATTAGCAGGTTTGAAAAAGTCTGACTAGTCTTGACTAGTCTGTACTTATGGAAAAACCTCTCCATCAACTAGGATAAATTGATAAGGTTCACTTGGAAGCACAAGTGCTGGTCAGATTATCACTCATACAGGCTGCAGAAGGCCACAGTGCAGCAAATAATATTAATTGTTTGCAAATTTGTGGGCTTTTTTTTTTTTAATCAGACATACTGACCTACAAATAAGGACAACACTGTACCTGTATATATCATGAATACATCAGCCATATAGGGGCAAATTGGCTGATCAGAAAAGATGACTCTTTTTTTAAATAAAAATGCTTATTCAGGATTTGTTAAATCTTTTCTCATGACTGAAAAATAGCAGCAGTTCAAAATATGTAATTATGTCTTTTAAAAAAAAAATCACAAAAATACTCCCCACAAACCCTAGTTTCTTTTTTCTCATTTGCTGGTTTCTGACTTGGGTACTGTTTCCAGGGCAACAGTTGATAAAAAAACAAACACTGAAGGAAGTAAACAATAGAATTCCCTCTTCTATTTTAGGTGAGAGTTATGTCCCTCCATTATTGCTAAGGAAATGAGTATTTTGCACTGAAAAGTATATATCACACATCTCTGCTTGAAGTACTAAGAACCTGTGCAGTATGTTTTGTACCTCATGTTTGCCAAGAGATGGAGCTGCAGAGTCAGGCTACCTACCAAGCCTGACCCCGTAAATCAGGAACGATATAATAAAACCCTTGGCAGCAGAAGCCTGTAGCCTCTCACACTGATGCCTGCTACTCTTCCCTAAGTGCCGACGAGGCTTGTGTTGGGAGCTTAGTCAACCCTGTCCAATCTATTCCAATTTATTTCATTAAGCCGTGGATCAGAAAAGCCAAGAAACAAGGTATATTAATCTTGCTGGATCCTGGCCTCTGCTCAGATAATGTTATAGAAAATGCTCAGTAGCCCCAGAGTTGAGCAGTAGCAGGATGAAAACAGCTGCTCTCTTGGACTTGCCTTAAAACCTCTGTTCCCTACATAGACTCCTGTGAAATGTTGGTTGCACTGCATAGCTGTAACTCAGATGGTAATTTCTGCAGCTGCCTTCACAATTTAGGCATTACTTGAAACCTTGTCTCAGCTTCTAGGCACCTGCAGTGTGAGACAGAAGATAGCAAAGGGATTCCCAAACTGCCAGAGCCCCGAGTTTGTCAATCTGTGAAATGTCCCTCTCCATATGGATTTACAGGCTTAGCTCTGGAAGCCGTAAACCTGTGTTAGTACAGGGTAAAGCCAAGTATTTTTGGAGCAGAGCTCGGGTTCAGCCCTGGGTTAATGCAGTGATCTGGCATCTCTGAGCCAGCTCCCATCCACACCATGCTCCTGTCCTTCCTGTCCCAGCATCCTAGCAGGTGAAACAAGTCCGGGTTTGTCTGTACCTGCCTGTAATATCCCGGCATTGCCTGGAGCCAGTCTGGGGAGCCTGCTGAGCTAATTGTGTGCTCAACTCTTCTCCAAGCTCCCGGGGGATTCTCAGAGCAGATATTCCTGCAAACCAAGTCACTCCAGCTTCTGGGTCTTCCTACAACTTCTGCCACATCAGTTTTCACTCAAAGAAAAAAAGCTGTGAAAGGGCAAGAACTAACTTACCAAGTACCCTCTTGCATCTCTGAGCAATCAGGGCATTTCTTTGGTTTAAAATCTGTGTTCTACTTCATTTGCTTAATTAGAAATCCTCCTGTCTACTGATTCTTTTGATGAGAAACAGCAGATTAACATGGGATAAATTCTGCCTCAGCTGTGCCCCTGAATGAGGGAGGAAGGGAGGTGCCTCTGCCTCTGCCTCTGCCTCTGCCTCTGCCTCTGCCTCTGCCTCTGCCTCTGCCTCTGCCTCTGCCTCTGCCTCTGCCTCTGCCTCTGCCTCTGCCTCTGCCTCTGCCTCTGCCTCTGCCTCTGCCTCGCAGTGCAAACCTCAGGTCTGTGCCAACCAGTTTTGAACCTTTCTTCCAATGAAGATTTCAACCTTTGTGTTATGTCAATAAGAGAGAGACTCAAACTAAATAGATTAGAAGAAAAGCCACTTGTGTATTTGCTAAATAGGATTGAAAAAAGTCCTTTTTCCCTCTTATTTTTTTTTTCATGGGAAAAGGTTGACCTGGGTTATAAGCATAACTCCAGCAGAAATATCTTTGCTGGGAGTACTGATCAGACTCAGGGGTTCAAATACTTCTGGGGATAAGGATCTGGCAGCCAGTGTCTAATTGGTATTTCCTTTTGGGTGTACAGGGCAGCTTGTTGCTTTCTAATTTCTGAAATGGCTGTATTTTCCATAATTTTGGGCTATGATTTGCCCTGGCTGCCAGATATTCTGAAAATTTAGCATGGGAGCCCCAAGCTCTCTTTGGAGTTTTAAACTGTACAGAACTTGGTGAAATATTTTGTAATCTGATTTCCCAGTGAAAAGTCTGTTTGTCAGTCAATCTGTTGTTCTGTGGTTGAGCAGGGAAGAAAAGCCAAAAAGAGTGTGGGAGATAAATAAACTATTATCCATGCTTGTAGGTAGCAGGTGACTGGTCAAAATACATGTAATTTTTTGCTGTGTGTGGATCCAAAATAGCATAACACACATTATCCCTTGCTCTGGTATAATAAGAGAGAAGATTTTGAGTTATGAAAAAATTACCCCCTATCTAACTTTAGATAACAACTTCTTGAAATACCTGTGTTTTTTAGTGAGGTAAAAAAATTATGGGTTTTTTAAACCAAAATGACACCCTTATACCTAAGGTCTTCTGATACAGGGATCTGCAGGTCCATATACTGCACTGGAGCAGTGACTCCCAGTTTCCATAGCCATGTTCCCAAGCCAAACAAATCTCTGTGGAGCCCACACTGGACTGATGGGACTGCCTGCTTGGACACAGGTCTGTGGTTCAGGTACAATATTTTCAGTCACCTCTGAATCCCACATCAGTGATTGGAAAGCAAAGCTCAAGGTATGCCCTGGCAACTCACTGACCTTGTGCCTCACCCTCTCTGCACTGGTAAATAGAAACATCAGTAACAGATAAATAGAATTATGTGTTTTGTTATAGCTTGAAGATGTTCTGCTTTATACAGATAAGCAATGTTTTCTTACTGCCTCTTGTTTAGAGTTGTGGTTACTGACAGAGGAGTGGGTAAGCAATTCTACATGGAGCTCACCAAATTCACCACAAAGCTCTTAGAGACTTCACTTAGCATTGGAGAGATGCCAGTATATCTCTGTGAAAGACCTGAGGCAATTTGTCCTATCTCCTGTGCATATTTATTTCAGCTTTCAGGGAGTAGTTCTACACACTGGAGAGCAGAAAAACCACATGCATGGAGCTGAGTTGTATTTTAACAAAGCAACTGAGAGCAATATTTTTGCACTGTGCAGGTAGTTGATGTTCTAAATGATGTAATTGCATGCACATGCTTTGTTTATTAAAGATAAAGCATCTCTATTAAAGTGCTATAATTAAATAACCACCTTTTGTTGGAGCAGTTCTATTTTCTACATTGTAAAACCACTTTTCCCCAACACAAAACATGTACCTGCACTCAATTGCTGCCTGAGGCCCTGAGGACATTTGCAAATCCTTTGCTTCACCATAACCAGGAGCTGGGTGGGTCTGGTGCTCCAAACATGCCAACTTTCAACAGAAGAAGTAGGCTTGGTGGTTACTTCTGGAGAAGTTACTTCTTGAGAGTTCTTGAGACCACACAAAACCATTTATCATTAAATCAACCTTTAATTTTAAAATAATTTAAATACCAGCTTTTCTTGCTTTCTAGCTGAAGTCTTTTGTTGAGATGATGTAAAAGAGTGTATCAGGTCAAGCAGACATCTCTTGAACATTCCAGTTTTGCTCCTCTCCTCTTGTACACCAAGGAGCGACTCAGACTTTGGGAAGTTTAAAAGTCACAGGATGTTGGGACTATTTGAGCTTTTTGTTCCTTCCTATGCTTACCTGTTTGTGGAACAATGATTCAATATCAGTTATAAGGGGATTATAATGGGATGAATGTACACTACATTATTTTAAAACTAATTTTTCTATGTATCTTTGCCTGACATCATACATAAGATTGCAGAGTGGGAAAAGAAAAACATAGCACATCTGGGCTTTTAAGGTGGAAGTACTAATGGAGGAGCTTAGAGTGATTGGGCAACAGATGGCATCAGTCCATGTGCTTCCCTTTAGCTAGCCAGGCATTTTCCAGTGAAGCATGCTACTGATAAAAAGTGGTTATTTGAATCCAGAGGATTTCATGGACACAACTCAGGGTTCATGATCTTTCAGTATCCACAGGCAGGAATCTCCCAGCCATAGCAAGGCTTGGAAGTGGCCCTGCAAGGTTCTTTGACTGTGGCTAAGGGGAAAAGTTCTGCCAGCACATGATGGTTTACTGGCTACACAGCAGTGACTGGTGGAGGTGAAATGACTGATGCTAGGAGAGTATATTTTACAGGACACAACAGCTGCTGGTGCCCCAGCCTGCAGCAGTTTTGCCATGGAGGAGAGATATGGGAATACCTGAACACTTGGGGCTGATGGTAGTAAGGCAGATGGACTAAGATCCCTTCTACCTCATGGCTGCCAAGTTATTTATAGGAAAAGTTTTTCTGTTTTTCTTTAAAAACACCTCTTTACTTCTTTCAATTCCAAATATGTGATTACAGTTTGGTTTGTCTTCTACCTCATAAAAAGTCACCTACTGTTAGCTTATATCTAAGACATCATAAAATCCTGCTAACCAAGTGAAAAAATGAGCAAGATCTAATTCCTGCTTTGGCTTTTTGGGCATTCCTTTGGGACAACATGAATAACATTTTCTAGGGTAATGTGTGTAAGAGTAGTTTGCCCTTTGATATGCTTGGGATGAACGTAACAGCTCTTGGAAAATTTGGGTTGAGTGCCACTATTCCCACATACTGGAATGAGCAGCTTCAAAGACCGGCAAGGTTTGCATTTTCTGTCAGATCTTTTTGTCTGACTTTTCTTAACCTCACTGTTGTTAGGTTCAAGACTTACAGTAAATGGGTCTCAGTTCAGGGTTCTCTTCTTTCATGAGGTTAAGGTGGGCTTTGTGACATGTGTCCCACTGTTGCTAATACCAGGTACCAGAAAAGAGAGGTAAAGCCCTTTAGTGTCTGGAGCTGCCAGTGCTGATACTTTTCACAAAAAGCACATTCAGCCTTTTCTCATGGCTCAAGCTGTTCCCTCTGAGCCTCCTGCACTGTGCTGATATGGCAACAGGCTGCCAGATTTTACACCAAGAGCAGTGCCACAGCACTTCCTTTGAACAATTTGTGGTGGTTGATTCAGGATATCTGGAGAACTTTCTTTACTGTTTCCCTTACCACTGTGTACCTTCAAGGTCAACCTATTTTTCTGCCTACAAAGCCATCAGATTATTTCCTTTCCTATTGCATTCCCCTCTGGATCACTCTACTCTCTCCAGAGGAACATACAGCTCTGTGGAGAGGTATAGGCAATTCCTGGCTATTTTTGATGTATATTTTAGCAATGCCGAGTGCTTGCAATTGCTGGACAGTTAAGCTGTTGGAAAGCCTAGCTCCAATGGAAATATGCCTAGTTTCCCATCTGCTCACAAGGTCAGCCTTCTGGCCAGTGGTCCTGAGGTATCCCTACCCTTCTGACGGCTTTTGAGTTTTATACTCTTATTAAGTCAGAAAATGTATCTGAGGCTCCCTGACAAGAGGGCACTGCAGGATGTTTCCATTAGCTGGACATTGAAGCTCCATCTGTGGTTCATGAGGGTCAGGCCATAGGTTTGAGTGCTGCCTTCTGGTTTCCCGTGGTGCTTGACTGGGTTATCCTGACTGCTGGCATGGTTTTGACTGGTACTGACTACCAGCTGCAGATACTGGGCACCATGAGGACACCCAAGGACCCTTCCTGCCTGGCAGTCTGGAAATGATCACCCTGATTTTTGAAGGAGAGGCGTTTGCCCTGCAGGGGAGAGCTGAGGTCTGCCATTTGTCCACAGTGCCAGAGCACAGCCCATTTTACTCGTCCAAACAAGTCGGTGACTGCTAAGAGATTAAATGTGCCTTGGCTGCTGCAGGGCAGGATGTTTCTATAGCAGTATAAATGGCATATGAAATGGCATCCTATTCAGATGGCTCAAGGCTGGCTGCCTCTAGGGAAGACTGGACCCTGCCCCGTGGCACAGCTTGGCATCAGGTGCTGCCCTGTGCCTCTGTTGTTGCTGCTGCTGTTACTGTTATTGTGGTGGTGAGGATGATGATGAGGATGATGATGAGGATGATGATGATGCGTGACTTTCTGAGCTTCCAACCTTCAAAACGATTTGAAAGTCTGCTCTAACCTACCCTAGCAACACTTTAATGGCATAAAGTTGCAGATGAAAGATTCATGCCCTAAGCTGGGGCATCAAAGCCTACAGGAGTGCATGGAGGCCAAGAATAGGCTGGGGTCATGCTGGAGGGTGGTTGTGAGTAGATAAACACAAAGCTGGCGTCACCACTTTCAAACTGCCTGGTGGGAGCTGCTCCTGGAACCTGCTGTCACCAAAGGCTGAGAGCAAACATTTATCCAGTGTAGAAGATTATCAAAGGCCAGGGTTAAGAGGGGAACTGTGTTATCTGAGAGCAGACATACCCTTACAGTTTGAATTAGCAGTTTTGAAGCCCCAGACATGCAACTGCTTAAGGGGGGCCATTGCTGTGCTGTCTGTCCCCAGGATTTGTCCCAGGTGTGCTGGACACTTCCTCAAAGACTGACAGCTGCCCTGACTCAGTGGCTCCTCGGGACTCATGGGGCTGTGAATATCAGTAAACAGGGACAGCAGCAAGCAGATATTTCTGTTTCCTCCTCTAGACTGATGTGCATTGCGTACCTGAGTATTTTTATTTCTTGTGGGATGTCAAAAATGGCACAGTTGCACCCCAGCAGCATTTGGGAAACTCACAGCAGGTCCTTCTAATTCAGTGTGCAAGAAACATGTGGAAATTCCTTTTTTCCCCCAAAAGAACATAAATGTTTTCACATAATTTGACAATTCAAAGAAATGATTTCTTTTACTTTAAGGGATGAGGAAACAAAGTTTGGGAATAAAACACAGTCATCTGGGTTCAGTGAACCAAAACTGCAGAGATACATTTTTTTCAGGATGACTAGTTTTACAGTCCTAGTGGAATTTCTCCTTTTAATTGAAACCAAAGAATTTTCAGAACATGTTACAAGCATTTTGAATAAGAACTATTCTGGGAGTCTGCAAAACTAAATCTGAAATAGTTCTCCTTAAGCGTAAATAACTGATCCATTTCCACTGTGAATCTTCAGTGCAATATCCTTGCTAATCTTCTTTTAATTGATGGCAAAACCAGTTTTTGTGTTGTACACATCAGCACTTTCAAGTTGCTGCTGTGCTTAATAACTAGACCTTAAAGTGAAAAAGGAATTCAGGCCTGGAAATGCTGCCCTGCTTCCTAGGATATTGTTATCACTTTGATATTATTATCATTTGGAACAACAAAGCATGGGTAGAACAGCTGCTTTTTCCTTGCCATTGTATATATATCCTGTATATATCCTCTGTTTTATTCCTGTGCTAACACATCAATTGAGCATGGAAGGAGTTAGCAACTTGTATATTTGTTAGTCACACTCCTCATGTTTTCACTGGAGATAAATCCATGGACTATTTCCTGGTTAGCTTTATTCCCGCATTTGTAGAACTGGAGCTCATGGGAGCGTGACTCCAGAACAAATTATGAATAACATTGCTGAATGTTCTAGTATTCTTTGTTGCTTTAGTGGTATGCTTTTTCTTCAAGATTGTCTAAATAAGGGTAAAATTATGTTTTTAAAATCATGTTCAATATGTTAGCTAAGAAGTGTTAGTGTTTAAATCAGGCAGGGATAGCTGAACGTAGTGTCAGTAGATGGTTGATGTGGAATCTGGTGTTAAAAATTGTGCTTATTTAAAGGTAAACTGGCAGGAGAAATGAACTCAACACAAAAGAGATTATAAGTCAGAGTTACAATTTAATAAAAATATTACAATAAGTGCAATGATACAAGGAGAAATTGGTTTTCATGCACAAACCCCAGAAGAATAACCCAGCACCCTGAGGCACAAACACAATGAGAGTTGTTAGCCCCTGTGCTGAGACACTCCCCCTCATGATTCCTCTGAGTCCAAAGTAAAAGGAAAGGAGAAAACCTGTTGGTGCAGGTGATGGTTGCAGTCCTATGGAGGTTCTGGTCCTCCTCTAGATCCCATGAGAGGTCCCAGAAGTCTCACAACCCCAAAATTATATACCCTCAGGTTCAGGTGGGAATGCCCAGTACCTCGCCCAGGGCAGGGAGTTCTACAATGGATGTTCTCACTCTGCGAGTCATGGACTATTTTTGAAATTGCTGATGGCCCAATAGCAGCCATGACACCTCAGGCTGGGTGTGGAGGTGCTAAGGACTTCCTGGAGGGGAGTGATCACAGCTCTTATCTCACAGGCTTCTTTAACACCAAGCTTGCAGCCTGAGGGGTCAGGTGTGCCCTGGGCAGGTGCTTCAAATGGTCCATTGTTAACAGTTCATGAGAAATGACAAAGAGGGTGTAGAATACACAGCTTTGGTTTACCCACACAGCGATAAAACTGGTCCCGGCTGCTGAACAAAATACTTCTTCAAGGAAGGGCCAGTAAGTACTGCAATGCCAATATATTTTTCAAAGATTTTAAAAGGTTTTTTTGTTTTTTTTTTTAGAGACAATATGTTCTTCTGAGATTCATAAAAGTAATGTTTTTTGAACAACACAGTAAAACTATCTGTACTGTCATTAAAAGAGACATATTAGTTGCACATGTTGTGAAACTGATAAGAAGTCATGGAGCTTGTAGTGAGTTATATATCCAAAGAGGAATAGACATACCAAGGTAACTCCTGGTTATGGAACTCCAGGTGAAAAAGGCAATGACAGGTGACATACTTTAGTCATATGTTACTCAAAGTTTGCCCTTGTTTTTCTACTGTCAGTGCATGGTTAACAGTTTTTAAAAGAGTTTATCCCAGAAATAGCTATAGTCCAAGGCACAGGAAACGCTTTACTTAAAATGAAGTAGTTGCCTCAATTATCAAAGGCTTGGTATAATGAATAGACTGAATTTTCTATCTCTGTCACATTGATAGTGCACTTGAAATACAATGTTCTTGCATTTTGATTTTTCAATTTCATTGCAGAAATAATCACTGATTACTAACAAGGGGCAAGCTGTTAACATGTATATTTCTAATTATTGTGAGTTTATATTCATTACTTGAGTGTGAAAAGAATAAAGATATTCTTATTTTTAAAGAATATCTTCTAGTTATTTCTTACTCCTGTCCCAACTGTGTTAAGAATATGTGTTAATCGTATCTAGGTATAATTCTGGGGATGCCTCCAGAGCTGGAAAGCTATGAGAACATCTAGACATTTCATATATGGCTAAGCTTGGACACCTGAGTTGGAATGGAGGAAGAGAGAGGATAACACTCTGTGTTGTTTCATTACGCACAGATAGCCACAACTCACACTTACACATATGCTCTTGTCTTTAGCTTGGTAGGTTTTTCCCCATGCAGCTCTGTGCCACTTTGCATCACGTATTATGAAAACTGTTGAAAAGCATATAGGCTGTTACAACAGGAGTGTTTCCCCACCTAAGTACCATCTGCTCAGGAGCGCTGGAAGTTAACCCACCAGTTGAACTGCTTGGATGTAACAGAAACAAAGTGCAGAAATATGATCAGAGAGGACTGCTTGATGTTTTTCCTTCTTTCTGGTCCTTTAGTGAAACTATGCCATTCTCCTAAGGAAAACAGAACCCTCTCTACTCCTGGTTGTTTTAATTAAAAAAAAAAAGTTTTGGTCTTCTTAGAAGCTGTTAGAATCAAAGAAAATGCCTCAGTATCTGTTACTTCATTTTAAGAGAGAGTCAACTCTGCTTGTTTATTGGAGAGAGTTTGAAAACAAGAAGTGGGTATTTGATAGTGGCAAAAAGATCAATGAAATTTTTCTATACCTGTCAAATTCAAATAGAATGATGCTTAATAAGTTATCAGGCAATACCAAGGCAGCTCCTTGTGCCTGCTGTTTTTTCTGAAGTTAGATCAAGAAAACAGAGAGTGTTTCCCAGTCCCTTTAGTATATCCTCTGCATGTTGGTCCCATAGTTTAAGGGGGGAAAAGGCAGTTTGGATGGCAACCACAGAAGAACTTCACACTGAAGAAGAGAAAAAAGGCTGGTGCAGTTGGACCATTCTGTTATGAAAGGAGACTGCAGAAGAGAGGAGTGGGAGAAAATGAACTTAGTGCAAAAGCCAGGCTTGACTCCTTACTGTTACCTACCTTGTTTCCCTTTTTCCAGTTTGCTCAGGCTGGGTTAACATTTTTAACAGCAGTGGTTGCAATAGGAGTAAGTCACTGTGAGACTGTGTCTCATTTTCTAACCTCTCTTTGTGAGAAGGATAAAATCCCTGCATTTCAAAAGACTGCAGTGCCAAGTGTAGTACACTGAGAGGCAATGCTGAGGTGCTTATAACTGTTAAGACTGCAGAAGCACCGAGCCTGTGCTCAGTCTGTGCTAGCTGAGTATGCTGGGCAGCTTTTCCTTCAGTACTTTCAAGGCTTGTTTTGCATTATTTATCCTGACGATCTGGGAGAATGCAATCCCTTGGGAGCAATGAAGTGTCACAGGCAGGACTTACGTTAAATTACTGTTAGGGACAATACTCAAGGGCCAAGGTATTCTTAGTGTGGTGAACTATGGATAAGGAGACTTGGAGTGAGTATAGATAGTGCTCACAAATTTAAAACAAGCTTTGAGCTTTCATTTCAAACAGGCAGTCTTCTGAGTGCTTGTCAGCAGTAGGGGAGCTCTGATATTTTGAGTAGAGACCAAGCCTGTTACAATCCCAACATATATACTTCTAGTCCTAGTTTCTGGACTTCAAATATACTGAAGCAGAACATAAAATAGAACATGACCAAGCTGTATTGAAAGTTATATGTAATTGGGATACTACAGATAGCAGAGTTGCTTCACATAAATCCTCAGAGGTTTCTTCTTACACAGCATAGCCTGGAGAGGCTGACCAGAGTGTCCTCTTCAGAAGCTGCTAATTAGGGCAAAAGAGTGGTGAGACATTTAGTCCCTGTTTCACACCATGTCTCAGAAGTGCAGCATTTTACTCTTGGACTTCACTTTCCTCATTATGTTGCTTTGGGTTTTCTTCTTGCCCCTGATCAGAGGAGGCTATTTATTGCTTTTGTTTCTCTCTGGTCCTTTGCTGAAGTTACTCATACATTAAAAAGGAATAAAGCCTGCCATTTCTTCCCCTCTTGTCACCTGCTTCCAGTGCTCAGTATAAAGCTGCTAGAATCAAGGGAGAACCCAGAATATTTCTTGTTTCAGTGTAAGACAGAGAGTCAGCCCTGCCTAGCTGGTGGGAAAAGCTTGAAGATGTGCAGAAGGTATATACAGTAATGGTGCAAAGAGCAGAGAGACTACCCAGGCTGTTTTTTGAACCTCATTCTTTTGGTGCTAACTTCAAGATTTTGACTGCTTTGCAGAAGTGCCATTGCCAGTATGCTAAATTTGAATGCACACCCAAACATATGCATACGTGTACAGTTCTTTGGTACTCAGTTACTCAGCCTCCTTCTTGGTGCAGGGTTGTTTAGCAATCATTCTACTTGCTTCCAACACCACCTTTTGCCTAGCAGATGCATGGTGATTGCTTAACACCAAGAGAAGTTGGTCCTGACTGTGCAAAACGAAGTATTTTTCTGGGCCTTTCTTAAATGCCTCATTCAGTTATCTTTTTCTTGTGGGTCCCCATCAAATATCCCCCTGTATCAGGGCATGAGTGCAAAAGGGCTTCCTGACACCCTCTGTGTCATCTCCAATTCTGTGGTCTAAAACAAGCAAGGCTGTGGCTCTGGCTCTCCCAGCTTTCCTTCTCAGTGCTGTGAGATGGGTGTTGACTCTTCTGAGTAAACTGATGATTCATATGAATATGCTCAGCTATGTGGGAAGAGTCACAGATCAGTAATATGAAAATGAAGGTTTGGAGGTTTTTTTCCAGAGAATCTTTTGCACGATTTTACTTTCATTTCTTTGAAAACCTTTTATTTCTTTCTCTGGATCCCAAACAGAAAGTCAGATGTGCTTATTATTTTTTTACTAGCTTAAAAATTATAGTTTCATGTGTAATTTCAGGTAACCCCCCCCCTACCAAGTTAAGAAAATAGAAAAAGAGCTTTTAGGCTGGCCTTTGTTTCAGTATTTCTTTCCTTCAGTCTCTCTCTTCCCCAGCATCCCCAAGGTCTTCCTCTCCCCTTTGTCTCTCTGCCTCTCCCAAAGCTGGGGGAGAGTCTCACGAAGTCTCCACTTGCTTCCCATCAGCTTCTTCCCAGCTCTGAACCTTTCACCCCCTCCTGTAGCGTTTGCCTCCTTGCAGACCTTTCTCAGTAGCTTCTCTGAGGATGTTTCTCACCTTGAGACATTTCTGGACCTTTCATAGGTTATGCTTTGATAAACAAAACAAGAAAGTAGGTTGATTTATGTGATATCTTCTAGTCAGAAGGCTTTTGGGGCTACAGTGGGCAAAGTCATTTAGAGCTACCTTCCCCCGAAAACTCCTATTCAAAATCTGTGCTTTGCCTGTATCCTCTGTAAGACCAGAGCCTCATGAGTAACACCCTGCACCATGAACCCAACCAGCTTGGGAAGGAGGTAGACAGTAGCAGGGGGATAGAACATCATTCTGGATGCATTACCTACATACATACCTGGACAAAACATATTTATGCTGGGAAAGGCTGTATTCCTCCTGGGCTGGCAGTTGCATGTTGCCTGAGTCCTCTGCCAGGCAGTCCATGGGGGATTGCCTGTTTCTTCCTCCTTGGCATCAGGGAGCATCTGCCACTTGCTTCAGCCCCAAGGGCCTGGGGATGCCATCCATTTTCGGCTGGGGATGCTGAGTGCAAGTGTGTTCAGGTGTGGGAGAGAGCTGCAGAGTGGCAATTGCCCATGTGACACACTCATACAGTTTGCCATTACTTCCTCTTCTGCTCTGGTGATTTATGGACCAATGAGTGGCTCCAGCCTCATGCCCTGAATTTTGTATGGCATTATTCAATTTTGCAGAGGGAAGTGTATAAATTACTGGCTGAGTTATGCACTTGGTAAGACCTTCTTTTATGTTTGAATAGCAGATTTATTTTAGACGATGTTTCCTTGGACAGCAAGCACATGCAGAAGAGAAACACGATCCATGGAAATATTTTAGTGTGGTAACATTAGCAGAGCTCTCAGGGAGGAGAGGCTGAGGTATGGGAGCTTCAGAGCAGAAATCCCTGGTGGTGTTGACATGGGGGTAGCTGAGCCTTTGGGTGGGAGAACGGAAAGTGTGGAGACCTTCAACAGAGGAAGGAATGGATGATGAGGGCTCCGTAGGGGAAGCAAGACAGCTTGAGCTGAAGGAAAATTTGGGCTTAGGTGCCACTCCCACATGTGGTCCAGCAAGTTCCTATGTAGTGAAGCAAGTTTCAGGTGCATTGCATTTTCTTCTTCCCTCAGCTGAACCCAAGCACCTCTTGCCCCACCGTATTCCTAGGCCAGAAGCAGCAGCCCACTTTGGTGAGCAGCCCAGTTTCCCTGCAGCAGGATGTACCTTGAGGTCAAGATGTAAATGATTTTCTTTTTTAAAGTTACATAATGATCAGCATAAGCTGATACTCTTAAATTGTAATAGCTCCTGTGTTCAATAACATGAGAGAACTATGTCAGAA
Source organism: Sakesphorus luctuosus (assembly GCA_013396695.1). NCBI lineage: Eukaryota > Metazoa > Chordata > Aves > Passeriformes > Thamnophilidae > Sakesphorus > Sakesphorus luctuosus. The sequence continues at coordinate 727,764 of VWZD01002629.1, forward strand.
TAGTTAAATGATATATTTAAAGTATATCTCTGGTGCCTGCTGCTGGGCTTGTAGCCACACATCTCTCTCATGGAAACTGGGAGACAGAGTTCTTGCAAAATCCCCTAACCACCACCATACAGTCAGAGGGCTGTTGACCATAATAAAGGTCCTATATGGCATCTGGATCCTGCATTTATCCATTTAAATGCCAGAATAATATTTTTGAGAGGTGTATTGCTAATGCCTCAAACAAGCCAAGAAAGGGCACAGCTTACTGCATGGCAGGTCCAGTTCTTCACTTGGAGAGGCAGATTGTAATGTTACTAATGAAAAGATTTTTTTTGTTTGGTTGGGGTTTTTTTGTTTTGTTTTGGTTTTTTTGAGGGGAGAGGATTTTAGAGAGAGTGTAATATTGTGTCATTTAAATGGGACATCAGAGATGTGCTGCACTCTGGCTGAAGAGACACTCTGGTGCCTGTGGTAACACAGACCTTGCCATCAGTTACTGCTGGAAATTCTGCCAGGGATTTTCACTTTTATATAAGTACTCTTGTAAACATAATATAATAAAAGGGAAGTAAGTGGAGAAATCATAGTGCAGGATGGGAAAGAGGTGAAGGATTGCAATGCTCAGAGAGACATGTGGATAAAAGCTCTGATCACTCAGCCATGTGATCATGTGTGCCACGACCCCATGCCCCCCCCACACACATGCAACCTTTAGCGCTTGAAAAGACAAGAAGAAAATAGATACAAACCTATTGAATTTTATCAATTGCTTCTTAATACAGTCAGACAGGTAATTGTTGTATAGGCTTAATTGTTTCAAATTGGAATGACTGATGTGCAGCTAATGAGTCCCATGGGCAGTGAAAGAGCCCTGTCTGCCTTTGCAGATTGGGGATGAAGGGGGTGCAGGGGTTACAAGTGTGCAGGGATGCTGGGCGTCCCGAGAGCCCAGTTTGCCTCCCGGAGATTTTTCCCAGCAGATGTCACTGTTCACCCACCAAATAAAACCACTCGCAGGCAGTAAAGGGCCTTTGGAAAAAGCCACCGCAGGCTATTACTTAAAAATGAAATACACTACCTGAGAAGAACATTTTCACTTGGGGATAAGAGTGAGAGCAGTTTATTTTTATAAAGGTGGCATGGGATGGAAATTTGCTGTAAACCTGGAGGGGAGCATTACTGGGGAAGCTGTGCCTGCAGCAGCCCCCTGGTCCTGCACTGCCATACGTGGCATGCAGATTTAGGATGGGTGATGGGGGCTGGATGGGCACCTCTGACGGTGGAAGAGGAAGGCTTTAGCTGGTCTCACTAATGCTCCTGCACTGCAGGGTTTAGTAGGATTTAATAAAGACTAATAAATTAGTGATTTAATCATGACATAATTTTGTGGCATTAAATCATGACTAGCCCTGTCCACATTTTATTTATTCAATATATAGGTCCTTATGATATTATATAGATAAAAAAATCATATTCAGTATTGGAGGACCTGAACTCACTTTCCCTCAGTACATAAATTAGCCATGAACAATTAGAAACTAGGCAATTTCTACTGGAAGCAACTTACATTCTCATTCTCTTTTAAGGATTTTCAGGGATAATCTTCAGGAGAAAGGCATATAGGAGAGCTTTGTTTTCCATGCAGTATGACAGAGCTGCGCCTGGCACACAAGCAAAGTATCACTGCAGAGATATGCAGATACACCGATAAAGGAGCTCAGACACCCAAGTGACAGACGAGCAGAAATGCTGCACTGCACACCAGAGACAAGGGGTAGCTGGGATCTTGCTGGACTAATGATGGGGCTGGAAATGGGATAATAGGTGTGTTCAACATCAAAAATGTCCACAATTGTATGGTTACAAATTTCATCCTTGGTGGTTTTGCATTTTAAAACAGGCGAGAAGGCATGCAGCAAGAGAAAAGCAATCATCTTACTGCTGGGATATCGTTAGCCTGTAACTTGCTGACACTGGTAGGGACAAACAGCACAGACTAGCAAAGGGCAAAGCTGTGTGCTACACTGCTTATCTCAGCCCCCCTGTGTACAGAGCACTCCTGATGTTACAAAATGCCCAGAAGAAGGGTTTCTTTATCTGAAAATGTGTATACTTTTTTCCATTCCAAAATCCTGGCTTTTCCTGCAAGCCTAAACTTCCTTGTCTGCTCTCCTCACTAACACACTTGTGCTTTCATAAGCTGGCTCCAGCTGAGAAGAAGTTTAGACTCTTTCCCCCCACTGTCCTACACAAATTTGATGCTGAATCCCTCCTCTCATCTTTGTTTCCAGACTGAATGATTCTTAGTCATTTAAACTTGTGCCAGCATTGTCTTTTCAGGTGCGGAGCTTCTCTGCCCTTCATCAGGCCTTTCTAGGAAAGCAAGCACATCCCCCTCTGCCTTTCCTCCATAGGAACCTGAGATCCCTGGGTCTCTCCTTGTTGAACTGCCTCCCCAGCACAGGCCCTGCTAGTAGTCCCACATGGGCATTTCATGTTCCTTCTTGTGAGGGGGATGAGCAGAAGTGGAATGTTGTGCTGGATGAAGCTCACTGCCCCCTGTACACTTGTTTTACCAGCCATTTTTTATTCTTCTGAAGAGCTCATGATGGAGAAGTTTGAGCTGTTGACGATGTCTGAAAGCAAGTATCTGTATTCAGACTGAAAACCATTGCTAAGACACTCCTTGAGGTAGACCCAAACATGATTTCCTTGAGGAACCTCACCGGTGATTTCCTCTTAGCCTAAGAGCTCTCCTTGTGGAGCTGCTTCAGTCTCCCCTCCAAAATGTGCTTCATCTATTTGGCATATACTGACAGTAAACTCCATTTCCAACATTATGAAACATCAGTGAGGGTGACTGTGTGTGGAAGATGAGATACGCAAAACATACCCATGGGTAGGCTTAACCATTGCTATTTTTTTCATTGTTCATGAAGCCTCAATAGAAAAATAATTGGTTTGAGCAAAAGAGTCATTGAGTACCCAAACCCTGTAACCCATGGGGCTGGATTCCTGCCATGGGCTTTGACCTTCCCTCTACCACACAAGGGGATTGCATTGACTTTTGCAGGAGCAGGAAGAGTTTGTTACAGAAAACATTGGAGACATAATTTTGGGGACAGGGAGGAGACTCTTGTGAGATACTCACAAAGGGGAAGGAGGACAAAGCTGTGGAAGGAGAAACAGAGCAATGCTTCAGGGGTGCTCTCAGGGTCCAGGGTAACTCCCCTTCTGCATAGGTCTCTCTGAATAGCGGGTGAACCACTTCAAAGCTCTTTTTCTCAGAAAGTGGCAGAGTCTTTTGCTAAGGCTGTGGAGTGATAAGGCACTTCCTCATTGCCTGAGTCTCACCCTTCCTGAAATCAGATGGCCACACTTGCTGGCTCTCAGCTCAGGCAAGAACCATTATAAATTGCCCCTCATCAAACGCAAATGCTTGTCTGGCAGAGTTAGAGAAGACATATTCTGTTCCTTGGGGTTTGCTGTGACTAAAATACACTGCAGTGAATAGATCAGCCCCTGGAGAGCACCTTGTTTGGGAGAGGAATTTATCAGTGTCGGAAGTGTAAATTAAATGCAGTGCAGACATGGAGTCAGTGAAGAGGAGCAGCTCAGTGTCTGCACATCATGCTGGTGCTTTGTGTGCTCTGCTGGCAGCACCAGGAAGCTTTTGACTCTGCAAAGAGGATTAGCTATTGGGTGCAGCATCACCCAATAGAGCATTGCAAGCATGGGCATTAGCAGTGACAACAGATCAGGTTCAAATAGCATCAGATTTAGTATGGGCCTCAGCTCTAAGGTTCGGCACTTTGTTGAAAGGTGTGTGCATGTTGACAACCAGCTGTGAACTGGGTGTCCAAGTCTTTCTCAGTGGACTTCAAGGGCTTGGTTCAGGCCTGTCAGTACAGATACCAGGACCAGTGGGAGACCCAGGTCCTTCTGGAGTGACAGCTGAAGGAGTCTCGAGTGGTCCTGGCTGGAAGTGACACTAATCCCACCCTAACTCACCCTGAGGTGCCTGGATGGAGGAATCTCACCCACACTGTAACCAAAACACTGCTGCATCTTCAAAAACCCCTCTGTGGATGCCTACTCAGTTAAAGCAAGTAGTGGTGGGCTGAACCATCCTGAAGTGCTGCAGGCTGTGTTGGTGGGTTAGGCTGGAAGTAGTCTTGTTAGTGCATGCCCAGGGCATCCTTTGAGGATGACCCAAGGGAAAGGTTTTGGACTAGCAAACTGATATAAAAAATTGTTTCTAAGTTGTTTTTGATTGAAAGCTTGTGCTTTGCTAAATTATACTATTTCATGAAAAATACCACCTCTTCACAGTATAATGCAGATTTCTGTTGTCAAAAGGCAGGTCATAGAAAATGAACACAAGCCAGGGTGCAAGGGTTTCTTCATGTGACATGCTGAGTTATCTTGTGGGCTGGATCATCTTAGCTAGCTGCTCACACCATAGCAGCAGCAGAGAAGGGAGGCTCCTGAATCAGTGCTGTTGTGAAACACAGCAATACTCACAGCCAAACTTCCAGAGGAAACCTCATATTTTGTCTGAACATTTCCATGGAAATAGTCATAAAACCTTTTCATTTATTTACATTTTGGTTGAGAAAATAGTTTGCTTTGTGGCCAGCCAAAGGAAGGACCATCCTGGGAGAGGCAGGGACTCCAGTGGGTGTTCAGCAAAGCAGAAGGCAGGAGCAGCAGTGTGTTTCAGATGGCAGTGGTCATCTTGATCCAACCTGGAGTTACAGGCAGAGGGCAAAGCAGAGGTTGATTTTGCAGGCAGGCAAAATAACATCTTTTGATAGGTGGCTGTAAGCAGAGGTAAAATGAAATAGTGGGGGGAGAAAAGGCCTTTTGAGAGGCTTGGAAGAGTGAAATACAGGGTGTAGATAGCAACTTGCTGCAAGAATATGCATGTTTTTTAAAAGCTGTACATGTGAAGAAGAGTGAGAAAATCAAAGCAGAGCTATCAGGTGATCAAAAACCAGCTGCACTCTTCTGATCATTCCTGTGAGGGATCATTAATACAGTTCTCTCCTTTCCTTTACCACCCATCTTGATGAAATATCTGTGAAGCACAGCAGAGACTACTGGTACCTCAGTCCAGAGGAAATTGGCCAATGTGTTCAGAAGCTGCTAAGAATAAAATGGACATACAGGAAAACCATCTGATCTCATTAGGCTCATTTCCTTCACTGCACAGGCTAATAGCAAACCTGTAATGTTGACATGAATAGATAGGCCTGCTGAGCCTCCCACTGGACTTGGACAGACCACAACTTGTATTGTGTATGTTAAGAAGTCAAACCAGGTCACAGCCTCTCAAGGTGATAGTTTAGAAGTCCCTTTTACAAAGGATGTGGAGAGGCAGAGAAAGGTCATGCATTTTTCAGGGCAGACTGAGGGAGTTAATGTCTCTTGCTCTCCTGCTGTGACTGTGGTGTCACAGTACAAGAAGTATTTTGGTGTGTAATAGTCAGTTTTACAAACATGTGAAACCATAAGTGGACCAAAATAATCAGAAACAGAAACTTCCATAAAATACTTTAAAATCCACAATGTTGTTACTAAAAATTTGCTTTTTAAAGTTTTCATAGTGGTGACACAATAGTCTTGCCCAGCACTTAACACCTGCAGATAGTAACAGCTGCACAATCTCAGTAATTATGCAACTAATGTTCTAATGAAGCAAACTCAATTTAACTTCCCCCCATCGTTTCTCTCAGCTAGAAACTTGGTGCTAATAAAAAGCCTGTGTTTATTTAAAAAATATGGGAAATGTTGGTGACACCATTTAAACCAAATTAAGAAAATAGAACTGACGACAGAGCTCTACTGCCTCATATCCTTCCTTGATGCTGCTGAAGGACTGTGCAGTAAAAATTTAACTTATTTACTGAAAATATGGGGTTTGTTAGTTTTTTCCATCCGGGGGAATCCACACTGACACAGTTCTTCACCACTGCAAATGAAAAATTTGATTTTGAAACACAGAAGCTGTTTAATTGAATGCATGGCAGTAGAAAAAGTGGGAGAGATTACCCTTTCACAATTGTAACAACATTAAATTTGTCTAGAATCCACCTTTTTCCACAGAGCAGGACAAACCTTGGTTTTCACTGAAGGCTCTAGAATGTAATACATGTATCATGATACACAAATATCTCAGATAAGAACATTTGTGGCAGAAAACCTAATCCTAGTTTAATGCTTATGGGACTATTGAACTAAAAGGCTAAGCTGTTCCACGTAATTCCTCTTCCAGAAGAAGCTTACTGATGGTCCTGTTAGTGAGAAACATCTTCCTTAGTACAGAAAGCACCAGACCTGAGAACAAACTGCAAGATGAAAAAGCTTAATATTTCAAATTAGTGTCTGAACATCTTAAATAGTCCATATGGTAAAGGTACTTATGCAATGACCTCTGATAGTTTGCATACATTCCATCAGAAGTCTATGAATGTAGGAAATGGTGCTTTAGTTGCACATGGTTGACTGCACACTGACTGTAGCCACACCTCCCATGGCCATATGTGCAGACTGCGCGATGGTAGGAGGACGTTGTCCTACGTCTTCCTCTCACAGCTGTCCCGTGCCTTGGGAGGAGTTGTGTCAGAGAGGGGTCTCAGAGTGGAGTCCCTCCAGCATTTAGCACCAATAACAGCAAAGCATGAGAAGTCACCTTTGGGCACCTCGTCCTTGTGCTGTTATTTCCCAGCTGCCAACATGTGCTAAAAACGCCCAGCTTGTTCTGCAGGTCATGCATGTGGACTGCTCTCTTCATCTTACTGGTAGGAGGGGAAATCCCAGATTAGATAATTCTCACCCTGCATATCCAAAAATAATATAGGCACTACCCAATCATAGTGGCAAATTGCAACTTCTTATTATTTCTGTTTGTAGCTTGAGCCTGACACTTTCCAGCCAGCATATCCCCAGTTTTGGTTTCATTTGCTTTGTTTTATTTTGTCCACACAGGTGTATGATTTCCCCTTTGCTTAGGACAGATTCTAAGCTCTATGAATGGGTCTGTTTGATCCCATCCCTCCAAGCCACTTTGTGCTTTGTCCTCCACATTCTTTTACAATTGAGCAGAGTAGATATTGATACACTCTGTGGGCCAGAGTCTGCCATCCTTCTCAGCTGAAGGTGGTCATAATTCAAGTTTTGGTGACAGGGTGTTGCCTCAGAAATGCAGGGTCATAATGTAGACTCCCAGACCTTGCTGCTTCCCATTTAAAGCTCTTACCATTGTCAAACACCCTCTAAATCTCTGTGATGATATTTTCATTTACTTTTTATTTACTAGTTTAAAACGCCACCTTCTGTGATTTATGTCTTGCAGTGTTCACCAGCAGCCTTTAAATATATCATAGCAATGATTTATCAACATTCTCAACAATTCCCTATTGGAAGTGAGCTTTTCTGTGAAAAATTAGGAATTATAGCACTCTCTCTCACATCAGGCAATAGCTTCTCACTAATAAATTTTGCAACCAGACACATTTACCACTTCTATAGTTTGCAAATGATGATCATGATTCTTAATGGTGCAGTGTTAATAATAATTAAAAAAAAACACAAAAAAAAACTGAAAAAGAAGACATAAATGGCTTTCAAGAATATGACTAAATAGGGCTGAATGCTTTGTTCCAGTACCCAAGACTTTGTCAGCTATTACCAGACAGTGAATGAACATTATTCAGCTTTGAGAGGACCACAAAAGATACATGATTAAGATTAATTCTAATTATTAGCTTCCAGTGTGTGAATATTGTAGCAATGCAGTATGCCTTCAGTGCAGTGCCCTCAATTTGAGCTGCTGCTTTGCCTCTGTCCATCACCACGTAATTTCTTTGCTCCATTGCAGAACTCAGTATTAGCCAAGTTCAAAGGAGAATAGCTATAATTTAAGACTCTTATGCTTTCACTTGTTAGTCATCAAGATGAAATTAAGCACAAAAAAAAAAACTGGTCAGAGGACTGGCTCTGGCTCTGCACACCTTCAAATTAGGTACGAAAGTGAGATGGGCTCTATGGGCAGTGTTGCTGCCCTGCTAAACCGTTTCCCTCATTGATGGAGAGTCATAGGCAAACCCAAAGGGAAATCAGCCAATGTGATGTCTGAATGGCTTTCAGAAGTACCTCTCTAGTGGCTGCAGTGGGACCTGCACATGCTGCGTTTCCAGCATGATGGTGTTATGTGAGGAGAAACCATGCCTTGCTCACCATAGTTTTTCAGACCCATCCCCTCTTCAGTTTTTTTAACTTGTTGTTGGTAGTCTATGCAGCTTCAGCTGGGCTTTGCTATTTAGAAAATAGAGCCAATCTTTGATAAATTTTTACTAAGACCAAAATCCTTAGTGCTTACTACATTCCTGGGAGAGGTGCTGGATTTTTTCCTATCCATGGCTTCCCAGTGCAAAATCACATCTGAGCATGCAGTGCAGAAGTCGTGCTCCTCAGGTCTCATCTGGCAGGGTGACTACAGCCAATGCACAGCATCCGATCGCCTTTGCAGCTCATGCAGCTCTGCAGGTACTCATGCTGCCAGAGTGAAAATGGACACAGAGGCAATCTGAAGGGTTTAAGCCCTTCCATATAATTTCTCCAACTGAACATCCTTTCCAAAATGAAAGTTTTATCAGGTTTAATTCTTGTTGCATAAATAAATGACAGGAAAATAATCCACCTATTTCTGAGTGTACTATTTGAGCCAAGAACCATAATCCTATAGATAGATAAAAGATCTTTTTGAGCTTCCATGTGTCCACGACAGAAGATACATAAATCCCAGCTATGGAGCTTGTTTTCTTTATTGCAAGGGAACTAATTGGTGCTGGAACTGTAGCCACTTAGGAGGTTGGATTAATTGTAGAACTATAGTTGTCTGTAGTAGGCTTGTTTGTGGAACAGGCAGGGTTTACGGTTTGTTGGTTGGTTTTTGTTTTGTTTTGTTTTCCTTTTCTTTCATAATACAGACAATTAGACTCTTTCAACTCTTATTGGGTCTGGCTGGGATGAAGTTAGTTTTCTTCACTCCAACCTGTATGGTGCTGGGCTTGCAGTTGTGGCTAAAAAGGTACAGAGAAGACACCAGTGTTTTGGCTACTGCTGAGCAGTGACTGTACAGCATCAAGGCTGTCTTTCCAACCCTCTCATCCCAAAAAAGCCTAGGCTGGGAGTGGGCAAGGGGCTGGGAGAGGCAGATAACCAAAGGGATGTTTCATACCATGTGACATTGTGCTCAGCAATGAAAGTTGAGATAAAGGGGGAGAATAAGGAGACATCATGGTTATGATGTTTTTATTCCTAAGATATTGCCATACATACTGAGGTCCTCCTTCCTTGGGAGTGCCCAGACATGTGCCAGCTGTTGGGAAGTAGCGAACAAAATTATCTTTTTGTTTTGTTTTGTTGTTTTTTTTTTAATCCATGCACAGCTTTTGGTTTTCTTACTCAACCCATGAGCTTCTTCTCTATCTTATTTCCCCCCCGTTGTGCTGAGGAGTGAGTGGGCATCTGGCAGCCAGCCAAAGTGAACCGACCACGTCTTACCAGCACAGTGTTCTGCCAATAACTTCAAAAGCTTTCAGCCTCTGTGTGACTTCTCAGTTGAGTGTTTGAGACTTTAACCAATGTAGTGCCAGTGAAGAATTGAAAAGTTAAGTTTTACTGTGGACTATGCTGAGCTTCAATGGGGCCATGATGACAGTAAGAATAGGATGAGCCTTAAAATGTCATAAGACAGAAAAAGCAAAAACAAAAGCAAATGCTGTTTGTGATTAAAAACAACAGGGAATCAATTCAGAGGAGCTCTTTCTCCTTTAAACCAATGTTAGTTACTCTGCATTTCCACCTGTGCCAGACCACCAGATGAGGCTGCATGGCTCGAGGGCTCTTGGCTTACTCAGCTGCCCATGCCAGCATTTGGACAGCTGGCAGGTGCCACTGTGTCAGCACTATCCCTGACCAAAATGTATACTCGTTACACAAAAATCAGAAAGCAGAGGAGATCCTCCAGGAGAGGGCTGGTACAATAGGGCCTCAAGCTGGGGTTTCTAATGACGCAGCCTATGAATAGCCTGAGAAACAAGATCATTAAACCTACTCTTGCAGGGATTTGCTGTTACAGTTTTTTCCTTTCTTAGTTTTCACAAACCTCAGTGACTCACCTGAAAATTTTCCTCCTCCAACATCATTGTGTTTGACATCAGAAAGCTGGTCTTTTCCTTGTCCCTTTCCAGAGGTAGCTGGAATTGAGTGGGTGAACCTGTACCCATCAGGTTTTCTTATTGGGCATTTCAGATGTTAGGACAAGGAACACTCAGTAATGCTTAACACCATTCCTTTATGTTACTTGTAGAGACAGCAAGCTGTCCTTATTCACAGATCTGATTATTAAGGCTATTTAAGCATCTAAACATGTCATCAGATGCCTTTGGGGATTTATCAAAATTCCTGGGCAGGATCAGGTGCCCTGTATCCAGAACATTTCTGCAAGGGGCTGCAGGAGTGGATCCTGCAGGAGAGTCTACCTCCATGGGAGCCAGAGGAGCTGATGACCACCGCGACTGAGCAGAGAGTAGCACTGGGCTGGGAGTGAGATTGTTCAGCACTGCAGGCAGAAGCCACATGTCCAGACACTTGGCTGAGCTGAGAGAAGTGCTGGTTGGTGGCTGTGCCCTTAGCACAGGGACCTGTGCTTTGCTATGTCCTTTTTTGAATGTTGTAGGTTTGGGGGTCCTGCTGCCTCAAACACACACTGTAAACCTAGTCTGGCTCCACAGCTTGGGGCAAGGGATTCAATGCAAAGTAATGCAAGGTAAGGTAGCACTTCTGGTCCTTTTATTTTAATGGTTTTTATGCATTTCAAGCTTTTAAGCAAGGATGGTATAAAAAATACATATACTTCTGGAGCATGGATCTATCTGTCTATTAGTAAAACTTCTGAAGCTGTCTAATTTTTGCATTCACTTATTTAGCTACAAAAAATGCTTCCACTGTAAAAACTGTGATCATAAAACAAAAAAGAAAATCAAAACAAATTCTCAGACTTAAAAAGTACAATTTGAATTTTAAGAACATTCAAGCAGTGAGAAAGAGTTACATAAAAGTATAAAGCTACAGAAGTTATAGATATGATTAACTCTCACCTTCATCAAGCTGATCTCAGATGGTACATTCTAGCTGCTATCTTAGACTACCCTTGGGGAGTATTTTTTTTGCCAGTAAAGTGCCAGTTTTCAGTGGAGTTTGGTTTTTTTACACCATTCTATTGATAGAAGTGTGCACTGTCAGCACTTTATTGTCTTTGGGGTGGTTTTCTTCCTTATGATACATTGAATATCCAAGGTTTTAATGCCTTACAATTGTACGTAAATATATTTTCTTGCAGCAGCCGCGCTCGGGGCCAGTGCTCTGTGAGGGCTGCGCGCTGCCACCATGGACTTTGGGGACCCGAAGTCCACCATGGGCCTCCGTGTCCTCAGCGACTTTCTGGCTGACAAGATCTACATTGGGGGGTACGTCCCTTCGCAGGCTGGCATAGTAATTTCTGAAGCGATTGCTGCCCTGCCACCTGCGGACTTGTTCCATGCTCTCCGCTGGTACAATCACATTAGTTCTATGAAAAGCAGAAAGCAAGCTTGCCAGGAGTAAAGAAGGCTTTGGGGAAATACGGTCCTGCTGATGTTGAGGACACAACAGGTGCAGCCACAGATAGCAAAGATGATGATGACATTGACCTCTTTGGTTCAGATGAGGAGAAAAGTGAAGAAGCAAAGAAACTAAGGGAAGAACGTCTGGCATGGTATGAGTCAAAGAAGTCCAAAAAACCAGCTGTTGTTTCCAAATCATCAATCTTGCTTGATGTGAAACCTTGGCATGATGAGACAGAAGAGTGTGTTTGAAGTATTCAAGCAGATGTCCTGGTCTGGGGATCCTCCAAGCTAGTACCTGTTGGCTATGGTACCAAAAAGCTTCAGATCCAGTGCATTGTTGAAGATGATGAAGTTGGAACAGATATGCTGAAAGAGAGAATAACAGCTTTTGAAGATTATGTACAATCAATGGATGTAGCTGCTTTCAATAAGATTTAGGTCTTGATATATATAGAATAAATGTTGCATTTTTAATTAAAAAAAAAATCCCCTGTACTCTGCGTTGATGAGGCCACACCTTGAGTATTGTGTTCAGTTCTGGGCCCCTCAGTTCAGGAANTTGGCCCAAGAGTTGGAGTTGATGATCTCGTAGGGCTTTTCCAACCCAATCAATTCTATGATTCTATGATTGCCCTGGTAACTATTTTGATACTTTAGTGCTTCATGAATTTAACATACATGAGGTTCTGTGATTTTTTCAGGATTTTAAGGCTAGTGAAAATAAATCTCTGTGTTCTGTTCCTAAGGTTTATTAGCCACATAATCCTATGATTTCTACTGAAAACTTCCTATGTATCAGATGATATATGAGATGTCACATAAGTAGAAGGTGTGATTTGTAGTAACTCAGTTACTACCATAGTCATAATGATCATAGAATTGTAAAATGGTTTAGTTGGAAGGGACCTTAAAGACCACATCATTCCAACCACCCTTTCATGGACAGGGCCACCTTCTACAAGACAAGGTTGCTCAGAGCTCCATTCAGCTTGGCCTTGAACACTTCCAGAAATGGGGTATCCACAACTTCTCTGGGCAACCTGTTCCAGCACCTCACCACCTTTGTGGTGAAGAATTTGCATCCTAATATCTAATCTAATTCTGCTCTCTTTCTTTGATGATGTACTGTCAGACTTAGTGGAAAACCTGGCTTCTACCTCCTCTAAAGCCTAAATACTCAGATGCTTATCTGGGTTGCTTAGGCTGGGAAAAAAAAGAATTCCTATGTTAACGGCGGTATCTTATTTTGACTGAGATTTTCATAATTTCCTTTGGACTCTGCAGTTTTACCCATCATGGTATCTGATAAATCTGACTCTGCTAAACTCTGGAGGTTATAAACCTGTAAAACAGTGTGGCCTCAGCAAAAGCACAGTAGTGAAGTCTGGGAGAATTGGATGTTTCAAAAACAAAATGGAATTTTACTGTGTATGCTAAAAACAATGTAAGTGCATTGGCTGGGATAAGGACTCCCAGATAAGCTGAAGCAGCAAAGCAAAAATCTTCATTTGGCGATCAGAAATGTGGAAGTGTTTGTAGGGAAAATTCTGGCAGGAGTAGTTGCTGGTGGTGATTTCCCTGGCCCCAGAGCTCTCTGGTGCTTTTCTGAAGTTTTTCAGTCTTCCACTAAACTTCCCACAGGCAGAGCAACCCACAGGATGTCCTTCACCTTATGTGGACCTGCTCTCTGTTTCTCAGCACCCTTTTCATCACACACTCTTTCATTTTGTCCCTTTGGACTCTCCAGCTTTCAACTGAGAGACCTTGGGATCAATTTGCCAGCGGTGCAAAACCAGTGTGTGCCAACCCAGCTCAGTGCTGATCCCCTCCTCTAGAGCAAGCTGCTTCTGTTCTCATTATATACTATGTGACCCTGGGTTTTCCTTGGGCCACTTGGGGCACTCCTATGGCTGTGCTTGTGTGCGGGTGTTCCTCTTGTTTTTACAGTTTCTCAGGAAGCAGAAGCCATGCTGAAGCCCACCAGAGTGATGCTTGTAGAGTATGAAATTGGTGCCTGTGTTGCAGGCTCTGGGGAACAGCACAGGGCTTGCAGCAAAAAGGCAGCTGGGATAGTGCAGGTGGGCTATATGGGCTGAAGAGAAAAACACCTGGGATTGCTTTGTCCTTTCTGTCTTTTTTCAGCAAAATCTGGGGTGCAGTAACCCTATGAAGTTACTGTGGCTTTCTTTCAGGAGAATCAATTGACTCCAAAGGAAACCCTGGGAACAAAATAACATTTCTTCATTTGCCTCCTTCTCTGGCACAAGTGAAATGAACTTAGAATGATTTGATAGGCTGATATTCACTGCATTTCATATAGCTGAACATCAGAAAACTAAATTTCTAACTCCAAGGAGCTGTGAACTGGGCCCCAGACTACTAGTATGAAAACTGTCATCATTGTAAATACATTTGGGTGAGAATTACTGCAATAGGTTAGATAAAGTGCCCTGTGTTTGCTCGTTCCAGCAGCCAGCGACCAATGCCAAGAGCAGGTAGAGAGGATATATGTGGTATTACCTGGCATGCTTTTAGAGCTTCACTCTCTCTGGTTAAAGGGATTTTCCCCAGTAAGTAGCTGCAGACAGATCACCATGTTTAATAGCCTTTGGTGATGTTTCATAAATTGATCTAATCCCCCTTTGAAATTATTACTATTTCTTCACATTATCCTGTGTCCCTGAGTGCAGTGATTCAATTACGTGCTGGATGAAAAAGTTCTTCCTATTCTTTGTTCTAAAACTGCTACCAGACCAGGTCACTCTTCCCAGAAGCACTGCATGTAGGGAACAGACTTTCCCTATTTGTTTTATCAACAGTGTTGATTGTGGAGCTCTGAGTTATGTCCCTTCAATCATACAATTTCTAAAGTGAACTCCTGGTCTCTTTAGTCATTGCCTCATTCGGAAGTCATACCATCGTGCTGTCCCATCAGCACTGTTTCCAACTGTATTACATTCCTTTTGAGATGGTATGACCAGAGTGATACTCAATATTCAATGAATATATACTCTGGGGATTTATGCAATGGCATAATAACATTGTGTAGTTTTTTCCTCTGTTCTTTTACTAGCAGTTCCTTAAATGTCTCTTTAACCACTGCTGAACATGGAGTTACTTCCAGAGAAGTAACACACGGTTCCAACATTTCTTCTCTGACTGATTATACTGTCTTGAGACTCCATCAAATGTAGTTTAAGGTTGTGGGGTTTTTCCCCATGTGCATTACTTTGCAGTTACTGACACTGAAATTTGCCTGCCGTTATCTGCTTGTTGTGTAATCCCTTTGCAGCTCTGCCTCCAGCTTTTCCCCGCAGTTGGGCCTGGCTGCTCTGATTCATTCTGCACCCCCTGTGAACTTGTCACTTCAGTTATCCCCTTTTTGCTTTCCAGGTCATACACAAGTATACTATTTAAAACAGGTCTCTCAAATCCTCACTGGATCCTGCTGTGAAATTCACTTCACTGTGAACTTGGACCATATCCATGTCCTTTGTATCATATCTTGTCACTAGTCACTAATTCAGAAGAGTGTATTCTCACATATATCCTGACAACTCACATGCTTAACAGCCTTTGGCAAGGAGCTTGTTCAAAGCCTTTTGAAAATCCAAACATGTACACCTCCAAGATACCATCCCTTTGCTTGCATACTAATATCTCATTTCTTTGGTTTGAACTGAATATTTCTCATCTTACATGAGCTCTAGAAGGATTTTCTTGCGTGCCTGTGTAGGGTTTGAGGGCCATTACTCATGTGTAAATGCCAGAGAAGATCACTGGCAAAGAATAACTACAGTTACATGTCTATTTACTGAGTAAGTTTAAGTTAACCCACATCAGTTGGCTTTGAATCTAGCTAATTACATCATTGCAGTTTATTTGGCTGAGGAAGAGAGACGCTTCTCCTTCATTGTCTTCTAATGTGTGTTTTGTCAGAGGTAGTTTCTTGATGAGGAGAGAAAGGCAAAGGATGTTTCCAAGCCTTCCTGTGTTGTATTACCACTGAACAATTCACTTGGTGACAAAGGCTGCACCTGAAGAACTGATACCTGGACTTTGAGCTCTCTATCTGTCAAAGCAGAGAAATAATCACCTCCAGCCCATGCCAAAGATGCCATTATGAGCAGAGAAGACACAGTCCTTTCACTTAAAAAAAGGGTAGACTGCAGGCTTTGGCAAATCTTGTAAAAAAGGTGATTATATAAATATTTCCGTTTCATCTTTGGCATGCATGCATAAAGTAATTTAGAGTCTATAGTAAGGACTATATTTTCATCTTCATGTGTCAGAATGATGTTTGCTTTGGAAATACCTCTGTGTCACAAATACAAAACGCAAATAACCCTGGGTCTGTCAAGAGCCAGATGGGAAGGCAATTGAGAATGACTGCTATTGTAAAGGCTTTTCACTTTTCCATTGATTCTCTGTTTTTCCTATTCCACAGAAGTATAATTCACTGAGAAATTCACCTCTGGCTCCAGGGAAGAGGTGAAATTCCCTTATTACTCTGTACCCCATTTTCCATTGCAATTGTGGACTGGGTGCTAAGACTCTCAGTTTGCTTTCCTAGTGTTCCCCACAAGGGCTCTTGTTAACTGAGACTGTATGTTAGAGGGCTGCATGTGATAAAGCAGACACTCCCACATGTGGTCTCTGAAGTAACATGTTTAAAATGACAGGAGACTCACATAAGAAAGCCAGTTACGAATTTAAAAAGGAGATAGAATCCTAATACTTATCATGAGATCATGCATAAGATTTATCAGTATTTCCTCAGGATGTTGTAACAGATAGGCAGCCTGAAGCCAAAAAACACCTGTAGAAGAAAAGGGAAGTCAAAAAGAGACTCTTAAAGCTCCTTACTAGACATGGAGCACCAAGTGGTGTCTAATGCTCAGGCACAGGCAACAAGGAGAGAGGTTTCGCAGGGGAAAAGAAAGCGAGCTTTGAATGCCTTGGCTGTAGCTTGGTGAAGGAATGATCTGATTGCTCTCCTGTGCCTTTCCATCCACTGCTTCCCAGAGAGAGGGCAGGTGGGGTGATTGAGGAAAAGATGACAGAGGAATCAGAAACAGTCTCAAAACAAAAACTAACTCTGTTATTTCAGAGATACTATTGTTTAACCTAGGATAAAAAAAAGTAGACACCTGATGCCCTGGAAGAGGACCTATATTGTTAAATATGCTCTTGTTAAGGCAATTTGTTTTATATTTTAATACTGTAATTCCATGATTGCTTATCAGTGTTTTAAAGTAAACATTTTATTCTTAAATCTTGATCTGTGTTAAACCTGACTCTGGACGTGTTGGTTGGCAACAGATTACTCCTCTGGAGGTCTGGTGCAGGCAAACCCAGGGACCAGGCACCCTGACTAAATGTCCAGGACTCTCCAAAACAAGGGTTGCTTCTACTGCCACTGAAATAACAAGGGTCTGGTTAAAAATATTAAATCAGTGGGCTGGAAAAGAAGAAATGTGTCTTAAAAGCAAAAACTAGGAAGTTCTTTGTTAAGGTGGAAGATGCTTCAACCCTGAAAGTCTGCAGGGAGTTAGTAATGTAGCAGCAGACCCTCATGGACATGAAAACTCACCTCAATATTGTGATCAGGTCAAAAGTCCTTTGGAGGACTCTTTTTGCCGATTCCCAGGATATTTAGAAAACAGAATACCCATGCCAGACTTCTGAGTCTCAGGAACAAGAAAACAAAGCTTTCTATGTCTGCAGTATGCATATCAGAAATAACGTAAACTACCTGCGAAGCCTCTCCTTCTGTCAAGAGTTTTAGGAATAGATGATATGAAGAAACTTGCCCTTTGTATTAGTTCATTATTACATATATTTTGGGCCAACAGGAATTGCCTATATGAAGTCATTAATTGACTGTTGAGTCTTAAAAATTTTAGTCTGGGACACAGTAGTGGGTTGACCCTGGCTAGATGCCAGGCACTCACCAAAGCTGCTCTATCATTCTCTTCCACAAGTGAGCAAGGGAGAGAAAATATATGAAAGGTTCCTGAGAGGTAAGGTTGGGGAGACATCACTCACTGAATACCATCACAGGCAAAACAGACTCAGCTTGGGGATATTAATTGGATTTATGATTAAAAGCAGAGCAGGATAATGAGAGAGAAAATAAATCTTATAAATACCTTCACCTCATCCTGCCCTCCTTCCCAGGCTCTACTTCTTTCTCCCCCACCAGCATTGCAGGGAGACAGGGAATGAGGATTATGGTCAGCTCATCACACATTGTTCCCACTGCTTCTAAAGGGAGAAGAGTCCTTCCCCTGCTCCAGTGTGGGGTCCTTCCCAAGGGAAACAGTCCTCCACAGACTTGTCAAACATTAGTCCTTCCCACGGACAACAGTTCTCCATGAACTGTTCCAATGTGGATCACTCTTCCATGGGGTGCAGTCCTTCAGGCATGGACTGTTCCAGCCTGGGTCCCTCAAAGGGCCACAAGTCCTACCAATAAACCTGCTCTACTGTGGGCTCCTCTCTCTATGGGTTGGCAGCTCTCTACCAGGACCCTGCTCCAGTGCAGGCTTCCCATGAGTTCACAGCCTCCTTTGGGCATCCCCCTACTTCGGTGTGGGCCTCTTCCACAGGCTGCAGGTGGATCTCTGAATCCCTGTGGATGTCCATGGACTGCAGGGACACAGCTGCCTTACCACAGTCTTCACCACGGGCTGCGGGGGAACCTCAGCTCCAGCACCTGGAGCACCTACTCCCCCTCCTTCTCCACTGACCTTGGTGTCTGCAGTGTTGTTCACATGTTCTCACTTTGCTCTTCTCTGGCTGCAATTTTCATTTGCACAGTAACTTTTTTC
Organism: Sakesphorus luctuosus; assembly: GCA_013396695.1. Lineage (NCBI taxonomy): Eukaryota > Metazoa > Chordata > Aves > Passeriformes > Thamnophilidae > Sakesphorus > Sakesphorus luctuosus. The sequence continues at coordinate 746,263 of VWZD01002629.1, forward strand.
TCCTTCTTCAATATGTTATCACAGATGCATTTCTGTCATTCCTGATTGGATCAGCCTTGGCCAATGGTGGGTTTGTCCTGGAACTGGCTGGCATTGGCTCTACTGGACATGTGGGAAGCTTCTGGCAGTTTCTCACAGCAGCCACTCCTGTAGCCCCACCACTACCAAAACCTGGCCACAGAAACCTAGTACAGCTCATGGTAGAATTTTGAACTTGCCACCTGCACAGTGGACCTCTCTTGTTGATAGTATCACCTTCCACCCATACTTGCTCCTGGGATTATTACTGCTCTTCATGTTTAAAGTTGATTTTTATCACTGGGATATGTTTATTTCAAAGCATTAGCAGAGATTGGTTTCATGGAGATTAGCATTATTATTAGAATGCTGCTTATTTTACTAATCTCTATTATGCAACTGTTCATTCTTGATTATTAATAATCCTTTCCTTTTGATAGAAACACTTCCACAGCAACCAATTATAGTGCTTTGTGCAAACACAGGATTATGAATTCCAGTGGGGAATAAATAACAACCGCAGTGGAATTTCATAAACAAAGAGCTTGTTTTCATGCAAATGCCTCAGTGCTAAAAAAATTGGGAAAATTATATGCTGGAGAAGCAGAAGTTCCTTCCAATTAGAATGTTTTCCAACAATTTCCATAAAATGCCTAAATTAAGAACTTAGTACTTGCTGGAGCAGTACATCTCATCTGGTGTTCTCCCTCCAGCAGCAGCCAGTGTCAGAAACATGTAATCACAATTCCTGCCCAGATCCAGTTTCCCTGAAAGACTCATTGGATGTCATGTCTAGTCCAGGCTGCCTAATTAGGCAGGACTCCAGCCATTTCCAAGCACAGTTTTTTATTGAGCAGATACAGCTGAAAGAGGATGCCCTGACTCTGTGATTTGTTTCCTGGCTTTCTTCGACAGTGCAGCTGGAGCAAATGATGTCTCTGTTCTGCAAATACTTAGTGTATGATTAATGCTGTGCACTTGATGAGTGTTTTTATGTCTAATGATAAGCAGAGGACAAGGAATTTGTAGAACCTGGTACACAGTTGCTCTTTGCTGTACTTTGTCTTGAACAGGGTGGTCTGTCTTTGAGAGGTGATCTTTGCAGTTTCTTTTAAACAGCTGATAATACCTAGGCTTAAACTGGAACACTACTTCTATTACTTATGTCAAAATCTTCAGATTAGAATAAGGCATATGCCAAAAATATTTTAAAACTTCTTATTTAATCTTTGTTTTATCAATCAGGAAATTTCCTCTGCATTTTTAACCCCGTTTTAGTGTTTATAGCTCCATAGTGTGATTTCTTTCCTGAACAAATACAGCCTTGTACCCCTTATCTACAGTAATGATTTCTTCAAATAAAATTTACTTTCTGTCTGTGAAAACAATTCCAAGGGTAAAGAGCAATTTGCTAGTGTATGCTTTAAATAAGCTTTATTTTATTGGTGTCTCATGTGATTATTTGGAAAAGACATTTTATTCCCCGAGAATCAGCTTGTGCTATGAGGCAACTTGATCACCTGACAAAAGAAGACATGGGGTTAACTCATGGTAAAAAAAAAAAAGGAATATGACTGTCTCATGGGCCCATTTGAAAGACACAGGCTCCAAATTTAGAGAGCCTCCATCCTCCAAAGGGCAGCTGTGCTCCTGATGTCTGGAGAGCAAACAGTTCCTTCTCTCCTGAGAAGAATTTCCCTCAATTTCAAAAAACAATTTAGGGTGGTGAGGCAAAGCAAGGATGGCATAGCCTATAGATGATTTCTTCTTTGAGCTGGATCTGTGCATTTCTTGTGTAGTCTAAAGGAAATTACTTTAAAAGATAAAGACCAAAACCCCCAGCATGGCAGGAGTTGTGTGTTATGGGCTCTGTGGAGTGCAAGCAAGGGATGAGCCATGGACCTCTCAGGCAGCCCCATATGTCTTACAGCAGATGATGGCCCTGAGGTGTGGTGGAGGTTGGCATGGCTGTGCCTGGGACATGATCAGCACTGCTGGAGTGTGAATCCTTTGCTGGGTTACAGCACAGCCCAGTGCACTCCTTGGTGAGCCTGGAGAAACAAGCCTGGAGCAGTCCGTGGATGCTGCTGCCCCTCAAAGCACAGGTGCTGGACTGAAAGCAGTGCAGGAGTGTGCTCAGCAGGGGAGGATACTAGGGTTAAGAGACCCTGAACTTTTAAACACTGTCTTGTTTTGATGTTGTGAATGTGGCAAAAACCTCATGGGTCACTTTTATCCTAAGTATAATATGGCTGAAGTCAGCCTGCCTGACCTCTTGGTTTGATTCCCCTCATATAGCAATGTCACAGCTCCCTCTTAACTGCCTCGATTTTATTAACCTTGACAGTTTTTCTCAGCTATCCAAGGGGATTTAGGGACCTTAAAAACCAGAACAACTACTCAGGCTACAAAGTAACTGTGTCTTAACCTTCTAGCTCTGTTTTGTCTGACTTGGAATTTCACAGCCACCCCTGCCTTATCAAGGGATTCCAGTAGCAATAATGGAAATACCAGGGAGTTTCCCTCCAAGAAATCCCCCTGAAAAATTCCTTTACAATTTCTGTAATTATCCTGTCGGATAGGCTCTGATTTTTGCTGTTAGGATGGCTCTGCCTTTCCCATGAGAGAGCAGCTGATCCTGCTCTAGCTGAAGTCAAGGGCATTTTTGGCACTCGTTGCGGTGGGAGCAGATGCAGAGTTGCAGAGGGTTCTGTTTGGGGACCTCGCAGTTCAGCAGGGCTTGCCTTGGCTGCCATGGTGCCTTTGCCTCCGTGGAGTTGCCTCAGTGATGCAAATGGTCCCTTCTATTTCTTCTAGAGCAGCAGTGTCAGTGAGGTCAACTCTTGTCGTTCTGGGACATCTGGTGAGAAAACGCTGACTTAGGAGGAGGTCTAGTCCCCAGGCACAGATACTTTAGTATGATTTGCAAGCCTGGCACACATCTGCAGGTTGTGCCTCAGCAGCAAGCAGAGTCTGTGAAACACAGACAAAGCCAAGGATTTTATTTTTATTTTTTCCCCTTTATTTTGTTTCTTTCTTCTTTGCATGAGTCTTTTAAAGCAGGCTTCTGCTTTAAAGCCCAAACTTGTTTGTACTTCTTCACAGAAGGACATTGCACTCAATGTCTGTAGCTACTGGGCAGGCTGAGGCTTTTTTCCACCTCTGCTTACTGTTCTGCAGTGGCCCTAGCTATCTTGTGTCAGGCTCTTCATGAAAATCCTTTGTTTCTCCTCAAAACAATTGCAGATATTAACTTTTGTCTTTCATTAGAAAAATTCTTGACTACTCCAAATCTCTACCACCTCTTGCTGTATCTGGAAGTTTCTGGCAGCTTGGTTGTGGTGCTGACCTGAAGAGTATGCTTACAGGACTAAAAGCCATCACATTTTCTTCTTCACATTAATTCTCTGTGGGAGCAGGGAAATATCCTATGTGCCATGCAGGAACCAGGCTCTCAGGAAAAACTGCAGGGAAGAAGATTCTATGAGTACAGTTTGACCATCCCATCTTCACCTGTACACACAGAATCTAGTGGACACTGTTGTCTAGTGATGAGTAAATCAGTCACTTTTAGCCATAAAGACACTAAATCTGTGTCTTTACTCAGGATTGTGGAATGGGGTGGGGCAGATCTTCGACCTCAACATGGTTTTTTATTTAGTAGCTGCTTGTGTTGATTTTCAACACTCTTTTATTTTAATAATTATGCTGCACTGTGGGCAGTGGTAATTTGAACTTGAAGTTCCAACAGCACGAAAGAGATCCCTTACTGGAGCTGATCAGGAAAGCTGAAAGTACAAAGAGCTTGATCTTTTCCCTCTGCTGGAACCTTTTTTTTCCTGATTTTGCATTATTATTTAGTTCCTGCCCTTCCGACTCTCACCAGGGATAAACCTATTGACCTCATCAGCAGATGTATTTTTAGATGTATTGTTTCTAGCTAGAAGGTTGCGACACAGAAGGCTGTTAGCACATGTTACTTTGAATTTGTGCTTTTATGTTTCAGAATACAGATAACTGAGGCCTTCAGCGCCTTTGAAGGAGATGGCCTTGCTGCTCTTCTGTTGTCTTTTATGGACTCCCTTGACAATGAAAGTTACCTCTGCCAATGGGTTTGGCTACTCTTGGGTTTGGCTACTTTTGATCTGTAACATATTCAATATTGTTTATAATACTGCTAAATAAAATTATTAGCCTGTGCTTGACTCCCTATAAAACAGAAGGAAATACATGTTTAATAATTAGTACTTATTATACAGCATCACAGAGCCAATCACTGTCAGAATACACGCTGACTTTGCCCATGCCTCATGGTTAACCTGTACCATGAGGTTATCTTACTTGAGTGATAATCTACAAACTGTGCCTGTAAAGCTGTGATGCCAGCTCATTCCTGGACCTCCCTCTCCAAATTACAATTAATTTTGAGTTACGTTTGTTCAGGAAAAGAAAAGTGGCAAGAATTGGGAAGCTATTATAGAGGACCTGTTTGCTAAATACTCTTCTGCAACCTGGTGGGAAAGACCACTGACAGCTACCTGTACACTATAGCTTCCCCTGTTCTGCTGCCTTTGTTGACCATAAAAGCATGCCCTTATAATTACCCACACAAATGCCACCAGGTGGCTGTGCTGTCAGCTGTAGGTTAGGAGGTGTTTTGGGTAGAGGAGAGCTCTTGGCCCCTAAGGCTGTCACTTTGAACGGGATGATGCCTGCATTCCAGGCTCCCCTCTGATGGTGTAATTGTGGCTGCAAAGTTAATGGGAACTAGGAGTAATTTATTTCAAACTACCAGGTACAACAACAGAACAAAAACTATGATGAAACCCAAAGTGAAGAGCACAAAATTACTTAGAAATTTAGGATTCTGTGGGATTTGGCCCTTTAACATAATTAACTTTTCTCTGACCTCTGTCCCAGGGTTATTTAGTTTTGATATTTTCAGTAGTGAAAAAGAGCATTTTTGTAGAATAGAGACCACTTCAGCATAATGAGAGACAGCCCTCAAATAGTTAAACTGAGCAGCAAATGAAAAAATACAGTAGCTGATGGTTATATGGACACATGTGGCCAAACACCTCCCTCTCTTCCTCTTCAGGGCACAGTCTCACTGTGCTGTGTGACCTCATCACTGATGTTCCAGGTGCAATGAAAACACATGTGCTTTTGGGCACCTCTCTGCTCCAGCTTTCCCAAGGTGTGCAAGGTATAAAGACAAGGTGATGGAGGGTGTTTCAGTGGGTGCGGTGCCACCTCCTCCTGGCCCAGTCTTGAGGCCTGGGTGTATCCCAACATCATCTCTGTGTCAGAAAACTGCTCCTGGGGCACAGCAGAGGGAAATTGGGTCTGTCTCAAAGAGAAAAGTATGTCCTAAATATCTGGTCCCCATACCAGCCCCCAGCAACCTTGAAAAGGAGGGAGGAAGCTCTCTGGCCCACCTCTGTCTCATCAGAGATAATCTGTGCTCTGGCCAGGTAGGACAATCATGAGGACACTGGGAAAAGCAGCATCACTTTCCATGCAACTTCACCTCCTTCTTGTTGCCTCTGTCTGCTGTGGAGAGAAATTCCCTTGGCTGCTTTGTAGATGCTGTTATATGTAGCCCAAACACTTATTGCCTCTACCTATATGGAAACCTATTCTGTAGCAAAGAAAAACAGTGGAAGATGATTAATGCTGGAGCCCTAGTCCTCTCACGAAAAATCAATAAAGAGTTTTCCTTGCTATGTTTCCAGGTAGGAGAAGAGAGGACAATCTTCATTACAACTGACAGTTCCCTCCCCTAGAGCAGAGAGGTTTTCCCTTCTATCTAGCAGAGAGGATACAGTGTTTTGCACCTGCCAGATGCTGTTGCTATGGCAATTGAACTTCGCACTTACATTGGAGCAGCAAAGCCCCAGGAGTAGGTACAGAACAAACACAGCAGAGAGGGGGCTCTGCTGGGGACTGCCAAGTGGCTCAGGACTTTGCCTCACTGTTTCCCCATACAAAAGATGGGTAATTTAACTTTTTCAACCATTTTGGAATGAGCTGCCATTGAACAAATTATGCTGGCTGCAAATCTTCTTGCCAGTGGGTTGTGTTTGGGCTGCTTGCTCAAGGTTCTGGGTGTGCAGGTCTGTGGGACCTGAGCATGCCTTTGGGGCCCTGCCAACCTAGGCTGCCTTGATGTCTTGTCTGCAGAGGGGCTGCCCCTCTTTGCAGCCTCCTGTGGCCAGACATATGGGTTATGGGATGGACATATGAACCATAGGATTTTTAAAGCACTAATCATTTCCCTGAATTCCTTCACTGGTGCCTAAATATTCACAAGATACCCTTGTAGGTGGTCCAAATTCCCCTCTGGGTCATTAGACAACCTACTCCCAATACCTCATTTCACAAGTGTCCCAAACAAATGCCCATTCTGGCTGACAACTTTGACATCAAATTTAATTCCTGACTGACTTTCCATTGTTTAAACACAGTTAACAAGTTAGGGAGCGTGTGTGGTGCAATGAGCACTCAGAGCTCTTTCTTGGCTCAGCTGCTGCTTTGTTATGAGAGTATCACATACGAGGATATGAACAATTGATCTGAATCATTGACTGGTGCCCCATCCTACTAGGCATTGCATACAGCAAAAGAGACTTGGCCTCGAGAGAAACCCCTGTCTATCAGTATACTTGGGGCAATGAAAGAGGGTTATAACATGGTGAGAGGTGCAGCTAACAACTGCAGAGTGCTGTGCACTCACTGCAAGAAAAGAACTTCAGTTGCACAAAGTGTTATTCTTGATAAAATGTAATTTTCTATGGAAAATAAACCCCACAGCTCAGAGTAATGTTATAGGTGAGACATTTCATTAGGAGAAATGACTGACTGAATTAAATACTAATCATGAAAACTCTGAAGCAGCATGTTACAATCTTTAGCATCTAGGACCTTGAAGAACTGGGGTTTTTACAATTTCTATTTCAGAAAAAAAATGATGATGGAAAAATTTTCTGCTTTAAACTGCATACTCCTAACTTGGATAGACTTTAATTATCCTGAGTGAGAGTCATGCCATTTAATGTCAATGTCTACATCTCACTTAGTATGTTCATTTCCGCTACTTTTTCTACATTTCTTTTCTAGTCAGTGGAGAGACATTGTCTTTCCTCTCATCTTGAGGCAGATATCTAACCTTTATCTGGCAAATCTGACAAGTGCCTGTTCCACTTCCTGCTTCCCAGTGTCAAGTGGTGCCACAAGTGGGGATAGGGACAGTCTGCACTGGGCATTTCTAAGCTTAGATATGTGACACTTCTAAGATTCGAAACACAAGACCCTCCAGATCAGCAGAGAAGCAGCGGGGCAGACAGTCAGGCAAGGCTGAATCCAGCCACACTCATCATGTTTCCTTGAAGAAAGGTTGTGTTTGAATGCTTTTGGTAGCATAGCATGAGGTAAACAAAAGGAGTAAGTGGAGACAGGTTACTGAGCTCTGACTACCTGAGAAAGTTATCCCAACTATCCCCTAACACAGGAGAAAATGTTTCTGGTTCGTTTCCTGATGTGTTGGTCCTGTAACACAGTACTTCATGGAACACTCTTCCTTTCTGTGGGTCTCCACAAAAAAATTCTTCTATTGTCTCATGGAGACTGTCATAGAGCAAATAATAAACTTTTCCATTTGGGTAATTATAACAAAATCAATCCATTGGATGTCAGGAAGAAAGTGATATACTCAATGGCTTCTTCCCTACTCATCTTTAGCTCTGTGTTTTAATCAGGCAGGCCACAACAGCTGTGAATTAGCTCCCACAAAATGCCTCAGGAGCAAGGCTGAAACAGAGGTTAGTTTTAATAAAAGATCAGTCAAGAGTTTGGATGGGGCTCAGTGGGGCTGCCACTTGGGAACCTTTGGTGCCCTGGCATCAGCCTGTGCAGCAGGTGAGGACAGACAGTTGGACTTTTTCATCAGCGTGTGTTGAAGGGGACAGACAGGCCAGTGAGGGACGTGAAAGTGCATTGAAAGAAGGACATGGGTTTTTTAAAAGCATTTGAGCCCTTACTCCTCCCCTCAGGGTAAGAGTGGCTTACACTTCACCTCCCATCCATACACCAGTTTCCCTTCAAAATGAACATATTGTACTCTGCAGGGGCGGACAAATTACTGAAATTCATTTCACTCCTTCAATCTGCTTAATGAATAACAATGAGTTTGAAGGTTCCAGTGGATTCCAGCACTGAGCTGAAATTTGCATTAGCAGGTTTCTGGACCTCACTTGAATTTGGTTCTGTCTAGATCATCTGTCCTCACATGGCTAACTTCTGTGTTACTGAACTAAACCAACCACTCCACGTTCCCCTGAAAGGCAGAAAGAAATAGTCCAATAGGAAATTCCTGAAAAAGATTTATAATACCAGAAGTTACTGCATGGACAGATTTTCGCTTTTCTGGTAGTTAATATGACTCATTTTGGAATTGAATAATTGCTTTATGGTGGTGAATTCATCACTTCAAAACAAAGGAGATGTGGGTGTGTTTATGTGTGTGTGCGTGGCATTAGCATGTACTAGCCATCAAAAGAGAGTTTATCTTCAGTCTACTACTTTGACTCTTCCAAATTGAAGTGGAAACCCTCTGTTCTATAAATAGCTTAGGAGGCACTAAAAGCCCAGTCAAATGCTGGTGGTCTTTTGAATCCTGATCCCCATTCCTCCTGGGCAGGTGGGCTGTGTTAGTTCTGTCAAAGAAAGGGCAAAGCTCCTTACAGAAAGGACCCAAATACACATGGCTAGCTGCATGACTAAAGTAAAGACACAGAATTTGCAACGGAAATTCCCAGACTCTGGCAAGGCTTGTCATGGTCAGGTTCTCCTAAGATTTAATCTAAATCCTACAAATCATAAATAAATCCCACTGAACTTGAGTCCCTCAGAGGCAGAATCCCACTTAGTGAGTCTTCCTCATATTCCAGAGTGGCAGTAATATTGGAAATTTTCAAAACTGATCTGGACAAAACCTTAAACAATGTTTTGAAGTTAGTCTTGTTTGGAGCATGAGTTTGGACTAGATGACCTCTAGAAATCCCCTTCAAGCTAAATTTCACAGTTAATCTATGTTTTTCTGCAGGGGATTCTTCCCAGACAGTTTCCATCTTTCCTGAAACACAGTGTACAAACACAGACATTGAACTACAGCTTAGCTTTGAACAAAAGTTATTTTGGATGTTTTATAATCCTGTTCATACAGCTCAGTATTTTCTTCACATAACAGTTCTGCCTTGTGTTCAGCCTATGATGGATGTAACACAACCCCTAAATCCTTTCCTGTACGACTCTTACTGAGTTTTTCCCAACCCACTAGGTCCCTAGTTGAATATTTTTGTACACCTGAACTAACTTGCATTTATGTCATGAGATTTGTGCTGTTTTTCAGCCTACATCTCCTGTTTGTTGAGATAATTTTGAATTCTAACCCTATCTTTTGATGTACTTTCACATCAAAGTCCCCTCAAAGCTTGGTATTTACAGATTAAATAACCAGGAGGTTATTAAACACTTCCTGATCTCTCTCTCTATTCCAACTACTTCTTACAAATAAGCCACAGAGGAAACATGAAAGACCAAAGGAAGATATTCCTTTGCTATTGGATACTACTTCTGAGCTACAATTTCACTGAGAAAAACAAAATCCTGGGTTATGTCCACCCCCAAACAAAGGCAGTGTCATGCCCCAGAGCATGGGACAGCTGAAATCCCCCCAGGAAGAAGGGTCATGTCCCAAACTAAGCCAGCTCACACACTTGAGACACGCATTGCCCTACTGAAGGGCATGGCACAGAAGGAACAGCCTGCCTGTGGGAGAAGAAACCTGGCACTTCCAGCACAGTGCTGAGAAGTGCGCATTAACAACTTCTGTTGAGCTGCTGCCTTCTTCAGAGAGTCATGCTGCCCATCTCCTCACACTGCAGGGTGTCTTGGCTGTCTCTGTGTCTCAGGCCTGTGGCTTGTTGGCCTAATGTTTTTATTTCCTCTGCGCGGAAGAGCATCTGCACAGCTGTTGCATATTAACCAACGTGTGGCTCACAGTTGTAGGAGCCATCTGTGCCAAGTCCCATTTTGACTGCTCTTCTGGTGCTTCTAAGAGTAGCCTTGCTCTCCCTCTTTTTCAATTATTATAGAGCCCCCAAGACTACAGAGTACATTTATTAATTTGTTGCACACTGATGGCACTCTCTGGAACATAGCTCTGAAACAGAATGCTTTTGCCATGCACAGATGTCAAGCCCCATAAGGCTGCCATGAGCCAGACATGTAAATGTCAGCAGTCTGTTAAACAGGGGGTGGGGGGAAGCTTTCATGATTATCTCCAATTAGCTAAAAATGCGAGAAAAAATTCTTGCTAAAGTACTTTCAGACTTTTAATCACTTTCCTTTGCTGGGTCCAGCTCTTCACATCTGAACAGCTGGGCATAAGGAGACACAAGGTCCTGAAAGCCGATCTGTAGCTTTCAAGGACCCAAGGGCTGGCCCCTCTGTGCATAAAGCACTCCTTTGGAGCATGCAAATAAATCTGCCATAGACTTGCATAGCATCAGTGCTGTAAGCAGCTCTCTGTCCTTGCAGGCAGCTCATCACCATGGTGGGTGATGGTGGGTCAGGAACTAGAAATTTACTTGCAGGATGATACTGCTGGCCCTTAGCTGTTTCCTTCAGTGCTGGTTGGGGGTTTCTGCCCCAACCTCCCCAAATTGGGATACTTCTTTGTTGTTGCAGGCCCATGCAAGATCGTGAAAGTATCTTTGGACAAGTGCAGCATAAAAATGAGTACATGTTGCCAGACATGGGAGGGACTGTTGAAGAGAGCAGAATGGGTATTTCTGCCCTTTGGTCTTGCCTCTCTATAAGCCTGATAAGCTACCTGTGTATAAGCAAAACCTATCTGTACGAATAACGTTTTGTAATAAAAAATTAAATTAAATAGAAAATTTTGCTTATAGTGCTTTGGTTCCACTGGCAGGGTGCTTGTTCTCATGCAATTTCTTCCCTCTCCCAGAGCTGGCCTGGAGGAAGGGCTATGGAAACAGTGTCTCCCAACACACACTATCTGTAGAGGTCTGAAAGGGCAGCTCACATCAGAGGAGGTCCTGGTATAGACACAGAGCCAACTTTTCCTCTGAAGTGATGGACTATGCTTGTCCCAGTGTCCTGCCTTCCCTCTGATCTAGTGCCAGGCTGCAGTTCTCCTTAATCTTCCACTAAACGTATTCCACTAGAGAATACCAGTTGGAATGTTCTTGTCCTCACAAACTCTGTTGCATTAGTAGCAGTAGGCAAAATTTCAAATATATGTGTAATAGAAAGACATAGAACTCTTATTTCTGCATTAGCTCAGTTCACAGTAGAAATCCAGTTTGTCTATCCAAATACAGACTTGGATGTTCAAATAAAAATGAACACAAAGGCTTAAGTGGGAACTGTGATCTGTAAGCCTACATGACTAATGTCAGGTGCATTTTTTACTCAGAAATCACATGTTTTCTCTCAGAGATAAGAGATCTTTGAGTAACTGATAAGAATGATTTAAGATCCAGTGTTTAAATAAGGACAGGTACAAACTCTGCTTTTCATGACTGAGCCAGATGCAAGACCTTTCCTGGGTGGCTCTCAGGGTAAAGCCTCCTGAGGATATTTCATCACTGCTGCTGTCTAGCAAGCCTGTGTACATGCCTGCACCCTTCCTGAGGACTTTTTGGGAGAGATTCAGCTCATCTAACAGATTCATAATTGTAGGTGTCTTCATCTCAACTAAACACTCTGGACTCCCTTTTATAATCAATGGAATGAAATAGGCAATTTTAGGCTGTGACTCATCTGACATATCATAACATCTGCTTTAGGATGAAGAGAATCATGCTCTAGAGCTGTTCTTTTTCTTTCTTTTTTCTTTTTATTTTTTTTTCTCTTGAGGCAGCTAGGAATACTAAATTGGGCAGAGATATCTACACAACTCTCTCCTCTTGTGCCCTAAAATCAATCCAGACCACAAGAGCTCTTAGCCTCTGAATATATAGGCTTTGCTTCAGCTTTTTCACATACACAGTCTGTGGCCTTGTCACTGCTTTGACATTACTTACAATATGTTTACTGGCAGAGTCTTTCAGGAGCAGTCCCTCAATGCTCTCTTGCTATATATCCCCATCATTCAACAGATGTTTCTTTCCTTTCCTGTACTACCAGGGAATGGGCAGGACATCATAACATCTCCTGTGCCTTATGAATGTCTGCAACCTGAGCGAAACCTTAGTATTTGCTTAGGGCTGGCTGACTTACATTCCTACTTTTCTTCTGTCTCTATGTTTTCACAGTGTCCAGCTGAAACCTGCTTAGGTGCTAGTTGAGCACTCTCCCATCCTCAAGTCAAATAGGAATATTACAACAAACTGTAGTTTTGGGAGAAAATGTCATATTTCAAATTCACATTCTGCATGAGACCAGTCTCAAGGGAGCCCTGCAGAATGCAAGAGAAGCATTCTTGTGGAGAGCTCATCTATTGGCACCTGCAAGAGAGCGTGAGAGAGATCTGTGTGTGCCATTAGTGTTCCCATCCAAGCTGAGAATCCCACCTTCTTGAACCTTGCTAGAATTTCAAATATATCTGCAATGCTCAGTACCCATAAATATATTACTTCCATAATGCCATTGCCAAAGTCCCCTAGCACAGCCTCAACTTGTATCTTGCATCACTGAGGCATTTACCCAGGTCCCAGAGCTGAACAGTGTTTCAGACAGCAGAAATCACTTGGTTTGGCATTGATATTGTTTTGGGGTGAGAGCTGCTTGGGGAAAGCTCATGATACAGATCCATAGGAATTCATTCTCTGTTGCAGAAATTCTAGAGCCAGACTGTGATCCCATTGTGGTGTGCGAATGTGCTCACTCCCAAGGAGCTGCTTTGCAGGTGGGGTAAAAAGGCAATCACAGGATGCATCATGCTATGCGAAGTTGTGATACCCTCCGCTCCTGGAGATCCCTCAGGATCCCCACAAGTCCTAAAATGTTTCTTTCCCCACCAGCCACTCTGTATGAAGCCTCCAGCTGCAATTGAGTAGTGGGTTGTTTCACCCTGCTATGAGATGCCTGAGTGGTGCAGAGGGCTGTCAAACCATCATTCTAATGGGAGGCAATAATTTGTATCTTCCAGAGCTGCAGAGAGCAGAAGGCAGTACCCACTGCTGCTGTGCCAACTGAGCCAAGATCATTGCTCATGCCTAGGAAGGCTCTGCTTGTATATCCACTGAGGTAGCTCATTGGACTCCACACTGATATTTCCCATATTTCTTAGTACTTGTTTGGGGTCTTTTTGTTGTTGGGGTTTTTTTGTTTGTTTGGGTTTTTGTTTTGGTTTGGTGTTTTTTTTTCGTTTTTGCTTTTGGTTTTTTGTTTGTTTGGTTTTTTTAAAGATAGAAGCAGCAGCTATGATCTAAAAGACTTTTGGAGAAAAGTGAGAAATAAAAGGAAGGGGAATTGATTGTAATCTATTGACAGTTTCAGAAAAAAAATCCAGCAATCCTATTACTGAAAAGGAATCTCTAGTGCAATATTAAAAGATAAATTTCCTTGAGAAAAAATTACTCCAAGAAGGATGAATATTCTATTGCATATGTGAGGTTGGTGTTCATCCAGGAGAAAAAAGGATCTTTTATAAGGTCATATTCAGCAGTAGAAAATGTTACCCATTTACATTCTACAGTTTTTATTTTGTTTAAATATTTGCTAGCAAAGAATGGTTTCAGGCTAAGAGAACTCATTCACTAGATATACCTTTCTCTTTGGTTAGCCCACTATGTATAGGCAAAAGTATAGTTTTGATATCTGCTAAATCTGAGCAGTATTTAACAACAAAAGCAGCCTAGCTGAAACAAATAATCTCCTTTGTGGAGGAAGAGCTAATTCAGTGAAATAGTGGCAGAGACTCAACAAAAGATCAGTTCTGAGAGATGCTTAGCAGTCTGGCACTGATCCACCGTGGTCCCCAGTTTGAAAACTGTGTATCTAACTGTGTCCATGCTGTCAAGCACTTCCTCAGGCCCAATGCAAGAGCAAATCACTCCAGATCCCTCAGGACACAGTCCCAAACAAGACAAAGAAATAACCTGAGCACACCCTCTGAGTATAACAGAGGTCAATGAAATGCTAGGACAGCTGATGAGGTAAAAAAGTTGACCTCAAGAAGTACCCTATTTATGTGCAATTTGTGTGTGATGCAGGCATTTTTTTAAATGGATAATGACTGATGAGGTAGCTCTGTTTCAACCAGCTGGTATCCTGTTCTTCATCTTTAGATATAGGATGGAAGCAATTAAAGTTAATCCTATTATACATGCTACACGGAAGACTTGAGAGCCAGAAAGATTACTTGGCACTTGCTATAAACTATCATATGTTTTGAGGGTGAATGGGGGAGGGCACATGGAGAGAGTCAGAGTATTCCTTATCTTCTTTTAAACATTAACACCTTGAAGTTTTCATAATCTTGCAGATTCTGAAATTTTTCACTCTAAATCAGTGAATTAGACTATGTCTTGAGTTCCTGGACAGAGTTAAAAATTATGACAACTGCAATGAAATTTGAAAACCAATAGTTTATTTTTTCAAGGATACTTATATTTCTGGAAATCTTAGATTCCCTGATTTTTAAAAATTATTTCATATCTCAATAAAACTGGAATGATAACTGCAATGAATCATAAGACCATCCTATTTTCACAGGAGTCTATCTGAGTTTTTAAATTTTATTGGCTATTAAAGTAAGCCATTTCAGTGACCATTGACCACTTACTGCTTTATGAACATTAGAAAAATGACCATTTTGGGTTAGACCCTCATCGACAGCAGTTATTCCCCAACAGTGCTAATCCTGGATGACTGGGAAAGAGGACCAGGATATATTGGACATTTTGTCTAATCTTCAACCACTCATAAGTAAGGAGTTTCCTACAGAGATTCTTCCCAGCATGGTTTCTTCATCAACAGCTCTCTAAAGAGGATATGGCTCAGGATTGCCTTAAATCTAGAAACCCTCTGAAAATCTCATACCTGAAGTTTTCTGGAGGACTCTTCCATCTCATTTATCTTTGAAAGGTACCATCATTTCCAAAATGAAAGCCAGGAGTAACTGCATGATGTGAATCAGAACAGATGAATATTTCTTGATTTCTCTGGTTCAGTCATGCTGGAGGAAAATGGAGTGGATTGAATTGGGGTTTTGCTTCTTTCTACACATCTGCCTGTCAGCCAGTGAGTCATGAGCTGGACAAAAGCTTATGGGATGTGGTGGCTGGAGCTGCTTTTGAGATACCCTTTTCCCATGCTCAGGATTGGCAAAGGCAGCTAATAATTGTCTCTGTGCTGAGCCATGAGCATATGGGAGCACACGGGAGTCCTGCACCCCTTTTCCCACAGGAGCCAGGGCCATAGCTCCTGGCCAGCTCCATTCCTGGCACTTCATGTGCAGGCTAATGTGTTGGCTGCTGAAGCATTGCTTTCCTCTTGAACAGGCTCCTGGGGGAGGGCTGGGGCCACATGGGACTATCCCATACCTGCAGGCTGCCAGCTGGACCGCTGTGAATAGAGGCTGACATTGCCCCACAAGCACAGACAGAAAGAGACCATCCTTCCTTCTGTGGAAAACAGCAGAACAATAATTCTCCTGTTTCCTAATAAGGAGATTTCACAGAGAATTTGAGTTTAGCCAATTTTTGTCACACATTTCTATTTAATTGTTTTTCTCTCTTAATTAAGTTCATCTGCCAGGATTTACCCAGAGAACTGTATCTAAGAGCTCTTTTGCTGACTGCAATCTTCTCTGAGAACATTTTTCCCTTAATTATTGGGTTTTCTGTGTTTGGATTTGTTGATCAAAAGTTTAGTACAGGACTTCTGTTTCATTTAAGAAATGCTTCAAAATATGTAACTGGCAAAGTTTAAGTTTGGATAATGATATTGGAAGTTCCCATACACCCCTCCCCCTCCAACCCCCAAAAAGCACAACAACAACAGATCAGAGGTGGATATAGATTTGCTGAGCTTCATAATCGCTACCTTAGTGAACCTGAACCCAAATGCCATAACTTGAGATGATTCATCGTCTCGCAACAGAGTCATCCAAAACTTGGCTTTGTGTGGTTGCAAGGGAAAATTCCACAGCTTTGACATCTCTCTGATTTTGTTGTGCTTACACAGTTAATTTCTAAAAGGCAAAACAGATGCCACGTTGAGAAAATCTATGTAAAGAAATTAAAGGGAAAAAAAGATGATTGCTGACTGGACTGGTACAAAAGGAACAGTATGCAGGAACTTTTTTAAATTTTTTTATACTCTGCAAATATACAACTGCTAACACTGCATTCATCAGAAGAAATACAGAAATAACAACAATCACTTACACCAGTAAATCTGATTTTTTTTTCCTTTTCAGAAAAGTTTTGAGGTATCATATTGGTAACTTTAATTTCAAGTTGTTCCTCTTTCCTAGATTTTGGAAAGGAGAGTCTTCTATGTTAAAAAACCCCCTGAACTTGACATCAAATTATATTTAGTGTTTAAATATATACTGTTGTGAGACACAGCACATGTACTCCTGCCCTTGTATTTTAGTATTCCTATTGATGACATCTCATTTTCTTTTTCCTGGGCCATGAAGAGTTATCTGCACCTGTCTGGCTTCAGAAGAACCACTGTCATTGTTTATAAAATGTCCGTATCTCCCTTATATTTATCTCTACAAATTAGAAGTGATGGAAACCCAACATAATGGACAATAAGGCAATTGCTACAATGCAATTTCTCAGGCTGTGTCTATCAGGACCAGCCTACTCCTGGAACACTGGGTTCAAATTTCCTTTAAACGCTTCCAACAAATACATAAATTTTTCCAGACATTTTGGGTAGAAAAACATCTCTAATCCTGATCGACTGGGAGACAACTCTACAGCAATCCTGAATAAATCTTCCCCATGAAGATCACACGAAAAAAAAATCATATTAAAAAAAATCAATCTTCCACTGCAGTCAGGTCTTGAAGAACATAACTGGCAGACTGAAGCTCTCCAAAGTTTATTTTGTCCATGGAGCTAGAAGGCAAGGAAGAAGGCCAGGGAGATGGATCACTGCATGAATTTTCTAGCCATGTTGTGCTGGAGAAGCCTATTCACCTCCCTGTGCATCTTCTTAGCCTTATAAATTCTGGAGGAATAGTGGACATAAGAACCTTCTATGTATTTGTAGAGTGCTTGGTGAAATGAGCAGTCATCTTTGATGCTAAATGTAGTGGGCAACAGGGTTTGGAGAAAATACAAAGAAAGAAGCTGCCAGCAGGTGATGGCTAAGGACAAGTTCAATTCTTATCTGGACACTCACAGACAACCCATATGAAATGAAATGGCTTTTTTTAATGTGTGCATTAATTACTAGACAATGAACCAAGAAGTGGCCTCGTAAAGACAAAGAGTCAAGTGTAATCCTGCAGTAAGCAGGCATGTTGGCAGCAGGAAAAATAAGAAGAAAAGAAAAAAGGAGATGTGTACATTTACATGGACTGAATTTGCTCCACAGAATACAAGGCGTAGCTACACTGTGGCAAATGACACTGTCCTTGTACCTTAAGCAGCCACAGTCCCAATAAGTCTCTGATGAGAGCAGCAGAAAATGAAAAAAGCAAGTGCCAGACATGGTCTTTTAAGGAGATTATTTCTCCAGTTGATCTTCTATGTAGAGGGAAACTGATTTTGTCCCATCTCAATTTCAGAGTCTCTTACAAGATTTGCCATTTTTCTAGTCTTCAGTGAACAGAATAACAGTTTGCTTTTTTCCTTCACCTTGGAGCGAAACACTGAATCTTAGAATTATTGCCACCAAACAGATGGGGATATTTCTCATGAAAACGAAAAAGCGAAGACCTAATAAATGAAGAACATTTGAGAAGAGAAGGTTAAAGCAGGCTCTGCTGCACTGTTTGGCATTACTATTTTAGCAATGGATATGGTTTTACTAGCTAACGCTTTTTTGTGTTCCAACTGCTGCAATGCGTCTGAAGGGAAGGGTGGATGGTGTTCGCTGTTCACCACAGAGGACCTGCCTGACATAGGTGCAGTCTGGTCACAAACCTGCCCATTCTTCAGCATTTCAGACCTCTCATAGCTCTGTTATGGCCAAAGTGCTGCAGTATTGCCAGGGGGTCTCTTTGGCTTCAGCATCCCCCTTTCTTGGGGGTCTGTTCCTGCTGGGATCAGCTGTGCTGTTCTGGCAGCCATCATGAGACTGGGACAGAGCCATCTCAGTGGGCTGGTTTCTGGCTTGGAGTTTCCCATTCTCTCTGTACTGCAGGAGATGATAGTGGATAATGTCACCGGTGACCTTGTGTTTGTGGTCAAGAGCCGCAACTGATGCAAGTGTGTGAAAGTCAGGATGAGAGTTAGGGAGGTGGGGTCCCAGGACACCCTGTGTAGTGTAGCTGCACCGGGGTACTCTGGATATACCCTGGGTGCCTGCTTAGCTCTTCTTACCTAACTGCCTTGCTTGAGGTATCTTCTCTTCCAGAAAGGAATAGTCTGACTCTCTGTGGTGACACAGTGTCTGCTACATGGATTAACCATTTTTTGTTCAATGTCTTTTTGCTGAGCAATGGTCTCAACAGAGGAAACTGAATTGCTGTTTTATGTGTGTGGTGTTATTTTTTTCAAAAGCTGAAATAGCTTTTTATTCCTTCAATTTCTAGTCAGCTGAAAGGTTTCTTTCAAAATTAATGTATGGACAGTGTTGTCCCCTGAGACCAAAGATTAAGAATTTGAGGCCCAGCAGAGAGTTTATAATAAAGTCAACAGCCTGTGAAAACCAATGATCCTGATATAAATTTATAGACTTTAAATCTAAAAAGGACATTGAGAATGCACTGACTTCTACTTAAAAATTCTCACCCACCTTAACTAAACCAAATAATTTTGAAAAGATAGTTGGTTTCACTTCAACAATTCAAGTTTTAAATACATAGTCTGGGATTTTGTTGCTGTTGTTTATTTTGTTCTGTTTTGTTTTCAGTGGGTAATTACATCACAATATTTTGCCCACTTCTGTGGTGAATTTGTCATAACTATAATATACATCTGTCTGTTCTGGAAAGAGTCTTCTCCCATCCAAGCTGTTCTTGCAACTGGTCAGCTCATGCCCATAAACAAATAGAATGGCTAGAGAGCAGCCAGGCAGAAAGGGACCTGAGGGTACTAATTGACAGGAAGCTCAACATGAGCCAGCAGTGTGCCCAGGTGGCCAAGAAGGCCAATGGGATCCTGTCCTGGATCAAAAACAGCATGGCCAGCAGGACCAGGGCAGTGATCCTTCCCCTGTACTCTGCGTTGGTGAGGCCACACCTTGAGTATTGTGTTCAGTTCTGGGCCCCTCAGTTCAGGAAGGATATTGAGGTGCTGGAGCGGGTCCAGAGAAGAGCAACAAGGCTGGTGAAGGGACTGGAGCACAAGTGCTATGGGGAGAGGCTGAGGGAGCTGGGATTGTTTAGCCTGGAGAAGAGAAGGCTCAGAGGTGACCTCATCACTGTCTAGAACTACCTGAAGGGAAGTTCTAGCCAGGTGGGGGTTGGTCTCTTCTCCCAGGCACTCAGCAATAGGACAAGGGAGCACGGGCTCAAGCTCTGCCAGGGGAAATTGAAGTGGGAGATCAGAAAAAAATTCTTTGCAGAGAGAGTAATCAGGCATTGGAATGGGCTGCCCAGAGAGGTGGTGGATTCCCCATCCCTGGAGATTTTTAAACGCAGATTGGATGTGGCACTGAGTGCCATGATCTGGTAAATGGACTGGAGTTGGACCAAGGGTTGGACTTGATGATCTCGGAGGTCTTTTCCAACCCGATCGATTCTATGATTCTATGATTCTTTCTTATCTTGAAGGCTAACCAGAATGAGCTCACTCATGTTTGAGGAAAGAGCTAAATTTTAGTCATTCTTGTTGCTGTGTAGTGATTTGGTGGTTTGTTTTATTTTATTGTTTATCTTCTTCACTTGCAGAGAAAGTGTTCTTTCCTTTTGGTCCAAATAGTCAAAAAGTATGTAGAACATGTTTTGTGGGCCAATCCGTCCTAGAGAATACCAGTGTTGGATAGCAAGGCCTTTTCTTTTTTATACCAAGGCCTTTTCTTTTTTACCTGTACAGGAGGAAGTCCTGCAATCAGTGAAAATTTGGGGTGGGTAAATAGTAAAGCAAAGATGTGCAGGGTCACATGTAAGGGAGGGGCCTTTCCGTTGTGGTTGCTCGTGCTATCAATGACTCATATGAGTTACTTGGGTCTGCATGATGCTTTTTTCCTAGACATCTTCACGTCTACAAGTCATTGGATTTGGAGGGAAGAAGGCATTGGTTGTTTCACTGTATTTTGCAGCTTGTATGACAAGTTTAAGTTGAAGAGCTTGAAGGGACTCAATATTATTTGCCTCTGTAATCACATTGAAAGCAATAGAAGACACGCTGTCTTTTTAATGGATGCAGATTACTTCTGACAAATGACAGAGTGGTGCAGCTACTTGCCAGATAATGGACAGGCCCAAGTGAAAACACCATTCCCCAGCTAGGAAAAATTGTTATCAGCTAGCTGATCTGAAATTTGCTATATGAAAGTGACCTGAACAAAATAGCTGATTTAAGCACGTTCATATTTTGTGGATATTTAGACTGAATTTGGAATTTGCAGTCCAGAACTGTCACTGATGACAAAGAAGGTTACAGAAGTATTCAGTTCTCAGCACAAACCTATGTGTTACAGTCATGAGAATAAACATTCCTTTCAAATGATGCCTGTTGCAATGGTGCTGAGAGTGAATTTCTCTATAAATTGTAACTAACTTTCTCTAATGCAAAAGCAGAGGCAGCATTTACTTGTGACCATCTAATGAAAATTTTTCTGAAAAGTTCAGCATGGTGCAAGCATTTGTCATTCTGTGTTACAGCTCACCCCATGTTTCCAGGGATTACACTGGAAAACTAAATTTAGGTAGGACAGTCCAGTGCCAAGGTGCTCGGAGTGAAGAGGACCACAAAGCACAGACAGTCCTCTCAGCATTTTGTGGAAACCAGCAGAAACTTTGAGCAGTCCAAGTTCCCTTTAGCAGCTGATCAAGAGACATTCTTCATATTTATTGCTTTAGCTTTTCTATTCTTTTCACCCTTCCTCCGTTTATTCCTAATCTTTGAAACTAGTTACTGGTGTGTGAGGAAAGGGCAGCCTCCATTCACTGGTGGGTAGTTCTGCGTTGTATTGGAGTGGACTTCACCCTTCTGAAGGAACAAACTTCCTTACACTTTTGTTTTTAAACTTTGGTGATAATTTTTGTTATGGCTGTATGTATCATTTTGTAACTGTTAATGAATGACAACCAAATGTCATTTAGCTCTACAGCAGCTTTATAGAAAGCAGTATTTTTATCCTCATTGAGAATTAGCAGACTATTACTTCAATAGAAATCTCAGTGGCTTCATTTGGACTACTAGTAGAGTGGCCCCACTGACAGCTGATAGAATCATAGAATATCCTGAGCTGGAAGGTACCCACAGGGATCATCAAAGTCCAACTCCTGGCCCTGCACAGGACACCTCAAGAATCACACCATGTGCTTGAGAGCACTATCCAAATGTTTCTTTGGCTCTGGCAGAGTTGGGCCCATGACCACTTCCCTGGGGAGGCTGGTCCAGAGTCCAACCACCCTTTGGATGAAGAACCTTTTACTAATATCTAATCTAACCCCCCCACCCCAGCACAGCCTCATGCCATTCCCTTGGTCCTGTCACTGATCATCACAAAGAAGAGATCAGTGCCTGCCCCTTCTCTTTCATTTGTTAAGAAGTTCTAGACTGCAGTGAGGTCTCCTCTCAGCCTTCTCTTCTCCAGGCTGAACAGACCAAGTGACCTCAGTCACTCCTCATATGGCTTCCCCTCAAGGCCCTTCACCATCTTCATTGCCCTCCTTTGGACACTCTCTAAGAGCTTAATATCTTTCATATATTGTGCTCCCAAAACTGCACACAATATTCAAGGTGAGGCCACCCCAGTGCAGAGCAGAGCAGGACAATCCCCTCCCTCGACCAGCTGACGATGCTGTACCTGATGTCCTCCAGGACAGGGTTGGCCCTCCTGTCTGCCAGGGCACTGCTGACTCATATTCAACTTGACACTGATCAGGATCCCCAGGTGTCTTTCTGTGGTGCAGTTCCCAGAAGCAGAATCCAGCACTTGTTTTTGTTAAACTTCACATGTTTCATCATTGTCCAGCTCTCTAATTTATCAAGGTCCCTCTGCAGGGCCTCCCTGCCTTTGAGGGATTCAACAGCTCACCCTAGTTTAGTACCAATGGCAAACTTTCTTAGTATCCCTTCCAGTCCCATGATCAAATCATTTATGAAGATATTGAAGAGGACAGGGTTTGAGATTAGCTCAGTTGGTTAAAACTTGGTTGTAATAATGCCAAGGTCATGGGTTCAATCCCCATTGTGGGCCATTGACTTGAGTTGGACTTGATGATCCTTGTGGGTCCCTTCCAACTCAGAATAGTCTGTGTGATTCTGAACCAGATGGAACCCTGTGAAACCCCACTAATAACAGGTCACCAGTCTGATGTTGCCCTCTCTGTGCTGAACCTGTGATCCAATTGCTCATCCACTACATGATGTGTTTATCCAGCTGTATGCTGGACGTTTTGTCCAGAAGAATCCTCTGAGAGAGTGTATCAAAAGCTTTACTGAAATACAAAAAGATTATATCAACTGGCTTCCTATCAACTAGGTGGGTTACCTTGACATAAAAAGAAATTAAGTTTGATGAGCAAGAGTTTCCCCTCATGAAGCTGTTGTGGCTGTGACCAGTGAGTGTGTTATCCTTCAGATATTTTCAGTAATTCCCGGAGTAATCTTCTCCATAATTTTACCAGGCACTGAAGTGAGACTGACAAGCTTGTAGTTTCCAGGGTCATCCTTTTTGCCCTTCTTTAACACTGGGACATCATATTCCAGCCATCTTCCAGTCAACTGGGACCTCTCCAAGATTCCCAAGATCATTGAAAAATCATTGAGAGAGGTCTCAAGATGACGTAAGTCTCCTACTTGCTCCTGGCAAGACAGATTTTAGAATGAATGAGGGTGCTTTGATCTACAGGATCTCACCCTTGGTAAAACAGCAATTTCACCAGAGCTAACAGGATGAGGGTTTGAGCTTTTGTTGAAATGTTAAGCAGGCCATTGTTTCACATTTCCTATTGGATTCTTAAAGAATTCCATTTGATCTAATTCCACTGCTAGTAGTCCAAAAATAAAAATAAAAAAAATAATCCTTGGGGCATGAATGTTACTCAGACAAAATAATACCAAGTTTTTTCTCCTTTCCCTTGCTGGTACCAACATCTTCGCCAGCTCATTTTTCCTCAAAGAGGAAACAATCTGTTTCTGGAATTCATATTTGCCTGACTTCTTGGAAACAGGGAGTATCAAGTGTTCTGAGTAATGTTACCCTTTGAAACCCTCCCAAAATAGCCTAGAAAATATCTGCCACTTTGAAAGGTTTAAGTTCCCTTGGGGTGTAATTCTGCTGACATTGATGGCATCTGCCACTAGAAACTCTGTTTCTGCAGTTTATTCTGTGAGCTGCATTGCCCTTGCTTGATAAGGAAAGCTTCAAGAAGTAGGTCCAAACCTGGCCACAAGTATCTTTTTGCTGTACTTTTTGCAGGCTGTGCTCAGCACTCAGGCGGACCTGATGCTGGTCTGGCAGCAGCTGAACTACCCTGGTTAGCAGGACCGTCACTCACAGATTGAGGGAGAGAGCAGTCCTTGAAAATATTTGCTACGGAAAAACACGAGTATTTGATCATTTTCCTATGGAACAAATGCTCCCCAGGTAATGATTCTAAATCAAAAAGCAAAGCTCTCTCACATTACCAGAAGAGAGGCAAAAGTCTCATAATTCTTACTGAACAAATCACATGCAAGTGAGTCATTCATAATTACTTTATAAAAATAGTGAATAAACCCTGTCTTATTCTTTACTTGATTAAGCACGTGTATAACTTTAGTCAAAAGAACCTGTCTTGTGAGCATAAAGTTGCGGGATTAAGACTCAGTAAGAACAGCACCTTGTGGAAAATATGAATCCAACAGCCAAAAATGTCTTTGGGGGATGTCATTCACTTTTAAAGTGCATCTGCTGCAGAAAGATTTGCTTCTGTGTAGAGAAAGATCTTGTGCGTGCCTCTGTGTAAATGAAACTATCTCCCAAATAGGCATGGTAGAGACAGGATTTCATCTCTCTAAAAATTAATTTCATTGTAAATTTATTGTCCATCTAACTGGATAATGGATGGGAAAGGTGGGACAATTGTGTTTTCTCTTTGCCTAGTTACATCTTTGTTCACAATAATTTTTTTCTCCTTGCAATGAAGATACTGGCTGAACTCTGAATACAAAATAAAACCTAGCCAAACCCTTGGACACATCCATTAGATGGAGAAAACCTGCACCATACTGAAATTACACAATCTCATTCTTTTAATTTAAATGCTATCAGTTATCTGCCAGGGCAGAAAAATTCTCTCTAAAGTCAAATTCAGTCCACTTAAAAGTCATCATGATGTTTTATTTTGGCTTGAAAAATAGTTTCTTTGACAGGTATTGCCTGAGAGTGCCAAGCAGTCTTCAGTTCACCCACCTACAGTTCTCCTACTGACAGGNTAATTTTACCAGGCACTGAAGTGAGACTGACAAGCTTGTAGTTTCCAGGGTCATCCTTTTTGCCCTTCTTTAACACTGGGACATCATATTCCAGCCATCTTCCAGTCAACTGGGACCTCTCCAAGATTCCCAAGATCATTGAAAAATCATTGAGAGAGGTCTCAAGATGACGTAAGTCTCCTACTTGCTCCTGGCAAGACAGATTTTAGAATGAATGAGGATGCTTTGATCTACAGGATCTCACCCTTGGTAAAACAGCAATTTCACCAAAGCTAACAGGATGAGGGTTTGAGCTTTTGTTGAAATGTTAAGCAGGCCATTGTTTCACATTTCCTATTGGATTCTTAAAGAATTCCATTTGATCTAATTCCACTGCTAGTAGTCCAAAAATAAAAATAAAAAAAATAATCCTTGGGGCATGAATGTTACTCAGACAAAATAATACCAAGTTTTTTCTCCTTTCCCTTGCTGGTACCAACATCTTCGCCAGCTCATTTTTCCTCAAAGAGGAAACAATCTGTTTCTGGAATTCATATTTGCCTGACTTCTTGGAAACAGGGAGTATCAAGTGTTCTGAGTAATGTTACCCTTTGAAACCCTCCCAAAATAGCCTAGAAAATATCTGCCACTTTGAAAGGTTTAAGTTCCCTTGGGGTGTAATTCTGCTGACATTGATGGCATCTGCCACTAGAAACTCTGTTTCTGCAGTTTATTCTGTGAGCTGCATTGCCCTTGCTTGATAAGGAAAGCTTCAAGAAGTAGGTCCAAACCTGGCCACAAGTATCTTTTTGCTGTACTTTTTGCAGGCTGTGCTCAGCACTCAGGCGGACCTGATGCTGGTCTGGCAGCAGCTGAACTACCCTGGTTAGCAGGACCGTCACTCACAGATTGAGGGAGAGAGCAGTCCTTGAAAATATTTGCTACGGAAAAACACGAGTATTTGATCATTTTCCTATGGAACAAATGCTCCCCAGGTAATGATTCTAAATCAAAAAGCAAAGCTCTCTCACATTACCAGAAGGGAGGCAAAAGTCTCATAATTCTTACTGAACAAATCACATGCAAGTGAGTCATTCATAATTACTTTATAAAAATAGTGAATAAACCCTGTCTTATTCTTTACTTGATTAAGCACGTGTATAACTTTAGTCAAAAGAACCTGTCTTGTGAGCATAAAGTTGCGGGATTAAGACTCAGTAAGAACAGCACCTTGTGGAAAATATGAATCCAACAGCCAAAAATGTCTTTGGGGGATGTCATTCACTTTTAAAGTGCATCTGCTGCAGAAAGATTTGCTTCTGTGTAGAGAAAGATCTTGTGCGTGCCTCTGTGTAAATGAAACTATCTCCCAAATAGGCATGGTAGAGACAGGATTTCATCTCTCTAAAAATTAATTTCATTGTAAATTTATTGTCCATCTAACTGGATAATGGATGGGAAAGGTGGGACAATTGTGTTTTCTCTTTGCCTAGTTACATCTTTGTTCACAATAATTTTTTTCTCCTTGCAATGAAGATACTGGCTGAACTCTGAATACAAAATAAAACCTAGCCAAACCCTTGGACACATCCATTAGATGGAGAAAACCTGCACCATACTGAAATTACACAATCTCATTCTTTTAATTTAAATGCTATCAGTTATCTGCCAGGGCAGAAAAATTCTCTCTAAAGTCAAATTCAGTCCACTTAAAAGTCATCATGATGTTTTA
Organism: Sakesphorus luctuosus; assembly: GCA_013396695.1. Classification (NCBI taxonomy): domain Eukaryota; kingdom Metazoa; phylum Chordata; class Aves; order Passeriformes; family Thamnophilidae; genus Sakesphorus; species Sakesphorus luctuosus. Next base: position 772,744 of record VWZD01002629.1, read on the forward strand.
TTTTGGCTTGAAAAATAGTTTCTTTGACAGGTATTGCCTGAGAGTGCCAAGCAGTCTTCAGTTCACCCACCTACAGTTCTCCTACTGACAGGTGAGCAAAGCCAGCACTCCCCCAATCACTGTTTCAAGAGGTTGCATGGGAAAAAAAGCACCTTAAAAAGCTCTTGCAAAATGGAGTACAAGGTCTTAACATGGAGGTTTAACAAGTCCATAGGCACTGTCCAGATGGGGACTGCCTCTCAGCCCTGCCTGGGAAAGGCTGAATAGTCCTATATCACTTATGTCTCAACCACTTGGTGGGTTTGCCCTTCAGGTCCTTGCAGCTGGAGGGCTGTCTGAGGCATTTGTGACCTCCATCCCCATTGACTGTTGGAGCCCCTGTCATAAAGACGCTAAAGAAGCATTGGCCCTAAAATGCAGCCCTGTGGAACCCAACAGTGACTGGTCACCAGCCTGAGGCAGACTCTTCTACTATAACCCTTTTACCACACCCTTTGTGCCCAACTTGTCAGCAGTTGTACACCCATCACATGACGTATTTATCCAGCTGTATGCTGGACATTTTGCCTAGAAGGATTCTGTGAGAGGCTGTTTTGCAAATTTTACTAAAATCCAGAAGGATTACCTCAACTTGATCAACCAGGTAACCTTGTTGTAAATGGAAATTAAGTTTGTTAAGCAGGACTTTTCCCTCAGGAATCTGTGCTGGCTCTTCATGAGGATAAAGTCCTGCTTAACCAACTTGATTTTTGGCAATAGAGTTTTCCTTAAGGCAGTCTGAGGACTGTCCAGCACACCCTAAAAGAGATGCCTATGTCTGGGCAGTGTATCTGCTCTTCAAAACTATATGAAAACACCTAAATTTAGGTGTCTTAATCTGTGATGTATGTCCTGGCTGTTGTGGCACCGGTAGAGGGCAGGCTGCTGCCACTCTTTCTCCTGCTTCCAGTTCAGGGACGCCGGGATTGCCCTTTCCCACAAGAACTGGTGCAGGACCCTGTCCACCCAGAGGAAAGAAGATTTTTGAGCAGTCTGTGCACCTGTGTTGCTTGTCTTTTCTACCCCCAAACGCCTCTGAGTACGTTTGCAACATAAATATGGTCATGAAGAGGACGTTCAAAGCTATTTATTCCATGTAGGCAGGCAGAATGGTGCTGCTGCCTTATCATTGTTCTTAGGAGGAGATGCAAAAGATAAGCATATGCAATAATCAAAATACTAAAGGTTCATACATCTAAGGGTATTAAATGTGTTTTTCCTGTCAATCCTTTGCTCAAAAACTTTAGACCCAGGGTTAGCTCACCTAGCTTTTGGGAATATTCCAAGGGAGTGAGCCTAGTCGGCCAGATCTTGTAAAGCAAACCACTTTTACAGGCCTGGTAAGTGTTTTTAGGGCTATGACAGTTCTATGATGAGGCAGACAGTCAAGTTCCTGACCTGCCACCAGTGCTGTCATAGTATGGTCTCACTAGTCTTCTGTGTGTCCCTTGTCTGTGTCCTAAGAAGATTTGGGCAAACCCCGTCTGCTTTGAAGATTGAAGAAAAGTCCAACTGATCTGGCAGCTCCTCATAGAATGGCAGACTCGTGGGGACTAATTGGAGGAGTAATTAATCACTTTTACTGCTAAGGAAAGCATGCATGGCAGACCACTGGAAGGGCTGTGCTGTGCTCAGGAAGTGGGATGGCACCCATCTCCTGGTTTCCTTCTGTTGACAGGACTAAGCTGAGGTCTGGGTCTTCTCTTGGCACTGGGTACAATGGCAGCTCTGTTTAAGGCTCTTGTCACCTCCTGCACTGATCCTTTAGGCTCTCCTCCTCCATTTCTCCTGCTTGGCCTGCCTCAGAAGTGGGCTGCTCTGCAAGAAAGACCCCACCTCTCTCACACAAAAAACGCCACCTGCCCAGCCATGATCTGTTCCATAGAGTGATCTGGAGTGGGCTGGAGTTGCATGTGCTGTTCCACCACATGTTTTACCCCAGCATTCATCAGGACTGTCTTATGACTCTGCTGGGCACCTGCCCCAAGTGGTCTGGAGTGGTTCACCCACCGCAGGCATCAGTGGGGAATCAGTGTTCACCTCCAGAGATTTCTGCTCACTAGTCTCTGAAAATGGCTATTTCCTTAAAAACTGTATTCTGAATAGTAAAGCCTTTATGCTCTTTCAGCACAGAGTACAACAGGGGTCCATGTTCCTGGTGTAGCATTGTACAGCAATAGGAAGTGGCACAAGAGGGGTGCAGGGTGAGAAAAGGCTGAGAGGAGGGGAGTCACCATGTGTCCACCTCTCCAGCACCCAAAGCAGCAAAGGTCCAACTCTACTGTTGATTGTGGAGGTTACTAAATTGGGGATGCAGTGGTAAATTATTGGAAAACTGATATGCATTTGGGGGTTCCTAAACAGTCCAAGACAGATTCCTGATGTTGCCTGCTGTTGTAGGAGAACAATGACTATAGTCAGACAGCTAATGGCTTCAGGCAGAGCTGACCAAGGCCCAGCACACAGTTTCACTCTCCTCTGTCTGGGGGGAAAACATTTCCACATATGATCTTCTCTTTATCCTTAGGCCTGTGACACACATTGGTGGCAGGACTACACCAGCCCAAGACTCGTCCAAACATGCCTTGCTGTCACACAAGTGTCCTCAAACCATGACACATCAGTGTCCTAAGCTATGCCAACCAATATCAGATGCACTAATGAAAGAACAAACCTAATTTATCAACAACGATCTGTGTGCATCTCCATGAGTTTTACCAGTGTGTGTGCACTTCCCAGTAAAATTGTTATCTTTGTCCTTCCAGGAACATAAAAGAAAGTTTTTACAGTCATCCAAATATGGCTATTTTATTAAAGGTATATGTTTTCAGTATAAACGGTGGCTTTAAAACTAAAAGAGCCATTTTCCACCACTGGGTGGCAGAATCTTCCTCTGATCTAACAATCTAATAGTAGAACAATTTGCTAAAATTAAATAGAAATTGGAACTGTCATAATCAATCTGGTGTCTGATCAAAGTGGAAGGATCTACTGGAAATGTAATTGCAGAGGCAGAAAGTTATATTTTTTGGAAACTCCTTTTTCAAGTATAACATCTGACCTTTCAATATCTGTCCTGTCAGTGTCCCCCAGCATTACTCATCTTGTCAATTGGTGCTTATGTCTACACTGTGTACTTTTTTCTCTTGAATCCCATATTGTGGCACAACTAAATATCTGAATTACAGAAATCACTACATACTTGGGAGTATTTAGGAAAATGCTGTAGTTGTTAATAATATAACCTCTTAAAAACACAAACAATAGTAAGTACAAGTACTAAAGTTTGGGTAATATAGTGATAGGACCTGCAATGGCAATATTTTAAAAGAAAAGATTATATTAAATTTCTCTTATGAGGATATGGTCTTTTGAAATCTTGGTTGGAACTTTTCAGGCATTACTTTTAACTAGGGAAAAATAAATGCCTAAATTCACCATTGCTTCTTTTACTTACAGCATACACTGAGTAGCTTTATTGGACAGTGCCTGAGCAAAAGGAGAATATGGAAATGAGGTAAGACTTCACCCTTGCCAAGTGAGAAGACAAACTTCATCCTTAACCTCAGAGGGTTTGGAATAAGTTTCTATCAAGCAGAGACTATTAGTTTCTATTAGCAGAGACCATTAAGCAGTTCTGAGTATTGTTAAGAATCTAAAACTCTGATTCTTTTCTAAGTTCTACTTCCATGGGAATATCTATGTGAAGGTTTTCACAGAGATTTGAGTAACATTCAAAATAAAACTTCTAACACTTTGGCAATCCTTGTTTTAAGAGAACTTTTTAAAATATTCAAATAAAAAAAAATTCCCCAAATGGTTAGCCTTTATACAGAAAGCAAAAAGTTTGTGGATAGATAAAAAAGTACAAAAACTAAGGTGTGACATGAACTAAGTTGTTTCAATGCACTTTGTATCTTTGACTTCTGCAGCATCCTGTGGCAATGAGTTCAATGACTTCATTACATACTTTGTACAGAATATGTCTTCAGAAGCCTTTGTTCATGTTATTTTCACCCACCTCTTTCCAGGTCATTTATGACTGCCTAAGCTACACCTTTTTGTTTAAGGGATTTCAGCCTAAAAGAGACAAATTAGCATTTAGACTAAAGGAACTGAAATATGCTTTTGAGTCACTTTCTCAGCAACAAAATATGTATAACATTCTAGAAAAAGTAAAAGAGAAAGTAAGTGGCGAAGTATGAGTGCAAAATAAAACAAAGGTCATGTTGATGTCTCCGCAGGGTTTGGGGAGGCCACTTGCTTTGCCATGACCCAGGAACCTCCCCGATGTATCGGCAGGTGTGGTGCTGGAGCAGTGTTTCAATGAGCAGCAGCTCCAGGGGCAACCCACTGCAAGGGCCTGGGAAGTTGCCTATTCTCCCCCTTTTGACAATTACCTCTTGGCTCAGAATGACATCTTGCCTTGACTGAAGCGTTTCCATGGATCACCTACGATCTGCCCCATCCTCCCTCTGTGCAGAGCAGCTCTCCTGGTGTGTTCTCCAAAGAGCATCTTAACTCTGAAAACTGCAGAGCTGCGTTTCCTCTGCACAGCACTTGTCAAGTTGTGCTGGAGAGTAAGAGAGCCTTGAGAACATCTGGATTATAATTAAACAGGAATTTACAGTAACTAGACCTAAATGGCTTGAACGACAAATTTACCGCTGATAAAGCAAGACGAGGTAATCCTCTGTGTTTTCTTCTGTCCTGAATAAAATGTAGCTTTGTAATTTATATTGGGGGAACACTGGGAAAGCTTCATTTTCACTTGAGGGCTAATTGCAGGTCCAGTGAAGACTTTATCAGTGACATTATGCAGCAATGTTACTGTTTGCCTGGGCTCATTGGAGAAATGTAGAATTCAAGCTGCTGATTAAGAAGCACAAAACTAGATTCAAGGCAAATAAACCATCACCCATGATGTTTTAAAATATCCTATTAAAGCTACAGTGAAAATACACAAAGAGTTTGCAGCATGGCCTGTAGTTTGTTTTTCTAAAGACCTCCTCAATCAGCAGAGGCACATCAGGTTAAATTCCTGGCATTCAGACTCAATGCTTGCATGTCATTGATATGCATAATCTGATATTCATAACGGGGTAGGACATTTATATTACACTTGAATTAAACACACATGGGACTACTCTCTGGTATTAGGCCAACAGGTCTGAGTCCACCCTCATCATCATCTTTTTCAGTTCCTCTTCTCTTTTGGAGCAGGAGAGGGGCAGCCAGCCTGTGCACTCAGAGTGACTGCTGGAAGTGGGTTTCCCTGACCATGACCTGATGGGCATCCAAGAGCCCCTACTGCTTTTCCTGTGAGACCCTGCAAAGGGCACACCCTGCCTCTTCTGTTCCCTGTTCTCTTACAGAAACCACTGTCTGCTTAGTCCTTGGCCTTCTGTTTTTCTTTTTTTTAGGCACTCACCTACCCCAGGGATGGTACAGATCATCATCTACACAGGTGGGTTTCTTGAGGTCTCTGACATTTCACAACTACGTTAATATTAATCCTGATGCTTTACACTTGCCACACCTCTGCTGTGTCACAGTCAGATATCATTTTTGATGAACGAAAGACAACATTTTTCCTCCTTTAATGCATGGGGAACTGTTAAAGAGGGGTTTCCCAAATACAGTGCTAGCAGAATATGAAGCTCTGAGTGGCTGAATTTTAGGGCAGCTCTTGTTTGACATCACACAGCCTTCAGTGCCGTGTCCTCTTCTTCTGCATCGCAGATTCGTTTTGGAAGGAGCCAATGGACTAATTTGGCATGTCAAAGCTAATGTTGCAAAAACCTTGGGTATATCAATGTTTCAGAGCACAGGCATAAATGTCAGCAACTTCAGCGATGGAATGAGTTTCAGCAAAATTATGGCTTAACCTGTCATGAAGAGTAAGCTCTGAAAAACTGGTAATCCTGCTTGTGTTTGGCAAAGTATGTCTTTGGCTGAGGTCACACTGAGAAGTCACTGCTGACTGTTTGACAGAAAAAATGGTATACAACCTGGTGCTTACAAACTATTCCTTAATTTTTGCTTTTGCTTTGCACTTTCATTTATTTTTTCCCATTTTTTCCCACAAGGTTACCCCTGCTGTAGGAATGTCCCTGTGACATGCTGCTGTCTTTCAGTGTTAATGTCACAGATGTGAGGTTTTGTCTCATTATTACTCTGTTCCTGTATGGGAAACAACCCAGGTAACCTTGGAAGACCACAGAAATGCTATTGGTCCTCCCTTTATCAGTGTTATCCAATCCATTAATGAGATGCTAATTGAAAAGTCTTCATTTATGGCCTATCCCTGCTCAGTAAGTTCAGGATTAAATGTAAGAGTTTCCTTAACTGAACACTTCATGGCTCATTCCTTTCCTTGGCCAAAGGGCTTGTGAGGTGGGATTCAAAATTGATGTCCTGCATGTGAGGAAAAGCCCCAGCACTTATTTCCATCAGCTTTTTCTTCTAATAGTTCAAGTCCTTCTTAAGCCCATTCTGAAGGCTCAAGGGGCCCCTTTGTTCTTGTGCCAGCTCTATGCGGATGCAAACCATCACCTTAGGACACTAAATTTTCTGGTTTGCCGAGGTGAAAATCTGTTTCTGCTTCAGCAAATGGGGTCTGATTTGTGAGGGTGTTTGGGAATGAATGGGAGGTGCCATTTTTGTGACTCACTCTCTCAGGCAAAATGCAAAGTGGGGTAAAGATTGTATAGCAGCAACAGGGAATAAATAGGTTTCTGTTTTGCATAGCTGTTATCCAGGGAGACAGGGCTAGAGCAAACATATTCAGTGATAAGTTTCCTTTTTTTGTCTCATAGCTGGGTGTAAAAATCACTGCTCTAAACTTGAGTAGGAAGGATTTGACGCACAGCAAGAAGTGGCCAGAACAAATGAGGAGACATGAACACAGACCAAAGTGGGCTTGTGCTGAGAGGAGCACCTGCAGTTCTTGTGAAGAGAACTACAGGGAAGTCTCTGCAAAACAAACCCCTTTATTTTTTATTAGAAAAACATAGAAAACCTGCATGACAGGGAAGTGAAAATCCCCATGTCCCTCTATAAGTGGTGGTTCACACTCCTCCAGAGGTTCTTATTCCCTTGATGGTCTTTGGAGGGCAATGAGGTGATCCACAGAGGACTCCTTCAGCTATTAGTCTTCCTGGGACTGAGTGGTACTGCAGAGAATTAATGCTCCCAGAAGACAACAGCCATTCCCACGGCCTCAATACATTTTATTTCTGCAAGTGGAAGAGAGGTTAAAACAGAATTATTCACCCTCTCCCCGCCCCCCATAACTTCCTTCATTGCTGCTGTATAAATTAAAGCTTGTGAGGATTTTTCTCCTGAGCAGATTCTCAGGGCAAGTGCAAAACTCATTAAATGGAAACAAATGTTCAACCCTTCCCTGTTATTTTCCTCCCCAGTTGGCCTGCTAAAAAAAAATTAAAAAAATCCTAAAACTGAAATAGAAAAAGGTAGGAGTTTCCTGTGTTGCTAACTAAAGAGAAAGGCCAAGCTGAGCCCTGGTGCACGCAGTGAAACCATCCATACAGCCTTCAGCTGGGACTGACCAAGAAGGGAGAAGCAGTCTCCCAAGTGGGCACAGGGATGCTGAGCCCCAGGAATAGCTGGTGGACAACAGTGAATGAGGCATGTGTCTTCTCTTTGGAGCACTGCACCAGGCCACCTCTGGGTGCAGACCTGTGTGCAGGCAGTGTGTCATCACGCAGAAGCTTGAGGAAAGGCTTTATTTCAGAATCACAAAATCATAGAATATTCTGAGTTGGAAGGGACCTGTAAGGATCATCGAGTCCAATTCATAAGTGAATGGCCCTTATGGGGATCAAACCTACAACCCTGGCATTATTAGCACTGTGCTCTAACCACTGCCATTTACTGAAGCACTCAGGGTGACTCCAGCCATGGGACAACAAATAAAAATGCCACAAAGATATATTGGCTTTGTGGAAACACAGAGTAAGTTTGCCTGTGCAGTGATTAGATGGAGTTGTAAACAGTGAAACTGCATAAGGACTTTGAGGGGGTAAAACAGCCATGCAACACCAAACAGAGCCCTTCTCAGTCTCAGGTTGTGGAAACATTGCCAACAGACAAAACACAGTGGAAACCACAATTTAATAGAAATTTTAGGTGGACTTTACTGGGGTCCATGGGTGCTGGAAACAGCCATATTTCTGAATAGTAACTTGCCAGCAGTGTTGTGGTATGAACACCAGAGCCCACATGGCAGTTTTCCTTTGCCCTGGTGTTCACTAATGTCTTCATAACTCTCTGTCAGTGAATTGTATTAGTTGCAGTTCAGAGCAATCAGTCTCTCTTGGGAAGTTACCATTTGACTTTCGCACTTGCCCTTACTAAGTAATACTATAAATCTTTGAATCGTCAGGCTGCCTTTGATCTAGCTGCAAGTCTGTTGAATACATGGTGACTGGAGTGGAGGAGGGAGGGACATGCTATGCTAAAGTCATTCAGAGTGCTGAAAAAAGAGAGATGAATATGGCTTGTCTTCCTAATGAAATTAGTTCAGTTTGCAATGTTACAATTTGTGTTTTCACACTTCAGAGCTGGGGAGGAATAATTATTTTCTTAAGTGTATGGTTTTTTTGGAAAATGAAAATGTATTTTTAGTTGTATCTTAAAATTACTTCAGAATAAGATCCTGTCAATAGCAGAACCCACAGGTTGTTTGTAAATGGCACACTGATGCATTACAAAACAAAATATTTGAACAAGACAGATGCAGGGGAGGAGGTGGGGAAATCCTGCTTGCAGGTGGAACACCCATGGCAGAATGTGGGGAACCAGGTGCTAGAGTAGAATATGCTACACATGCAGCACAAAACCCCTGAGTCATAAGCCTAAGCAATTGTAATCCAGAAAAAGGGTAGGACTTCCCAAGGGTGGGATTTATCTCATTAAGTTCAGATCTTTCACAGTCATCTAAAGCCCTTTAGAAGCTACCGAACAGACTCAGCTCATTGCATGTGTACTGGAATGTGGAGCTGACCTTGCTTTTTGTTCCCAGTTATCTGAGTGCTGCTGTTTGTGTTGCCCCTTCACACAGGCAAAGGGGCAATTTCTCATCCCCTGCACTTTTGCTACCTATGTTCTTGTGACATTGTCAGGTGGGAGAACAGACCCCAATCCTATAACTGTATCAGCATTTGTAACAGGTCCCTTGCAGGGGATCAGTTATCACTAAGGAGTATTAGGCGCAGCACAGCAACATTTGCTGTAGGAGGTGCTTTGTTGAAGGTATGTTTGCCTTATTGCAGCATGGCAACGTTACAGAGACCACTTGCCCTGAAATCTGTTCAGAAAAATGAGAGTGATAGCTGTGCCAAGCAATGCATAAAAAAAAAAAAAACAAGGAAAAGGAGAGCATTATACTCAATATTTGCGAGGCCATCGACCACATCCATCAGTAATCATATCTATTCACATGATTGCTATTGATAATGTACCCTTCAGTTCCGAGCTTCCTTAATTTGAGTATTCATGGCACTCAGGTACCAGCTGAAAGGCTTCTGATTTTTTTTCCCCTGAATATTACTAGACAAAATTACTATCAATGATGGGAAATCTTTGAAAAATTCCTTCCTCTGAGAATTTAGTCTTGGCATCCTTTTTTGAATATATTTGGTACTCTGTAAATGTCTGCAAGAAGAGCAGACATAGGAGAAAAATGCATCCTTGAGTGCACGTTTAGTGCTCAAATTCAACTGCAGCACCAGATTTGAATGAGACTGCAAAGCAGGACAATCACCTTTTACTCCTGAATGCTCTTGAGGTCAAAAGGGAGAAAATGCACCATTCAGCTATAGAGACTTCCAGTTTCTGAGGCAATCACTTATTTTTTGCTGTTATCAGCTACTTGTGCTGCCGTCTGTTATAAAAAATGACTCCCATACCCTTTATATCCTTGTATTGTGCTTGTTTATGCAGTTCTGCTGAGGCACTTATGAAACAAACTGGGGAAGCCTGAAACTAATCTTCCTATTATATTACACACATGTGTAAGTGTACGTGTGAATACATTTATATTTCTCTGGAGGCTGGTGTAGTCAGGCATCCCTGAATACATTTATATATCTCCTAAGGAGAAAACTGTATCTTACTATAAAAAACATGTGTCTGTCTGTCTGTCTGTCTATCTATCTATCTCTATCTCTATGTAATCTATCTCTATCTCTATCTACATCTACATCTTGGTTTAGAAGGGACCTTAAAGATCATCTAGTTCCAACCCTCCTTCTGTGGGCAGGGACATCTTTCACTAGACCAGGTTGCTCAGAGTTCCATTCAACCTGGCCTTGAACACTTCCAGGGATGGGCCATCCACAACTTCTTTGGGCAACCTGTTCTTGTGTCTCACCAGCCTCATAGTAAAGAATTTCTTCCTACTGTCTAACCTAAACCTACTCTCTTTCAGTTTGAAACCATTCTCCCTTGTCCTGTCACTACATACCCATGTAAAAAAGTCCCTCTCTGTCTGTCTTGTAGGCTCCCTTCAGGTACTGGAAGGCTGAAATTAGGTCCCCCTGAAAACCATCTCTTTTCCAGGCTGAATGATCCCAAATCTCTTAGCCTTTCCTTACAGGAGCGGTGCTGCATCAGCTTGAGAAAGGTGCTCTAATCAAGTTGGTAGCCCTTCTCTGGTTGGTAACCTTCCAGTGCTGGGTGATATCCCAGATATTTCCACAACTGAATGATATTAATCTATCTATTTCCACATACAAGAAAAAATTAGAAATATATGTGCAAAATGGACAAAAGCCCAGTGTTTATTCCAGTATTTGAAATTAAGTCATGTATCTAGAGCTCTGATTTTCCTGTAGAAAGCAACAGTGGGATCTTTGCCTCAGACAGTATAACAGGTATTCAAGCCCTCTGAAGCTTAAAAATGCTCAGAGGGAAATTATGAGCCCAGTCTATCTCTGTTGTTGCAGTCATGCCCATAAATATGAGTTATGCAGTGTAGTTTTCTGGTTACCTGCTCCTAAAATGTATGTTGCACAGAGGTCCGTGAATAGCCCAGAAGAAAGAAGGATTGTATGCCTTGTGACTAGCTTTCCAGTCCTTACAGGAAATATTAACTTCAGCTTAAAATATAGCAGGGTACAGTGGTCTAGAATTTCTTATGAAAGGAAGGGGTTTGATTTTCAGGAAGGAGGGTTGACTGGGAAACAAGTTTGATTTGCATTTTTTAGGAAAAAGATTGACATTTTTATCATATGCCAGGGAAACACTAACCCTTTCCCATTTTTATGAGCAGTAGGGAAAGCATATTTTGTGAAACACTCTTTAACTGTTTTTATGCTTTGATGTATGTGAGACCCAGCACACTGACAAAAGTGTGTTTGGTGATAACAACGGGCAAGAAAGGCAGATGCCAGACTACTGAGAATCAGGCAGTGGAAGAACTTTTCTCTCCTGTAACAGAATCAGAGGTGTAAGTTACAAAAAACACACTGTCTGCTTTCCTCATATATATGGGACTCACTTCTGGGACTGCTCACCTGGATACAACATGGGCTGTTTGGGGGNGCAACAACAGCTGTGAAGAACTGAAGGAAAGTCAAAGAGAAGGTGTTGCGGTGCACTTTCTATCTGCATATTTTAGTTAGTTCACTCTGCCACTAGGAAATGGTCCTTGCTTCCCACATTTGCAGCAGAGCACTCCCACTCCAGTGTAAAACAAGCCAAGGGATGCAACCTTCAGCCCAGCTAGCAGAATCAGCTCAGTAGGCAGTGCTGGTGTCGGAAGATAAAATGCCAGGAGGATGTTGTCTGAAAAATACTAATTCCTGATAATGGTTGAGAGCAGAAGTATGAGCAACAGTTTGATTTGATGCATTTTCTTCAGTAGTGAAGCAGGTCATCTTGGATCTGCTCCAGACAGCTCATTCTTGGCTTGTAGTAGAGTGAATAAATATCACTCCTTGCTTGTAAGGCTGGGTCCAAGTAGGTGACTTTCCCCTGGGGAAACTCTATCAACCCATCTTCAGTTCTACCATGTTCCTTTGATTAGGCTGAGTGCATTATATAGTAATAACCCTCTTTACTACTTTGAAAATCTGTATTAGAACCAGCAAACAGAGGTTGCGTGCCAGTGTGGATGGATGGATGGCCTGGATCTGGTGACAGCAGCAGCATCAACAACAGCAGCAGGGTATCATTGCTTGGCAGATGCTGTGGCAGGCCAAAAACAAAAGTGAGAGAGCTCACAGAAGCTTAAAAAACATGCCCCTGGAGGTTGTTGTCACAGCTCAAGTCCTTACATCTGTAGCCACTGACCATGTAAGTAAGAGGTAAAAGCAATCGTTCCCTCAGAGAGATGCCACTCACCTGCTTGCCCAGAGTTGCTGCTCCCTTACTCCTGCCCTGGAGCTGCCTCTGCCTCCAAACATCCCTCCTATGTAAATGACCACAGAGACCATTTTTATACCTATAAGTGAACTCTGCATGGGTAAACCAAAAGAGCTCTTCCTGTAGTGAGACAGTGGTGCCAGTAGAAAAAAATTCCTTGTGACGAAATGAAGGAGAGAGCATTTAAGTTGTCCTTTGACCATTTGTTCCCCTCTTTGTGTTAACAGGCAACCAAAAAGAAACAGAAAAAAGTAATGTATAAACAATAAGCAAAATGAAGAAAGCTAAAATCCATCCTTTGCTCTCGAGTTCTGCACCATGAATGCCAAAAAGCCACCAAAATACCCAAGGCTGCAGGTGGAAGTCATTGCTCTGAGGGCACTACAGCCAAGCTAAGGGCACACCCTGTGAGAGGGAAGAATAGCTTGTGTCACTTGTAGGGTCCTGCAGCAAGCACAGCACCACAGCACATTTGCTGCAGGACCAGCACTCCCACTGCTGTGTTTTAACTGGCAACGGAGCACCTTCCAAGAGTGTAAAGCTACATGATCTAAGTCCACGGGGCCCTGTATTCTTGCTGGTGTTAATTATAACCAAATGGAACCAGGGTAAGGTATGAAAGCCATTACACTGGGGCACAAGCCACTGCCTAAAAAAAAAAAGGAATTTCTGACTGTCTTTTTCCCAAGACTACACAACAGTTCAGATGTCCCAGGATAGACATGCTGACCTCTACAGTTCCAAAGCACAGGCAGATTGCTCTGGGCTGTTGGCCCTCACATCACTTTTTAAATGAAGGGAAAACTCCTTTGAAAATACAGTTTTCCTTTAAGCTTCACTTTATCCTTCTACAGGATCAGTGGAGGTTTCCTCTACAATAAATAGAGAAATGCCTACCTCTTTCCATTATCTATACTGCCTAATAGGGAAAACACACCTCTGTTGCAATTTGCACATCCAAGAGCAGGTGGGAGCCAAATCATTCCTGTGGTGGTCTCCAGGGGATGCAGCATTTTCCTCTAAAAGTGCACTTGAAATAAGAAACCTTGCTCCCACTGAGTGCATGCCTTGTGTGTGCCCTTTGCTCATCCAGGAGGTCCAGACAGCCAGAGGCTGGACATTTGCAGCCCTTCAGGAAACCCAGGGCTGAGAACCAATGTGCTGATTACCAGCACTCACCCCTTTGACAGCAGGCTGCCTTCTCATGTCTCTTCTTGTCCACCTTAAGGATTATGCAGTCAATGAAAATCCATGACATGGGGCTTGGTCTGCAAACACGGCAGGCTGGGGGAGTCTGGTTGGTCCCCAGAGCACCACGTGATGCTCAGGGCAAGTTTTAATTATTTTTAATAGAGCAAGTGTCTCTAGTTTAGACATGTTTAAAACTTTTGAATTATGTCTACAAACCTAATAGGTACCAAAAGGAATCCCTACTGGGCTTTTACATGAAAGATTTCTGCTGCTCTTTGCTGAGGGCAATCATCTCTACATCTTTGCAGGACTTGTAACTGCAAAGATCAAACCCCAAATCTCTTAGCTGTATTTTTGTCCCTGAAATCCTGTACCTTGCTTTTTGCCTTTTGCCAGCAAATGTCTGTGATTTCAAAATGCAGCTGGTAGCCCCTGGACCTCTCTGGACTCAGTCCTTCTTTTCCTTCCTTTCTTTTGTGTATGTATGTCTTCTAGTTTACCAGCTCCATCAAACAAATAGATGGCTGTTATGATTATACTTCTTGTTACTAACAGTGTTAAGGGATTGCTACAGGACAAAATGCCCCCTGGGTAAAAATAAAGTAGTCAAAATATAATTTAAAGCAGCCACGTTTCAAAAGGGCTTTAGTTGGGCAAACATATGCATACTTTTGTTATCAAAATGTATCAAGAACAATATTACTCTTTGAAAGCACATGGGTTCTCTGCTGGAAGATGCCTGCAATAGAAATTGCTCTGTTGAGGATTTCACATTGGGCTTTATTTGATCTCTAACTGAGGGAGAGGTTAGAGAAATGCTGATGCTGAGGGGTTTGGGATACCTCTGAAAGTTCTTTGGTTTTTCTGACCAGGGGATATAAGGAAATGGAAGTCAGGAATAGCATTTGCTTCAGGTCCTGCTAAGTTGCAAGACACAGGGTTATAAAGTCAAAATGTTATTGAACCCTAAGAGCAGGTTGTTTTTTGAAAATAACATTCATTAATTATGATTTTCTTTTCTCCTTGGGATACTTCTAGTTGGATTTGTGCTACCATCAACTTTTCAGAAAGCAAAAAATAGAAGGAACTATTTAACAGTGCTTTAACATTGTAAACTTTTAAGGTCTTTATTTTATTTTTTTATGGGAAAGGTTGTTCTAACAGATGTCGATGGTTTGCAAAAATCTAGTAGAATGTGGATATTGGAAAAACCCATGTCATTTCCAACTGTTAATGTCCCATCTGCCTCTCTAAGTCTCTAAGCCCTCTGCAGTTTTTTCCCTCATCCCAGTCTTGATGTGGCTTTTTCATGTTATTGCTCCTGCAGGGATGAAAACAAGCCCCACTGACAAATAACTACATGCACCACAAAAGTGCAGCTTCTGGGCCAACCTCCCCATCTGCACCTTGGGCCAAGGGCCAGACACTGGGAGCTGGGACAAAAAAAAGGGTAGAGCTCTGATTTATTGGTTTTCTATACACCTGCACACAAGTGGATGCAGAATATCTCTGCCATGGTGATGCTAGTGCACATATTGTCAAAGAATTTGAAGGATGAAGAATAACTTCCTAACTGCATTTTTAAGGAAAGTGCATATGTTTCACAATGCTTGCTAACAAGCTGTAGAGGAGTAGCATGGAAATCGGCATCCCTCTGCCCCCACTGAGCCCAGAAAATGCTATTTAGAGCAGTTTGTTTTAATTTTAGTGAAAAGATTTGCTTTAAAAGCTTATACTCTCTGTAGTATTATGCAACATATGCCCTGAAAGGCATGTTATTTAATCTGTTTTCTTGTTTGTGTACTATTTAATGCAAAAGGGAAAAAAAAGCAAATGCAGAGGTTTTCTACTGTCTTCCCATTAGCAGCTTTTTGAGAAGGGTTGAGCAGCAAAAGCAAGGGACATATTATTTCTGCTCTGGTAGAGATGGCACAGAGTGGATGCATTTTGGATGAGCAGGGACAAAACCTGAAGGTGTGGAGCCAAACTCTGCTTAGCTCTGCATGCAGGAAGTGAATTTGTCCAGTCTGTGAGCATAAGCAAGACAGGGATTGTGGGTTTTGGTGTTTCACAGGCACTCCAGCCATTTTATGGCATGGCAACAACCTCACAGAGCAACTGCTGTCTGGTACTACTGACGCAGCTGCATGGGTACAGCTGGGCGTCCTCACACTTGAGTGATGGTCTCAGTCCAAATCTTGAACCAGATAGTTGTGCAACTTGGGAAAAAAAAAATCTTTTTTAGCACAAACGAAAGTGCAGGATTGTTTCTGTTGCTAACCTTAAGAATAAATGGCTCAATAGGTCCTGTCTGTCATCATCATCATCATCATCATCATCATTGTCATAGCAGCTAGGCTTCGCAAATGCAGATTTGGGAAGGGCTTTCCCCACGTGCCCTTCCAGCCTGTGCAGTGGATTTTTTAGGTGAGGCACAGCATGCGCAGAACTGGCCCCACCATTTAAGTCCTGAGGTTCATTTGCCACAGCCAAGTGAACTTGGACAATGACAGGGAAGCCCTCAGGATTAGAACCTACAGCCCCCGGTATTCCCAGGAGGTCTCCAATCCAAGCACTAACCGGGGCTGACCCTGCTTAGTGTCTGAGATCTGATGGGATCAGGCCACAGAGTGGCACCATTTCATGAGAAGAAACCCAGGACAATTTCTGCCAGGAAGAGAGGTTAATTTCCCGGGAGGGGAGGGGAGTGAGGTGCTGCTGTACAGAAAGCGGAGTCTCCTTCCTTAGTTCAGCTTCAGGCTTTCTGCCTGGCTTTCAGCTCCTGGCTTCACCCTGCACTTCTCCCATGGGCTGAACTGAAATGATTACATTTGCAGAGGGCCCTGGAGAGCACCCTCAGCTCTGTGTTCAGATATGGCTGCTGAAACATTGCCAGAGTGGTGTTTGGGGTGTTTTTGCTCTCAAGAAGGGCAGCTTCATTTTCCCACCTTTTGCCAGCAAGAAGAAAGTGACTCTCAGGAAATAAAATACATTAAAGCCCTCTTGGTGGACATATTTTCCCAAGGAGAGATGGGGAGGTTGTAGGGTTGAAGGAAGGTGAAGAAGGAAAAGGCTGTATGCAGCTTCTGGACAGGCATTATACAGAAAAAAAGCCCTATGCCACTGTTGGTGTCCTCAGCAGCTGATCTCTTTGCCAAGACATGAACCAAACCTTCAGGGCAGAAGCAACCTGGGTGAAGTCCAGAGACCCAGCAGGTTCATCTAAGATGAGCAGTTCTACCTCTAAAAACAGCACAGAAAAATGTGATATCAAACTTCTGCTGATCTGACAAGCTCGTGGTGGTGCAAGCAGCCACAGGTCCAGACCCTCGGGTGTTGCTGGTGTCTGCAGAACTTTCCCTTGGGTACAGAGCAGACTCTCTCACCAGGTTTCCTAAGGCAGGCGAGGCTTTTGAGCTTGACAGCCTGGTGCATCCCCTGCCCTTCCAGACTCTCCATCTTAGGTTGCTACTTGCCTAGAAGAAAAGTGGTGCAATGTGATACTCAGCTGGCATAGACAACTAGAGTTTTTTTGAGGCAGTTCACTTTCAAGAGAAGTGGAGGAAAGGAAAGAGACTCTTCAGTCTCGATGTGGGAGTCCTAGCACCCCTCTCCCTGCTGCAGCTGCTGAGGGTGGGCTCAGACCATGATCTTTCCCCAGGAAGATTTTTTTGGTGAGTTTTCTCCAAGGCTGTGCAGCATCTCTGCTCTTTATGGTGCACAGCAGCTTTGCAGGAAACAAAGACTTTGCCTCTCTCCCACCCTGGAGCAGCCTCTATCTCCTCATGGGATAGGAGCAGTTCTCAGCCTATCCTGACATCTCACTCTCCTAGCAAGTGGAATTCCTGCCTGCATTGTGGCACCGGCATACTGTAAAAAACAAAACAACAAACCAAGCCGAACCAAACCAACCAACCAAAAAAAGTGCAGTGTTTCCCACAGATATCCCCAGCTGCACGATATAGTTGTGATCAAAATACCTGAGGCAGCATCTCACGTGGGCTAATTAAAGGATTTTTTCTTGGCACAAAGGACCCTTCTCAGGCAATGGCCAAAGGAAATAGGAGAAACCCTGACATCAGGAGCAGCAGTGCTTGAGCTTGAGCCTCCTAAATCCTTTATCTTTTGTCGGATGATCTGACTGCCACAGGTGACCATAATTTGAAAAATCCTTATTGACAAATATTCTGATAGCAAAATCCCTCTTTAATCTAGCTGGCATCAGGCCATGCTGGCCTTTTTCATGCTGCCAGGGTGACTCCAACACTGATGGTGCCTAGGAGGATGGGAGGTGCATAAGAGCAATGGCAGCTTTGGTAAGGGAATGCAAAAAAGATCTGAAATTTCAGTAAATACTTCCCCAGAGATTCAGAATTCTGCCCAGAGGGATAGGAATTTTCCAATGAAACAAGGCTAGTGCTATAACCTACCATGAGGGGAGAGAATAAAACAAGGCCCTCTTTTTTTGAGAGCATGAGGAGAGATCCACTTATCAGACAGAGGTTTTCCTTTAATAAATGAGTACGAAACCAGGCCCTAAACAAAATATAAAGGGGAAAAACAAGGGAGTGGTCAGGCTTAAAAGCAGCATTCAGGGTGGTATGCTTTGCAGTCATGTACAGCCATTTTCTGGGTTCTTGATCCACCTCATGAATGTGTTATGGGCGGTAAATGTAGAAGTACTTCAGTTAGAAAATAATACCAAAAAAAAGGCAGAGAAATCAGGTGACACCTTGTTAAATCAATATAGCTGATAGCAATCAAATTATGGGAAGAAAAAGAACTTGATTTTATTTGCTTTTCGATATTTTTAGGGAACTAAACACTTTGAAAACCTCATGGTATTTTACTGAGTGGATGAAAAAATATATGGTCGACTGATCCTGACTGGACACCAGGTGCCCACCAAAGCTGCTCTATTACTCTCCTCCTCAGATGGACAGTGGAAAGAAAACAAAATGAAAGGCTTGTGGTTGGAGATAAGGGCAGGGAGAGGTCACTCACCTGTTACTGTCACACGCAAAACACACTCAAGGAAATTATTTTAATTTATTACAAATCAAATCGGCATAGGGTAATGAGAAACAAAAACAATCTTAAAACACCTATCCCTTACCCCTCTCTTCTCAGGCTCAAACTCGCTCCTGATTTCCTCCACCTCCTCCCCACCAGCAGCACAGGGGGATGGGGAATGGAGGCTGGGGTCAGCTCAACACACATTGTCTCTGCTGATCCTTCCTCCTCATGAGGAGGACTCCTCACACTTTTCCCCTGCTCTGGTGTTGGGTCCCTCCCATTGGTGACAGTCTTCCATGAACTTCTTCAAAGTAAGCCCTTCCCACAGGCTACAGTTCTTCATAAACTGCTCCAGCGTGGGTTCCTTCCATGGGGTGAATTCCTTCAGGAACAGGTTAGTCTGGAGTGGGTCCCATGCTGGAGCATTATAAACGTAAAGAAAAGAAAGAAACCTGACTTGTTCCTAGACAAGCCCAAATTAGTCAGTACACTTGAGGGGCAGTAATTTGAAGTGCTGGTAGTTTAATAAGAAAAGAATCATACACATTTTTATGAGTTGTGAAAAAAATCGTGGAGTTAAGGCAGCCTGTGTAATAACAGGAGAAGAAAGGCTCAAGCTTTTCCCAGCTAACTTCAGCTGCATTGTTTAAACAATGTGCTTTCTCAGGCTGGTGGAAAGAGATGGATGCTTGTGAAAAAGGTGTAAAAAGAGAACATGTGTGTGTCTCCAGATGCAGAGGTTGGATGCTGAACATAAAAACTTCTTTAGTTTAGTCTAAGTCTGTGTATCTAGCTCACCCTTTTTTTCCTTTTTTATTTTCTTAATTGTGCTAAATCCCAAGGTGATGCTCAATGGCAGGTCCAGGTTCTGCTTTGATATCCGCTTTCTTGCCTTTTCAGAGCAAGCACATGTGGAAGAAACATGAAGGTACTGCCAGAGGGTGCTTCCCAAATGGGAACTTCTGGCTGCAGAGGTTGTTGGAACATTTTGGCTATGGGGTGGGAGGTGGCACAAGAGTGAGGAAAGCTGTTCTGTGCCTATTGGGTTTCATTTCATGGTTTGAATGGGAGTCATCAGTCAGTTTTCCTCCTGGCCCAGTGGCTGAAACAAGCAGGGAACCTCTGTCCTGGTAGTCTGATAGATGATCAGCTCAGTCTATAATTCTTACACAGGCCTTGAGGCAATTTGCTCTGGCCTACAAATACAAGATACAGCCATGCTGGGTGCCAAAATGAGATGTCAAGTTGGGCTGCCCTTTTCAGTGAGATGAGAAATATGCCCCAGAAATGAACACATATATCTTGACAGCCTGCCTGCAAACCCTTCAGGGTTTTGTATAAAGGAGTAAACCTGACATCTGTACATTGAACAGGCTCTCAAACACAGATGTGCCCAGCTCCCCTGCACATACATTGGGCTTTTATCTGTGCACCAGGAATTTGCACAGGGAAGTTGGCAGCTGCCTCTGCAGGGGAGACATCCTCCCCCTGCCAGCAGCATGGAAAGCCCATGGCAGCATCTGCGGCACAAGCACATCTTGTGCCCTTCCAGGTTCTGCTGCAACCTGTGGCACCCCACATCATCCTGCTGCATCCTGCCACGTCCCTCTACAGCCTGCTGCCCTGTCACTGAGGCAGAGTTCATTTAGTCTTTCTGGCTGTGCTGCTGCAGGGGAAAGGTGCTGCCTTCCCAACCAGCCCTCCAGGGCTTGTACAGAGGTGGCAGCTAACTGTGAGTGGGGTGGTTTATTCAGTTGGGCCCTTTGACTGAGTGTAGCAATGCATTCACAATATATGGCATGGAGAATGTCCTGCCAAAAATGGGCTGACGAAGAGAATCAACCAGCCGCTGATAATGCTTTATCAACTGATGTTTTTAATGTGGTTTGAATGTACTGAATGTAAAAACTGCAGTGGCACTGTTTCTTCTTCCCAGAATACCCTGCCAGGTCAGGGGGCTTGGGGAAGATTGTGACCTCATGTTACTTGAAACCCTTTCCCACTGAATGTAAATCCCCTTACTCCTATTGGCCCAAAGCCAAATTCCCCTCTTGTCCCTTATTGGTGAATTTGAATCCCTCCAAAGTCCGTATAAACTTGTCCCCATGAATAAACTTCCTCTTTGTTCCTTTCCCTCTCTGGTGGTCTCTGTGTGTCCTTCTCTGGGGTTCTCAGGGACCACATGGTAGGGGAAAAGCAGAGAGCACACTTTCTCTTAGGTTATGGACTAACAGCTCCAGGACCAGGAGAATCACCATATTGTTGCAGAAATCATACAACACACAGCACCAACGAGGCATAAAGAAATCCAGCAGGCTCAACTGAGTATATGTCACTGAGGTAATTGAGGCCAGGGAGATGGCTCACTCCTCAGCTGGTCTATAAATGCATCTCCACTTAGGTTACAAATGACTGGAGAGAAGGACTCTGAATGTCAAGATTTATGGAGCCACACATGCTATCAAGGAGAGGAAAACAAAGAAAATGCCTTACTAAGACTGATCCACATTGTGGCATTTTTTAATTTTTAATGCTAAGAACAAAATTAATTCCCCCCACTATTTATTTTTCTCTGCTGGCTTGTCTATTATTTCTTTATTGGGTCTAAAGCCTGTCTGCTTACCCTGCATTGCCAGGGAAAAGCTCTTGAACTAGCTCTGCATGGGAAACTCCTCATGACCTGTGGGAAGCAGCAGACAAGGTTGGGTGGCAGCTTATTTTGGAGGTTTGTCACAGCCTGACACAGACAAGCACCTGCTGTGCCCATGCTTCACCCAGCCCCTCACCCATACAAGGTACACTTGTATGCTCTGTGTGGACCACAGGGACCCTCAGTGCCTTTGGGCTGGGAACAGCTTTCCCAGAAACACACACACCTGAAAAATGGGGAGAGAGACAAAAGTAATTAGGTATAGGGTAAGGTAACAGTGCATGTGCTTTTTTGGGAAGCTTGAAAAACAATTTTCAATATAGAATGGCACTTTTCCAGATTAATGGTGGTGTAAAAATATCCTGACCTTTTACATTGTCTTTATAATCCTGTCTCAAAATGTTTTCTTTAGAATAAGTCTCACATAAATCTGAAGCAAATATAAGAGAAAATATTACAGATTTTAGGTTTGTAAGGAGCAAAATGTGGTTTTCCTACTTAGAGACCCTCGGAGCTGAGCTTTTGTCTCAAGGCAACTTGTTGCAATTTTAAAATACCCACACTGCTTTCAAATTAATGATACAGGGGCTTTTTTAATTAGCTTTTTTTCTCCCTCTATGCAGAAGCACTTTCTATTTGTAGATCACAAGTGGCTGGTAAGGAAGGCCGGTGCCAGGAATAGAGGGATACAAGGGCTTTTTTGGACTTCAAGCAGGTGATAAATATAAAAAAAAAAAAGCCCCCAATGTGGTAATATAGTCACTTACATTTTTCCTTGTGGTTTTTGATGATTTTTTGGTTTTTTTCCCCTGGTCCAAACACCAGAAAATGTAAATTACCTCTCTCTTCAGACAGCACTAAATTACCTCTAAGTAGTGTTCAAGAGCCTATTATTTAAAACTGAAGAAGTCTGCATGCTTCCTTCTGCTTGCCTTGAAAAATAAAAGTGATCTCCTCTTCAAAACCCAGCAGTGGGCTCCGATGGCTCCCGAGAGCAGAGCTGCCCCTGGCCTGACCCAGCCAGAGACAGGGATGTCTGGGCTGTGCCAGAGGTGCCCACGGTAGCCCCATGCTTGAGGATGGATAAGGATGAACTGAAGAACTGTCCCTGGCACAGGGCTGCTGGGCAGGAGAAATTTCACACTCAGAGAGCAGTGCTGGAGGAGAGAAGAAGATGGGCTGAATTTTATTTTTCTCTTTTTAGCAGCCTTTCCCCCCATTCTGTGGTGCCAGGGAATGGAAAATACTGGTGGTGTACCTGCTTATAAAGTTATTTATATGATAAAGCACCTTCTGGTGAACACAGGCTTAGGAGGGCTCATGTCCCAAAGCTGTCCCTTGTCAGCCACCCTCCCACTCACAAAAATGTGGTATTTTGTATTTTATTTTTATAAAGGACCTCTGGGACAAAGAACAAACTCTGACTGCAGTACACATGATGAAATAGTTGTAGTGCTACACAGAGAAGTGAAATTGGCTGGAGCAAGATCCAAGTGAATATTTATATCAGATTGAGAAGAGAACAGGGAGCTGCAGGGAGAAGAAGTGTCCATGGGTGCTTGTTTGGAAATGCATTTGGATGCGTTTCCTCTTGTGCTGCTGCCCCAGAGGAGGACATGCAGGGACTGGACATGCCCCATGCAATAGGGAAGGTGCAGATTTGCCAGAGATTAGGAGAGGGCTGGGATGGTCCCCAAGCCCAGCTGTCTCCCTTTCCTCTGGGAGCAGGTGGGGGCAGAGGTGTCCATGGAAACCCCTCAGTATTTGATGTGTTCCCTAAACCTCTTGACAGGAGACACTGCTTGACTTCAGTCCTGGAGAGCAGGAGCCATCTGGCAAGGGGGCGATTGCTGGTGGGCTACAACAGCAGCCAACTGAATGCAATAAAACCACATGGGGTATTTTTGGAAAAGCCAGCATCTTTCTTTCTCTCTTTAGCACTGAATAATCCAAGAGCCTTCCTTGCCCTGTGGGCCTTGCTTAAATCAACACTCAATGGGCAGAAAGTGCTGCCACCTGATTTTGATGGTTGCAGACATCACCAGTACATTCAGATATCAATGAATTAATTAATTCTTAGTCTTCAAAACTCAGATAAACTGCAGCTCTTGATACCTTGACTGATTCAGATAATTTCCACAGGCACCCCGGGGAGAGGAGCCTTTGCCTGCAACATCTCCTATGGTGTCATTTTTTGCCCTCGGTTTCCAGATGACATCAACTCAAATGTTCTATTTCCATCATCTTACAAGGAGATGAATGTTGAATCTCTTTCAACTATAATGGTTTTATTGAGTTCTTGGGTGTTTAGTAAAACAAACCAGCTATGAAGTTAATTGTGTCTGCAAAATGACAGGGATCTTACAAACTGCAAACACCCAGCCCACTCGGGATAAAAATGGTTCATGCAGCTCTAACAGTACACATGGGTGATTGAAAGAGTTTGCTGGTAATTTGGGTTTTTAGTAAACACAGCCCCCACATTTTCATCAGCATTTTGATTAAAAAAGGAAGAGCTTTGCATTTTCGGGTTTTTTCAGGTGAAAAGCTCAAGATCCCCCTTCTTGCTCTCATGTTTTGAAGCATTTGCATATAAAGAACAGGGCAAGAAGCAGCGTCAGTCCCTTCAGCAGGCAGCTGTGGGGGTTGTGAAGGACATGTCAGACAAGACACTACTTAAACTAAAGGCACCTCTGCTGTTTTCATTAGCACACTCCTAGTTTGTTTCCAGGAGTGTAAATGGTGAGCAATATCTCTGTTGTGGTTTGGGCTTCTGAAAGTCCAAGTGGCTTTTTGTGGGCGTTGTGTTTTGGGGAGGAAAGCAATGAAGGGTGCAAAGGTGGGAACTGCATCCAAGCAAGTCTGGCCACAGGGACAGTTCGGTGCCTTCGTGCACGTAAAATGGGTTGTCCAGGAATAAACCAGAAACTTTAAAACCTGCAGCTTTTGGAAAATGTGATTAACAAGCACAAACAATACATCACTAGGAATTTTGGGCCAGGGAACCACTAACTTTAGCTATAGCAGTGCTGTGTCAAAGGGTTGCAGGGCCTGAGCAAGAGGCCCCTTGGTCCAGCTCTGAGTCAACACTACCTCTGGAAACCCACACCCTGTCTTGGTCAGGGGAACTGCCCAGACAACGAAGAGGAGTTCAAGTCCCAGCACGTCTCCCTGCAGAGGGAACGGGCACTCCACCCAGTCTGAGTGGTTTTTATTTGCCTTGTGCCAACTCTTCACTGACACCTTTTCCAGTCTCTCAGAAGGCTCTTTCAAGTATTTTGTGTTCACCAAGAGACTATTTCCATGCATGGTGTATTTCCATGCATTGTATATTTCCATGTATACTGCAGCAACAGCCATGACCAAGCTAAATGTTAATGTCTTTATTCTGCTTGTAAGAAGGCTTTTGTTAAATCATACCTTGCGAAGGGCTACATCACCGGTTGGTGCTGTGCAAGACAAGCTGATGAAACAGGACTTTTACAGCTGACCCAACTAAAGTTCCTCTAGCAGCAGAGCTGCCTGAAGGACCTGGCTGTCTTTGCCTGCCCTGGCTAGGATGTGTTAAACCTCCTCTTGGAAGGATTTTTGTAGTGCTGCACTTCATGTATCAAGTGAGACACTACTGCACAGAGCAAACAGCTGTACTTAAAGCCACATGGAAGCTGCTGCTCAAAATAGAGATAATTCCTCATGCAGCTATGTGAAAAACCTTCCTTAAAACTTAGTTCTTTATTTTAACTGCTCTTTTTCTATGTAAATAAAGCATAGTCCTCATGGCACTGTTACCATTTTCAACAGTGGCTTCTCATTTTAGATATTGAGATTTAGAGGTGACCAGCCAACCAGGAAACTCCAGGAAATTTTGAAGCACACAAAGTACCAGTGAACCCTCTGAATGTGTGATACACCACGGGGTTTCACAGCCCAGGACAGCTCAAGAACACTTGATATGGTTGTCCAGACCTAAAGATGTTTCTAAATCTTTCCCTGTTGAACCTCTTAAGCCAGAGCTAAACATTATGCTGTTGTTTTTTTCACAACTGAAGACACATGAGCTGTGATCATGCAGTCTCCTTCAGCATGAAGACCCTCATGAGAGACA
This sequence comes from Sakesphorus luctuosus, assembly GCA_013396695.1. Taxonomy (NCBI): domain Eukaryota; kingdom Metazoa; phylum Chordata; class Aves; order Passeriformes; family Thamnophilidae; genus Sakesphorus; species Sakesphorus luctuosus. Next base: position 798,135 of record VWZD01002629.1, read on the forward strand.
CAGGGGATGACCAGTGGTGCTATTGCTAATTGCAAAGGTGCAGCAATGTCAGACACAGGTGCTTCAAGGGGCCCCTTCAGATTGCAGCAGAGGACTTCCCATAGCATCTTCAACTGCACGAAGTACAGCCATTCCAGAGGCTTTCCAATGTCCAGGGTTCATATTAGAAAGCATGGGAGAGAAACATGGAAGGCACAGGAGATGACTCATGGAGCAGAAGTTAGCCTGCCATGTTATCTGTTGGTTCTCTTCCCAGTCACCACCAGCCCAGAGTTGCTCTGGACACTGCAGGCAAATTTGTGGTCTCAGCCTAGTGAGCAGTGGGCGGCTTGCATCCTGCATGCACAGGAGGGCACTGGGGTCCCCCTGCTCCGGCTCCCACATTGTTTTTTGACATATGGAGGAACCCTGGAACTAGTACTGAGACCTGCCCTGGTGCCTGGCTTGGGAAAGCTCCTGACCAGGGCACAGCCAGCATGTTTCTGTTTGCAAAGCAAGTGCCAACCTACCTCCATCTGAGTCATCATTATTTCAGTGTTCAATCCATTACTCATTCTCAGCAGCAAGTAACAAGCTGAATTCACTTGTGGTGCAGTTCCAGTGAAATTTAAGCTCAATGGAGAAAAGCTCACCAGCAGGCAGAGAGGAAGATGTGCAAAACCTTCACAAAGGCAAAACCAATGTGGCTGGAAAGCCCCTGACCTCTCCAACAGCCTTGGGACTTGTGAATAGTATCCTGCAATGCCTTTCTTTCCCCACTTTGCTACATTTGCATGACCCCTTCTCTAGCAGCTTCTGTGGTGTCTTTGGCACATACCTGCTACTGCTCCATCACAGTGCACAGCTTGTATCAGAATCCTTTTCTCGAACTGCCTTGTGCACACAGTTACAAAAGCACAGTGCTGAATTTAATGTTGAACTGAACAATGCCCAGGACACAGATCAGTCTGAGTCAAGAACTAACTGCTGAAAAAACATGAGACTTTTTGAAATTAATTTATTTAGTTCAAATTTTTATGCAGATTTTATGCTTACGTTTTATGAACTGTCACTCCCAGATGACTCAACCACATGCACTCCTGACAGAGTTTATTTTAAGCTGAACATCTTGAAGTACTGGAACCAGTATTTGTGTAAAACCCTTTTATTTAGCAACTTTAATGGATAAACCTCCTCAAGTCCTCCATATCTGCTGTATGTGGATCAGGTGGTTAGCCTAAAACATTTAGGAGGTATAAGCCCGGAGTAGAGCAAACAGTGATCATGACACTCAAAAGGCATAACAAAACAGTACTTGTTGCTTTTGTGGGCAGAGCCTTCAGGAGATGTACCGGGAGCAAGTTCAGACTGCTGTCCTAGGCAGCAAACTGAGTGTGAATAAATGACAAGTCAAGGTTCAGTGCAAGGTACTTGAGGAATTCATATAATAGAAGTAAGAGCAGTGTCTGAATAATTTGAAAGGGTCTGAGGAAATGTTAGTAAGGGGGCAGGGCTGTGATTCCACAGCCTGTGCAGGGGGGTGTCAAGCAGGTTCATGACTGACTGGGCAGCCAGAGCAGTGATCTATAGCTGGAAAATCTTGGAAAAAATATTGGAACATTGTTCTGTTCCTGTTCTGATGTTTATGCACCCAGTTCTAGTGTCCTGGCATATGTGGAAGATACAATTGCTGAGATTAGAGTGCTAACCTGACAGAAGACTTCTGGCTGTTTCTAAAGAACCTTTACATATCTTGATGAAATATTTTAAATGCATAAATCACCAAGAAGTTGGTTCATATAAATAAGGGTAAGAAGTATGGAACACTGTGATGCTCAATTCTCAATTCTCTTTTTCTCAGTCATCAATTTCATCTGGACTACTCCAGCCAGCAACATTGAGCAGATGTAGAAATGCTTGTTGAGTTCACTGCAAATATTTTAATCATTGTGTACAGGAGGCTCTAGTTGGTAATAGACCAAACATGGGTATTGTTTTAATTGCCTAGTGGAATCTTTTAATAAATAGTTTCATGCCTTTTGTGGATTGGCCTTACAAATTTAAAGCTTTGTTTTGCCTGATACAACTACTCCACTGCACAGAGAGTAATAACTTCACAACTTTATTTCTCTTTTATTAAAAAGTATGTATACAGCTTCAAAAGGCAATTAGTATTTATTTAGCTAAAATGTTTCAAATATTAATAGCAGCTTCAAAATGTTGACAAGCCCTAAAGCCCAGAAACTAACATACTTTGATGTGTTTGTCTTCTGGCAGCTGAAGAGAGAACCGATTTAAAATGTAAATAATTAGTTTGCTTAATATTTTCTTTCCAAGTGTGAAATCTGTTTGGTTTTTTTCCACTCCAAACTGTGGTTTAAGTGGAAAAAAAGTCTTTTATTTATGTGACTTTACAATGTATCTCCAAAAAGAAAATGGAGACAACTTGCTTGCTGACATCCTACTGACCTGGTTCTGTGCCTCTAGGTAACCTGCTGTTTAGGTTTGGCACATGTTGGCCTCAGTGTGGCACCTCTTCCTGTTTGTCTGTAGGCACACAAGCAACCCTGCTAAGGCCACAGCTCCATTAAGGTCAGCAAGATTACTTGGTTTATTTAAGATTAAATTCACACATTTTTGAAGGATTCCTGCCACAATGAAGATACTTTATCTTTTAGTACAAAGATAATATTTACACCTTAGGAATTTAAAAATGTAACTCTGAGGTTTTGTTTGGGGTTTTTTGTTTGGTTTGGTTTGGTTTTTTTGTTTGGTTTGTTTTTATTTTGCAACAAAATAGAGCAGGTATTGAGGCCTGATTCCCAGCTAAGGGAAGTAAGTCAGCTTGCAGACATTGGAGGGGTTATGATGGTTGTAGCAGCTGAGGATCTAGATCTACAGTTTCCCTAAATACATGATGCAGATGTATGACTCTTACACTCCTAGTGGCAACTTATCGATCTGGCAGCACAGGAGCATCTCTCAGTCCCAAAGGAACCCTTTTATCCTTTACCTACACAAATAGTGTTTGAAACACTGAAAGTGAAACAACTAAACTCAACCTTGTATCACAAAGGCATAGCCAGAAAGGAATTTAGGTTATTTTCATTTTTAAAAAATATCATCAAATAGAGCTCTGAGCCACAGCCCAGAGATGCTCCAGCCCTTTCTGCTGCCAGCATGAGGCAAGTCCCATGAAGGCCTGCAGGACACCAATCCTCCTGTGGAAAGATTTCAGAGGAGATTCAGAGATCCTCACCTGGGTGTTGGGGCTGCAGCAGTAACTGATAGAGAGCACATATGTGTGACATCCCTGTAAGCTCCTGCTATGGCCCCATGACATTGTTAGACTGAGTATAACATCCTGCAAACCTATGAACTCTGCCCACCTGGTATCTGATACTGTCCTTCCGTGACATCCTGTTTTATAAACAGATGAAAGTTTCTAACCAGATGGCAATATTTACACATTTCAAAGTGTCATTCAATTTCCCCTCTGACATTAAAAGACATTGAAGCTCCACACAGACAAGTTATTTACAATGACAATCTCTGCCCAGTGTGTGCTAAATACAGACAGCTAACCTTGCAAAAAATTACCTGCAAAGCCACCCCAACAGAGCTCCTATCAAGACTGAGAAGGCTGGTAGAGCAAGCAAAGATATCTGAACTCAGAGCTGTCTCACCCAAATGGAGATGTTTGCGAAGGAGGTTTCTACAGCGGAGCCGAGTCCTGCAGGCTCCCTTTCAGGGAGCAGTGTGTGTGTTGAGATCCACACCCCAGCAGCTCCTGGGTCTGAATTGGCACCTGCTCACCTACCTTTGTGGAAATCAGGTGGTCACTAACTGCCCCATTTTTATCACAATTAATATAAAGCAGAGAAATGTCAAGACATTTTCAGCCAGTAACAAATGAGTCAATAGGTGTGCCTTCCTCCACTAAAATCTATACACATAAACACATGTTCCTCTTTAACTCAAGGGAAAAGGGAAGAAGTTCTGCTTCATATTAATTTTTTTCAAATCAATCACATGCTAAAAGCTGTCCACAGGAGACTGCAATAGTGACTCCCTTAGCGTCTTTGCCCTGTCTCTAGTTAATTCTAATCCCAAAATGCAGTTTAGCTACATGTGGATGTGTCATGTTTCATGAGGATAACACATTTACAAGCTGACTGCTCTTATTTACATTGCTTTCATCTCTTCCTTTCATTGGCATTTTACAGTATCGTATTATCAATTCAGCCTTTGGGAAAGAGGCCAGCGTATAAATCTTCAGAAAAACAAGATCCTGCGTGGATTAGCAAGAGACAGATGGCAGGCTTAGTGTAGTACCATGCTGAGGCAATCCACATGGGAGGCAGGTTGCCAGGCACACATCATGGCACGAACAACTTCTGGCCTTACACAACTGATGGCAAGCAAGTCAAAGGCCATCCAAAAACCTGTGATGAGGAAAAGAAGTGCAGCAGCTACTTCATACATGGTCATGGTGACCAGGTATGAAAAACCAAGCAGCTTTCCAAGGCCAGACTCCCTGGGATCTGTTGGGCTGGCGCAGCACAGCTGCACACCCACTCACCAGCAGCAGTTGGTGATTCACAACCAATGGCTCAGGCATAAGCTCAGAAAGTAGTGCAGCTTCTTGCTTTTGGCCCTGGGGCTCGCCTGTTTTAGACCAGGCTCAAATACCTCTGCATAGCACTGCACCCTTGCAGCTGGCACTGCACCCTTGCAGTTGGCCATTCCCTTTCCCCATTCCCAAGGACTCCATTTAACCTGGCTGAAACAACAGCGAAGGTGCCTAACAAAACTCCACTCCACCAGTCTTACACCCCAGTAAAGTAGGATGGGCCCCTTCAGCAACACCAGCCCACTCACAGAGGTGCTCCAGCACAGATCACAGACTTCCCAGCTCAAACTCTACAGCAGACACAATGCAGCAGCTCTTTGCCACCGAATCCTCCCTCACAAACAAGCAGCAGCTTTTTGCTGGAGGTTGAACAGGTGATGTAAAGCCATGCCCAGCCAGACACTTGCTACTCCAAGTGAAGGGCTGAATTAAGCCAGACTGGGAAGTCACTTTGCAACATGGATGCTCATTTATTTATTGTTTTATCATGACACATAAAATGCTATGGCTGCAATATCAGAATATGGTGTCATTTATAAAATACCAGCATTAATGTGGTGGGAAGATACTGTTAACATTTACAGAGAGGTGTATAGTAATTCCATAGCTTTGCCTAATGGGTTGCTTCAGTGACAAAACAGCCTGGCAAGCAGATGATGGACAGAATACTGTGACTTTATTATCATGGTTTGTCCTCCTTGATTACTGAATTGCCTATAATGATATCAATAACTGTTGCTGAATCTAATCCTTTTGAATATGGTAGATAGATCCTTAGCTTTTACAGTATGTGTCAGAATAAAAGAGAAGCATCTGAAAAATAAGGAGACATAATTTCCTTATAAAATGAGATGAAAAAATAAAACTATATATGGAACTTTCAAGTGTTTCTTTTTATATTTAAAGCTCTTATCTCAATATACTTGTATTTAAACATTCTTAAATAATCATTCTGTACCTTTGATCTTCTGTTTCACCTTTGGAAACAAATAGAGTAATCTCACTATAAATGTGTGCAAATAGAAAATATATAAATATATTTACGGAGCACGTCATAAAAAGGTGGTCTCAGAATTGTCATTTTTACAGTGATCAGTTGAGGTTCCTTTCATTTTGTCCTGCAAGTTGTTTGAACTCTGTTCTTTTAAGCCTTTGAAGTCCACATGCAAAGAAGAGTCAAGCGCACACATATCGTCCTGTGTTTCATTTTGTAAACTGCTTGATGACACCTGTAAAACAGTCCCAATGTGACTGAACAGTGGAGTTGATGTGATCCACTTCAACAAACTGAAGTCTCCTTGATCAATTGCTGAGCTCCATGGGAATGTTGTTGCCACAGGCAAAGGCTCCACCTCTGAAGTGCCACATCGAACTTCATGAAATCCCATGGACATTTCCAGGCTACTTGCTGATGAGGGGAGTTTGTTTTCCCCATACAACACAGCACCCTGGGGAGAGGCAGCCACAGTCTGATCTGTTTTATGTTCTGCCTTTGTGTGCTCTTGGAAAAGTGACTCACTTCTTTGAGGAGATGTTGGCAAAGGTGTACTTTGGTTATTAGCCTTATAATAATCACTAGCATTTGAGCCAAGGCTTGGTGAGAAACTGTCTGCAAAGGGTCGTGCCTGACGTATTGTCTCCTTTACATTCAACTTGGTCAGAAGGTGTGTGCGAATCTCTGGGGCCAGTTTACTCAACTGGCGTCCAAGCTGAAGCTGGGTTGGGAATAGTGTTCCCTGAAGGGTTCTGTACAGGAATCTGCAAGGGGAGAATGTGCACGTGAAAAGAAATGAAAGAAGGAAATATCAATATATAAGTAAGAGAAAATATTCAAAACAAAAGTACAACACAGAAAAATAAGAATGTTCTGTGTGGTTTTTTTATGCTTGACACAAGCAAGCTTGCAGGTGGAAAGCTCTGAATGCCATGCTAATATTTTGATTAATAACAAGCAGCATAATAAATCTGTGTCTTTAGCCAGTGATCCACCTTGTGATTACACACAGTCTTTCATCCTTCCTGATGAGGAATCAAAGGCAATGGGGATCAGTCTGCAGAGCAGGCCTCCTACATCCACAAACAGGCAAGTAGGTCTACATCATACTACCAGAGTTTCTGTACTGTGTACACTTTATGTGAGGATGCATTGAATCTGGGAGCATCACAGAAAACCTCACAGGGTAGCAAATCTCTGCATGGACAGCACGTTCGACCAACAGTCTACAATTATCCCCATCCTGTGGTCTATGGCCAGGAGCTGTGGTCTGTTTCTGTGGTCAGTAGCACAGAATAGGTTAGACAACCTGACTTTATATAATCAGCCACTGAAAAAAACTGACTTGGCTGATAAGGCAAAATGAAAGAGAGGGAGTGGAAAAAGAAACATTTCTTGCCCTCCCAATCATATATATAAAGTGCCTTCATATATGACAAAAGATACGAGAGATGATACAGTACCTGGGCAGCAATGCAACAACTGGTGATATAATGCAAGTGAAATAGAATATAGGGTCTCCCATCAGCCTTTCCATGGTCCAGTAGGGATTGGATGGAGGATGGCAGACTGGGCAGGAAGCATTGTAAACCAGAGCCACAAAGAAAAATAAAATTATACTGAAGATGCAAGATGACCAGTGAAGAAAAGTCTAGACAAAAAAAAAAGTATAATGATTCTTTATATTCTGAGAAATTTGCTGTGACTCTTAATTAAAACTTCTTAATTATTACAGTCAAATCCAAACACACCAAAGGATTTAGAGCCTTGTGTATTTCAAAAGTCTTACTATAGATAAAACTCTACAAAGCTGTTTGCAGATCACATTTTAAAACCTTTTTCATGTTTGTTTAAAATGCTTGCTAAAAATAGAATGTGCTGAGGGAAAGAAACAACAATCTTCTGTATTTGAAAGATTGCACTAAGAGAAGAATTATGTATATGCCAGTGAATTTCTACTTAGGTTGTAGGTACCTTACCCAAGTTTTGGTTTCAATAGCTAAATGCAATATGATGGTGAAAAGAGCTATTGTGGTGATGGGAGTTCCCCAGGAGAAGATGTCCACCTCTGAATCATAGTAAGCCTGTAAAGAAGGAGACAGAAATTAGCCAAAGCTGTGTTGCCAGTTCTCCTCAAAATGCTTAAAATAGAATGGCTTAAACAAAACACTTACAAAATAGGGGATGAAGAAGCAAACCAGACTTTGATACATAGCATCAATCATGTTCATCCAAAACATGTGTGGTTGGTACTCCTGTGCCATAAAAAAAATTAAGAAAATCAGGTTATAATGAAAATGCTGTTTGTCAGGATAGGTGTTTTGAGAGGTATATTTCAATGGGCAGCTTTAAGGGCTTGGGCAAATACCTCCATAACTTTGCGAATCAGTCAGATAACCTGGGGGAACAAGTCTGAAGAGTCTACCGGCAAGCCCCTCTGTTCTGGGATAAAAGTATTTTTTTGTTTGTTTGTTTGGGGTTTTTTTTGTTTTTTTTTTTTTTGTTTTGTTTTGTTTTACCCTGGCAGAGGGTGTAAATTGAATCTGATGCTCAGGTCAGGAAATATTTATGAAGGTGCCCAACTTTAAGCATCACAGTTAGACCACTGATTTCAGGAGGAGCTCAGTGAGGTTTAAGAAAATGAGTAAATGGCTTCTACATCACATACAAGCACAGGATGTGTTATTCATGAACGAGAAAACAGAAAATGCACATATACTTCGAGAAGAAGATCCATGATGATCTTTAGTGCTAATCCATGCAGCAATTTATATGTTATAAAATGTGTACAAAACATATATACATACACATATATGTGTCTGAAGAAAATTGTTTGCTGAAAACAACATTAAACTAACATTTTGGTTTAAAGAAATATATAATTGCAGGGGTGTGGATGGTCATATAAATCACCCAGATATAAGATAAAGTAGTTTGTGAATGGCAAAAGGTTTATTTAATTTTGGGATATTGCCTACATCTCAAACCACTGGGTTCATTAGGGCTCCTTCTCCTTAGGGGGAACGTCACTGCAGCCTAAAAATGGGAATTGAAAGATGCTTAGAAAAAATTATGGTTTTATTTGGCTACTGAACTAACACATGGTTAATTACTGCATCAGGTTGCTCAGAGGGACTAAGGAATTACCACTGTTGGAGACATTCAAAACTAGACTAGTTAAAGACCTAAGAAACCTCATCTAAGTTTGAAGCTGTTTTGACCAGGGATCTGGATCAGATGGCCTCCAAAGCCATAGAAATTATTCTATAATTCTATAGACTTTGAACTAGTGATATATTTTTGAAAAAGATCCTAGCTGAAGCAGGATTTTTAAGTTTTTAAAATGCATTTTTATGTAACTATGCAGAGAATATGATCAATAGATTTCAAAAAAACTTGGACTCATCTCTGGACTTGTGTATGAGAAATAACTGTACTGTGAACCTAAGAGACTTGTAAATTTGCCAGCTGAAGACAGACAGACAGACACAACCTCCCAAAAAGCTTAAGCCACTACAAGATTTCTATCACCTCAGAAATGTGCAAGGGAGGTATTACTACTACAGATCTTTAAAGTGTAATGCACTGAACAGAAGAAATGTAGAAAATGAAAAACAACAGATGATAAAGACAGAATGCAGACTAACAGGCTAAAAATAAGTTACACTAAAATTCTCCTTTCATCTTTCCAGGACAGTGTCTAGCAATGCCACCACCTGTGTGGAGTACCAAATGCAGGCATACATTTGGAGGCAAAAAACAGTCACTGCCTCCTCTCAGAGGACACAATGTCAGACACTTTTAAGAAGGCTTTTGCTTGGAAGCAACGGCTCTGTATGGGTAGTTTTGCCAAGCAGCAAAATTTTCCCACAGTACACTGCACCTGTAATTACAAGAAATGGTTTGGCTCAAATCCCACCTGAAAATCCTTCTGTTTTCATTGTACAACTCAAACAGATGACGATGAGGTGTTTTCAGCATGTATTTCAGCTGAATCTGTCATCTGCTGGTGACTACCTCCCTCAGAGACTAAGTCTATTGACCATGCTTAGTCCTAAAGCCATCTTTCTCTTCTGACTGTTTGTAAAGAGTTGGGGCCTGAAGTTTTGAGTAAGTACTTTTGAGGCTATTCTGTGAAAGCCTGTGCTAGGCTACAAGGTGTAATCTGTTTTACCTTTCTGATTATTTGTAAGCCTGGACCCTGAGGGAGGTGTTCAGCTGAGACTGATTTAAAGAATCCAGCCTTCTCTCCTGCCACATATTAAAAATAAGTTTATATTTTGGTTTCATGGGGGTTTTCTCCCCCCATCTGGTTTTTTTGTTTGTTTGTTTGTGGTTTTTTGGTGGTGTTTTTTGTTTTGTTTTGTGTGGGGTTTTTTTTGGTTAAGTGTATTTTGACATTTTGACTCATAAGAAATATGACAAAATAATAATACTGACTTCTCAGACTGTTTTTATCAGTCATCCACCCCTTGGGAGCAGGGTTGGTTTTCAGTTGAAACTAAAGATGTTCAGTAAAGAAATTACAGTAAGCAAGAAATTTTTACCTCCATATTCTGTCCGCTTTTATAAAGCTGAGGTACAGCAATTAACACTTCAGCTGGCACGTCCTTATCCAGCACACCAGTGATCAGTTGTGGAAGAGAAGAGAAGAGTAAATTAAAGAAGATGAGATACCACTGATCAATCATTGATGAGCCAGAGAAGCCACAGTAGAACTGGTACCAGAAGAGAAGGGCCACAAACATCTGAAACAAAATGAATGGCGCTGTAAATATAACAAGATAAGGAGTATCATCATCCCATTGTGTTCTGAAACCATTCTGATTTCAGTTCTGCAAGGACTCATTTATGCATGCTAAACATGTGAGCAATTCTTCTGAGGATACCTGGTCTTTAACTCACTTCCTGATATATGGACCACTTAGCTAAGCTGCAAACATTTGGCATGCCTGCAAGTCTTTGTGCTGCTGGAACTCAGATCTCAGGCATGAGGGGTGACTTCACGCAAAACTAACTCAGTTCAAGTGAAACGCTGAGGTGCAATTTAACTAACTGTAAAAAGTTTTCCCAATCACCACTGATCTCTAGGCATATGAGTACTGATGTCATAGCTCATATATGACTATTATAGTGATGCCTAAAAGTGTGATTTAATGTAATTTTAGAAGGTTTTAGAATCATGTAGACTCTGTTCGGTAACCCTGATTTTAAGTCTGAATATTAAAGTCTCTTTCCCACAAACTGTAGGCCTAGTCAAGGCCGAGCTATTTTCCAGCAGCCACCTGCAAGATAACAGAAGACAAACAACAGGAGAAAGCCCGAGAAGGCCCATCTGCCCCCTCCATGACAAAGGGGCAGATTGGCAGGACTTTTGGGTGGGCATTAGGGAGAAATGAGAACTTATGATTGGATGTCCATTAGGGGTATAAAAACCCCGAGACTTCCTGACCTGGGGGTCAGATCCCTTGGCACTGATGGTCAGACCCTCTGTAACACCCTCTGGGTTTGGTCGTCAGACCCCCTTGGGTTTGATCGTGGAAGCTTCTTCCAATAAAAACCCTATATCTTTCTCCATTAACTTGTCTACAGTGTGTCTCTGTTCACAGGGGTACGCGATCACAGGCATCAATAGGAACAAACATTTCCATAATAATATCCTCTACTGGCTTGAGATGTTTTGGGAAGCTTTTCTGGTCCACAATAGATAAATGCAGAGCTTTTTAGCAAGGCCAACATGAGACCAGCAGCAGCGAGGAAGGTGAAACTGTGAGGTCTAGAAAAGTTGACTTAACTATTCTATCCCTTTACTTTGACATTCAGCAAATTAGCAGTGCTGTGAAGAGTCCCTAATCTCCCTTACTCTTCAGCTCTGAAAAGAAATCAGCTGCATACAAAGCTGTTCATGTAGTTGGGTGGCAATCACCCAAAAAGGAACAAACCACACAACTCGTTTCTTCTACACTTCTCTTAAGCATGAAGAAACCTGAAGGTTTTAAGGCTCAAGAGAGGTGTTAACCTCACCTATTGATGGAGGATTTGAGGCCTAGAAAAAGAGAGGCAGCTTCCAAAGAAAGGTAACAAACTCCCAGGCTTGGTTCTCCCAGACCTACAATTTTTATTATTCTTTGTAACATGATTAAGTCTAAACGAAAGGCAACAAAGAAAATGTTGGAAACTGTTCCTCAAAGGTTTTCCTCATTTTAACCATGAAGAAAGGAAATGACATGACCTCTCTTTTCACTTCCTCTCCTTTTTTGCTCTGTTCTCAAAAAGCTTTCAGCCAGATGGGGAGCATTAACCCTCCATGAATTTTAGCTATACAGAGGAAAATATAGGTTTGTTCTATCTGTATGCCAAAATGTGGTTGAAATTTAAACATAGGAGGAAAAAAAGCCTGTGGTCTGCTCAGTCAGTGAAAGCTGCTGTAAGGAGAGTAAGCCTACACTGTGAAAGGGAATTGTCAGAAAGTAAGAAGGTCAGTCCTGCAGTACATAAATGTATACATATGTTTGTATATATAAAGAAAGCAGATATATGCTCAGGCAATGTTTGCATAGTACATTGAAGTGGCTTTTATATCAGCAGCAACACACATCTCACTGTTTGCAACCCCATAGGATAAATTAAACTATTAAAAGTTAAATAGTAGTATTTTTTTAAGGATCACCTTTAGAAATGTTTCTGTAGATACATTTCAAGAAAAATATCTTCCTCTGGCCTAAACAAGGCTGAGCTACCAAAGCTTACCACTCTTCAGTACAGTTGGCTGGGATATGGCAATTTCATTCCAACACTGAACATTTTTTTTTTAGAAAATTATTTCCTTTCCACACCCAAACCAAACAAAATTCCTTGAGTCATTTCTCAAAAAGAAATTGCAATAAATACATGAATTTAGATACTTTTCTCTCACTCATTTAAAATAAAACAAAATGCAACTAATCCAGGAAGAAATTCCTTTTCATCAAGCTCAGATATTTCCAGTCATACTATGCGTTAGTTTATATTTTACTTGTATTTTTATCATTTCCACCAAGCCAAACATCTTCTTGGATAAGTCATCTAAATTTCCAAATGGCTTTTGCAGCAATGCAGAGTTTAAACTTTGAGTTAGATAGGTTCTAGTGGAGAACAGAACATTTCAGAGTACAAGCAAATGGGGGAAAACACACTTGAAGAAACAGAAAACTTGCAGAACACTTGGAGTATAGCTATCTCAACTCTCTGTGGAGAATCATCCAGAATTGTCTCTTTGCAAAAGGATCAGGTGCTCCTGTATTTCCTTTTTTAGTCCTACTTCCTTAAGGGCAGGCAGGCACTGTGTCAGACATATTCACGTCTATATGCTGGATATCCAACTACAGTTTTACAGTCAGTAGCAATAAGTATTTCTCAGAAAGCTCTGAAGGCTGTCAAAACAGAACCAATACAAAGAGATTTCCTCAGTTATTTTCTAGCCTTGAGGCAGCAATGTCTTACTAAAAATGGCATGAGAAATAACACTTGTAATCAAGGGGAGTTGTACCCAAGAAAATGGAAGATTTTACAAATGCTGAACAAAAACATAGATGTATTAACAGCATCTCTGGCTGCTGATTGCTGGAATGAATTATGTGCATTACTTCTGGATTTTTTTTTTAGTTATTATTCTGATATAAGGTGGCTATGCATACCCTTCTTGGAAGTTCAAATTTGATACTGTCATCTGGTATCTTGGAAACATCCAGCACTGGGGGTGGGAATACAGATGTTTAGCATCCTTCAGGATCAAGCCTTAAAATTCAGGCATTTGAACACCAGTGCATATTTCACTGCTGTACTTCCACTGGTGTCTCTCCACCCAGTGCAGCATTACTTAAATCTGCTTGCTATTTCTGACTCAGGCAGCACCTCAGAGCACAAAGTCCCTTCCTTCTTCTGTGTCTGGAAGGACATTTGCATGTAGTTTCTGGTCTGACTACAGAAGGTACTCTAACATGCTTTTTTTAACACAAAGACACTTAATGAATTCTTTAATGCCCTTAGGTACTCTGTGATGCTCAAAATTTTGAGCAAATGATGGTCTTCTCCTGATAAAAACTGAAGATTAGATTAAAATTGGAAAGCAACTGTTACAAAACTGAAAGCTACTTCTTTTTCTGATACTGAGGATAAAATCCAGTCTTCTGCACACAATTCATATATTTCTCTCTGGAGCAAGAGGTACAAGAGCTCTAGTTCTCCTGTTTTTCCTGCTTCTTCATATGCCTTGCTCCCAAGGTGATTTGCAGCTGTTACAAGTGAGCAAATCTATGTGCCTGTCAGTGACTCCCACCCAGCTGGTGGAATTCTTAGTTGTCTTGTTGGCAGTTTTCAATCAATCACCTTTGTACTCCGAGATCAATGCAAAGGGCCTTTGTTGAGGTGAAGGAGTTGAGCTGCCAGTGGCTGAATGCCCAGTCTTGAATTAACTCCTGTTTCATACACCAGGGAAGAAACACAGAGCCGTTGTCTGTTCTTTACCATGGTGTGCTTCCTTGTTGATGAACTCTTCTTTTACTTAGTTGGAAGAAAGATAAATCAAGAAAAAACCTTGCCAATTTCTGCATCTGAGACACAGAGAGGACTCAAATTATCTCAAGTCACCCGGGAGTATGTACAGCGATTCATAAGGAATTATCAGATACGGTCAGAAAGAGAAACATATTCAACCGCTGCTTTGGACCAATGCTGGATAGCTTTCACATTAAAGACTCCTATATCTAGCCAACTAAATTCTGCAAAACTACTCCATAAAGAAACTTCTCTTAAGCAGTGCTTGTTATTTCTGTTACCTAATTTGCACATTCAGCAGCACACTGTAGCTGTTATGGAGTGGGTCCTGTATTTCTGCAAATGGCAGCCAGCTGTCTTTCAACTCTGCAAATTTCTTTGCAGCTTATTTATAAACCATTTGAAGGCTGACCTAATGTTCACTTAGCACAAAATAAACCCTGGAAACATGTGGTGCCATAAAGCTTCCAAGTGAAACACTTACTGCATTTTTGTAGAAGAAATACAGCACCATGTTGGCAAGTCGGGAATAACACCAGTGGCCATGAACAAGCAAAAGCTTCTCCAAATGCCTGAACCTTGGGATTGCAAAGTCACTTGCCATCACCGCCTTTAATGAAAGAAAAGTTGGAATCATTATTGTAAAGCATCACTTTCAACACCAACAATGAATCTAGTCATATTCTCGACTCATACAGTCAATGGAAATTGTACTCACGAGGAATGAAATCCATTACAGTGGATATGAAATGCAGATATTGCTGCATTGATTTGAAATACCCATGAGCAAACCTGGCAGCTTGGCAGAACACGCAAGGTGACCCGGTCCTCACCCAAAGGAGACTGCAGCCTACATTCCAGATGGTGACAAGCAACAGCAAAAAGCAAGAGGTGGGAGAACAGCTGGCAACTGCAGTTGCCTGAGCATGAAGGCTCAGGCTTCATGTGTGAACATCTTGGTGGCTGTAAAATCTTTCTCTGTAAAAGCTACAGTGTACTTACAGTGCAAAATGAATTTCCAGAGAATAAAATAAGAAAAGTACAATTAAGCAGTTGCATCATAATTAGCGGACATTAAAAAAGAAAACCATAAAAAGATTAGTTTTAACTACAATTGCAGTGCTGGTTTATGATATTTACTTGGCTGTCCTGAGATATCAGTATTTTGAGGGATTTTTAAAATCAGACTTTTTCCATAACTGTGTATGAAAAAAATCTCACTAGATGGACTCCTTTGGGACTGTGCAGATTGTTAGATCACACTGACAAAATGAATCACCCAGTTTCTCTCTAATTCTGAGTAAGTTTCAGGGTACTGCACATCTAGATGAGACCTTCTTGTGTTATCGCGGTTGCTTCACAGTTTTCCTTACCCCTAGGATCACACTATGATTTCATTGAATATTATTTTACATTTCATTTTCTATTTTGGTATCACCTTTCTTTTCACAGTTCAGTTCAGCAAAAACATGAGGAAAGGTGAAACCTCCAAAGGAGCAGTATCTTCCTCATATTCTCCTGGGTATATTGTCTTGGGTTGAGCTGGCAAAACGCCAACTGCCCAAGTACAGAGAAAAAGGGTCCTCCTCTCTTTAACCAGCTAAAGGGAGAAAGAAGAGGGAGAGGGAAAAAAAAACTAAACTAGGTTTCTTCTGAAACTAACTACATGTATTTATACAGAAAAGAGAAAATTAAGAGAAAACTACAATATAACACACACTTACAAGTTATATATAACTTCTCACTCTCTAATAAGTACAGATTTTACTATTCTGACTACAAATCATTCTAAAAAATGTCAATTCTCCAAAGACAAACTTAAGCAAAGAGAAGAACTAAGAACAAACATTTTACTTCTCTAAGATAACACGATGGTGAGCCGGTGCTATGGGCTTGGGCTTCTCTATCCCTCCTGGGACAGCACGGAGGAGCTGTACTTCGGCCAAAGTGAAACTGAACTAAGCTACACCCACACACTGGACTTTACCGCTATTGAGATGATGTAAGATGGGGTGGAATAAAATACTATTGGCTAGAAGAGGTCAGCTGCTCGCTAGCTCAGCCCAGCTGAAGGCAGCTGACAATTTCAGGCTCAAATCTGAACTCCCAGGCCCAAACTTAGGCCTATCAGCCAAACCCATGACAGTATATTTTGGCTGTATTTTTAAATGAGAAACATCTTTCCTTTTAAGTTTTCCTAATTCCCTTTCTTGGTAAATCATCAAAAGAGCTCAGTTTTCCGAAGTAAGTGCTTGTAGGAGCTATTCAACTCTAAAACAGTATGCAAGGGAAGGTGTAAGAATGCATTGCAATTTAAGCAGTAGATGTATATATAAGCACTGAGACATTTTTTAATATGCTGACACATTCTAGGCTTTCTCAGGTACTGAGACACACTTGTTATAACTGCCCTGCACAAAAGTCTGATTTGTCTTGCAGACATACAGCTATTTTGAAGTTTGAGGAGAACAGAGCTCTGCTATGTCTGCTTCCTTGTCCTCCGCCCCATCTCAGCCTATTCCAATGTCAAAACAAAACCGTTAGCTTCATTTGTGCTTCTAACATAGTATTTCACAGCAAACTGTGAGAAGTGTCACGATTTTTTTCTTTTTTTATTCCATTTTTATTCCAGCAAGGAACACAGTGAGGAATATAGTGTTATCCAATTACATTTGCATGTTTACTTAGTCTCAAAATATCCCCTTGATTTTCACATTTTATTTTTTTCTTCCAGGTTTTTCACAGGAAAAAGTGAATCATGCACCACATGCTTCCATGGAATGTGGAAAGAAAATGAATCAGACAGTATTGCTGTTTGGGACATCTCAATGCTCAACGCCTTCTGAGTACCTACGTGTGTATGATTCTGACAGTTGTTTATAGTAAAGAGGTCTGTGTGGTTCCTTAGGACCTTGCAGTAAAGGAACAGATCTATAAACATTTTCCACTCTGTTGAACTTTCATTTAGAAAAAAAACCAGGTAGTTCAATGAGTTAATGAGAAAATAGGTTTCAGATCTGAATACACTGCAAAAGTCAGAGGCATTTGAGGACTGGTTATTGTAAGTGTGTGAGCTCAACTGAAAGTGGCATAAAGGGGAGAGGAGTAAAAAAAATGCTATCAGCACTGTTATGTCTGCATTAGCAAAAAAAGTGACCTGAATTAATACATAGATGACAAGAGCAGATAAGTTCCTAAGAGATGATAAGACCCAGGAGTTTGGCTCAGACTTTTTTAATTGATGGGCTTTGGAGGGGACTCCACAAAAGCAGCCTTCTTTGGGCTCTCTGGAACTTGGGAGTGCCTGGAGAGTGATACTGCAGAAGTTATGCAGAGCTCTTGGAGCCTGATGAAGGCTGGGGAACAAGAAATACACTTGGCATCAGCTTAGTCCAAGAATTCCTTCTCTCCTGCTCTCTCCAGCCACCAAAGTCGAATTCATAGGGTCTGTGGCAGGGATGCCATATGCACAAGGAGTATCTGAATATTTTTATAGTAGCTTTTTTTTAGTCTAATTTACAGCTGCTAACATGTTTGTAGAACCATTCTTACCAGATTACAGCCATGAAAACTGTCTGTCTGAAGTGCACTGATGGCCTTTTATTGGCCCTGGAGATTACTCTGACTGCACTCACTGGATGATTAGAAGAAGGAGAACAAGTGTAATAGCTCTGCTGGGTCAGGCTGAACCCTGTCTTCCCTAGTATCCAGCCTCTAAGAATGGCCAAGAGAGAATTCGAGGATTTGAGGATTCATTCACATTGAAAGAGTGTATGAATAAATAATAAAAATATCTACTGAGTTTTCTCCAGTGTTCTGTCCTAGCTTCTGGTGATCTGCATGCCAGAAAATACACAAAGTTGACACCCAAGTTCATAGCTCACTTAAAATTTTTGTTTCAAAAGTTCGTGGGTTGATCCAAATAAATTATAGCATTCATGCAATTCCATGGAATAAAATTCCATAGCCAACTTGTGCAGTGCATGAAGGAGGGCTTCTCTTTTCTTTTGAGCAAAAGATTCAGCCAATGTTGCAAAACATGCAATGTGGGTCAGAGAACCACCCACCGGTAACTAAGTTAAGGAGCATGCTCATCTGCTCAGGTCTTCAGGATGGAAACACTTCCCACTTTCTCTGAAGAGCTCTTTGACATATACTCAGCTACTCTATTTTGTCATTCAATCAGTCTGCCCAAATACAAGGTAGGTTGTGGAAATGAGGTATCTTTCTCATTCTCTGTGTCGTACTGCCATGTCTGGTGCTAACACTGCAACTGAACTGCATTAGCAGTAGGGGAGGCTGAGTTAATAGGTAATACATCCTATACATCTATATCCTCTCTTCTGGGGATGAGAGAAGTGCCTCATATACAGTGGTAAATACATTAATCATAGGCAGAACACATCCAGAAGACCACAAGACAAGTCCCCTTATCTGCTCTTCTCTGTGATAGCAAACATGGAGAAAACCAAGACTTGGTATAATGCAGAGAGAGCAGTGGTTCTGCAAAGGGCTGCAATTTCCTCTTTCTTCACTGTTTTGCTATCTGATTAGGCTGAGTGAGAGAGAGGTGTGGGTGACTAGACTAAGGGTCACTACTACACCATGTGAATAAGCTGCCCGAGTTGTACTGTCTTGTGCAGCCACTTCACAGAAGAAGTATACCCAAGCAATACAGGAGAGTAAAGGCCAGAATAAGATGAAGGTTTATTTCCTAAATAATGCATAACTGAGCTTTTTTCCTCCTTTAAGTCAGTATTTAGCTAATTATTTCATTAATCATATTGCTTAGAGGGATCTGATAAGTTGAATTTTCTGAGGTGGTAGTGAATTTTCTGAGGTGTTCAAACTCACCACAGATCTGAGAACAAGCACAAGCTCAAACTCAAGCTGCAAGTACCCTTATGACATGCAACTGACACTCCTCAGCACAACTTGCTGCTTCTCCTTTATTTCTGCTTACTATCCAGAGCCAGCTTGAGCAGTCTGACCTAGGGCAAATGCCTATTTCACCCCTTCATGGAGTGCTTTCCAGTGAATAAGCAACATTACCTGCATGCCTTCTTGACCTGAGATCCCCACACCAACATCTGCCACTTGGATCATGCTGACATCATTAGCACCATCACCTAAAGATGACAAAATAGAGTTTTGTTGTCACTTGTAGGCCAGGAATAGCTAACAGCAACAAAGTAAAGGAAAAACAGTTGTAACTGAGTTGAGTTGTTACTGTTGGTTTAGTAAGGGAGAGGTGCGCTAAGTGTTGGGTGGGTATACTAAAGGACTACTGCCTCCTGATTAACTGTCTGCCTCCAGTTAGGTATGACTAAGAATTAAATGTGCAAGGAGGCCTAAAGCCAATGAGAATGTCTACCCAGTAAAAACACTAAAAAAAGTTCAGAAGTAGATAAATGAAAGAAAAAGTCAAGAGACTAGAGTTGACCAGTCCAGGATCTTTAATACACCCATGACTGGTAGATTTAATTGGAGTGGTTGCACAGTCACCACCCCTTGCTCTGCTTCCAATCACAATACCACAAGTGATAGGTGCCACAGAAAGAATACCAGAATGAGACATGTATCTACTTCTTAACCTCATAAATTTACAGCCAATGTCCTAGTGGAAAATGAAACCATAGTAGCTGATGACAAGACACTTGCTTTCAACTTCAGTGGGTGAGGTGTACATCATTTCTCACTACAGTTTCCCTGCTGTTGGCACATATAAGAGCGGTATCCGCTCACGTGACAAAGCTGATGTCTTTGTGACTGTGTGGCACAACGCCAAGTTAGCTCATGTTAGTTAAAAGGAAGGATCTATAGAGCTAGGCTTTTAAACCAGAGTAGGAGTTTGAGCTTAACTCCTAGGCTCAAGATGCTCAGAAAGAATGAAAATACCAGCTGGCCAGTCTCTACTAGTGTTTTTAAGCATTCTGGATAATTCAAGTTAACGAGCCAGACGTTTTTTACAACATATGTAAATTATTATGTCCACAGTCAGTCAGCCACAGATATAAATTCAGTGGGAGGGAGGCATATTTGAGCTAGATATAATACATTAAGCATGAGGATTATGATAATCAGCACATGTTTGGTGATGAGGATGTCACACGAGTCTGGCAGTTATTATATATACTTAGGGTTTCTCATGGGCATGTGCAACCCACATACATTCCTGCTGTGATTAGCCAATACAAGAAGATGAAAGCAAGTATGTTTGTGACAATATGTGTTGCAATCTTATCTTCTAATGCAACATGAGCCTAAACTTGAGATAGGGAAAGAAGAGCTGGTGACTTTTTTTGTGTAAAAAACACGGAAACATGGAAGACCCTGTCAAATTTAAGACACGTTGACTGCCAAAATCTCCCCTTTGTCAACTGAGTGATCAGCTGGGAAGAAGTGTAGGTGTTGGCATGATGCCAGTTGTAAATCCACTCCCTATACTAACAAGGCCAAGTCATACTCTGTGCTGTATGGCTGATTTGTGATGAAAAATGAAAACCTTGAGTTTAAGCATGATTGGACAAAGCAACACTGATAACTTTTTTCTATGTAACACACTGATTGCAAAATGATTTTTGGAAAGCATCAGCTAACCCGGTTCTTCAAAGCTGTGTTCAGACATGTCAAAACCTCACGGCATACCTCGGTTCTGGTTACCTAACTTCTGTAGGAAGAAATCCCAAATGCTACTCTAGAATTCTATCTTGGTTTTGATTCAATATGTTAGAATAAATATCTTAGAACTGTCCAACATGTTTTCAGATATAACTGGAAGGCAGTTTCAGTTGTGAGGCAGCTGGAAGGGTGCTATTGCAAGTCAAAAAAATTGAAACTCTCAAGACAGTATACATCAAGGCAGGCTAGTTTAAACTGAGGTATTTACCTATTGCCAACGTCATTGCTTTGAGTTTGTCTCTGACTAGTGTCACTACCATGCTCTTTTGGAGTGGGGTAGAGCGACAACACAGTACTGAACGGCATCGCTTGGCCAGTGCAAGAAATTTATCTTCTAGCGTAGGTTCCAGGGCATAAGCTAGAGTCCTTCCATCAATCACAAGGCCCAAGCTGGAAAGCACAGAGGAAGAGGATGGATAGAGAGGGGTGAACCCAACAGTCATGTTTCCAGTAGCTTCGTCTATTGTGTTGTTTGAAAATTTAGACTCTACGCATTGCAGACATTGTTCCAGCAAGACAGCACATGTCTCCTGAAAAAAAATTTAAAATAAATACACTTGAGAGAAAAGAACATGTTTCCAAAGGCTTCTGTTTGCTGTATGTTTAGGAATAATGACTACTGGGAATATGTGCTGGTAAAGTTTTAATTTCTAATAATTTTCTTTTCTATTTGCTCTAAATACACAATTTTTGCAGAAGGTATGACAACAATAAAGAGTAGAAAGGCTTAAAATCTAATTCTTCTTTAACATGCAGTATTGTATGCTAAGCTTATTTCTTTTATCTTCTCAAAATAACAGTGGTGGGAAATGATATATAATTGGTACCAAGCTAAGTATGGTGAGGAACACCATTATGGTGATGAACACCATGTATACGCCCACAACTCAGATCAGAATGTTACTCATTGTTAAAGGCCAATTAAAGGTTATTCAAGCTGAATTCTCTCTCCTAGCCATACTCAAATAAAAGATGTTATTGAGAATATGTGAACATAAAAAATGCCATTGGTCTTACAGCAAAGTATGACTAAAAAGAAATACCATAGAAAATCAATTTACCAGTTCAGTTGATAACTCAAGAATGGAAAATGCTGTTATCTTTTCTTCCTTTTCGAAAGAAATTGGAGCGGATACTGATGGCCTACCTCTCCTCTGCTGATCTGAAGTCCAATTTTATCACCCCATTAAAGGACTATAGCACTATCAGTCTGGTTCCTTGTATGTTAGACCGTATCAGTAAAATCTTTGTGCCTTTCTGCTTGCAACAAGTTGAGCACAGAAAAGATCAGTAATTCAGAAGGATTAGAAAAGGTCTGTTAGGAAGCAAGGCATTACTGTAGATGTGGTTTTCTGCCTCTCAGTGTTAGCACTGAAAATTAAGTATTGCTTCTATCTCCAGAGAAAAAGCCACCTGAGAAACATGAATGACTGAGTTATCTAAATACTACATTTCAGTGGCAAAAAATAAAGCACAGATTCTCAATAGGTTATCAACTGCTTTCTTCCTCAACACATGTTTAATAACAGGTTGCCTTTTATACTCATTATTGGCAAAAAACAAAACTAAGAATGTTTTGAGAATGCACAGCAAAGAAAGGCATTTATGTTGCTATGGCATATTTTCATTCACAGTGGAGTTCACTATATGCAGTTACGTGCCTTCAGTAAGACTTAAGATACATAAGACTATGATTTAGAAGCAGTATTTACTGAAAAGTATTCAGAGACATGTCCTACCTGGAAATTATGGACGCAGCAGGAAAAGAAGGGAAAAAAAAAGAGGGAAAGGAAAAAAAGCCATCAAACTTTCAATTGTACAAGTTGAAAATAAACCAAAAATAGTTCACTCGTAAACTTGTATATTGGATCTGCTTACTGGTGATTCAGCATTCAAAGTGATGATTTCTTCATCATGATCTAGTAGCTTGCAGGCATATGCAATATTAACAGCTGTTTCTTGCTTATCTCCAGTAAGAACCCAAATCTGCAACCCAGCCTTGCGCAGGTTCGCAATGGTTTCTGGAACACCATCCTGTAAACGGTCCTCAATGCCAGTTGCACCTAAGCACATAAACAAGCAAAACACTCTAAATTAAATGAACACTTGGGGTTCCCTAGTTCCTCTGAAATTTTATGCTTGAATTTGAAAAAAAACAAAACAACTAGCAGTCATTTTTATTAGGAAAGAGCTAAACTACCAATGGTTGTAAGATTTGGGCAGCTTTTTGGAGGTATGGAGAAAGAGGAGAGGAAAGTAGCAGGGGTAAACCCTTGCATCAAATCTTGAAAAGCAACCTGATGCCACTTTTAGTACCAGAGGTTCACAAGGCTTATTGTCTCTATGCTCTCTATCTTCATAATTTCTTCTGAATGTTGCTAGAGAAGGTATTGGTTCTCAGATATCATTTCCATTCTTAAGGGTCATTAAGACCCTTTTCTCAGCAAGAAGAGGCTGGTCACTAGAGATACCTCCCTTTTGAAGGGGAATGACTGCAAAACTGCAGTTTGGCAGCAGCACCTTAGGCTACAGACAAACATCTTTCCTGCCTTGTTGCTGCTCTCTGCAGAAAGATCCTGGTGGCCAAATGAGATATAGTGGAGAATAAATCAAAAATCTTTTGGCCATGATGTGAAAGTAAAATGTGCCTTTTTCATGTTTTCACTGTATCTTTCCCCATGTTTATAATTGACTGGGCATCTTTTTTATGCTTAAATAAATCAATTGACAGAGACAAAAATTTTATGTATATGGAAAGTGGCAAAAAGCCACTGAGGACCAAGCTCAGTGTCATCGCTGATACATCAGTGCTCCACTGAGTGTCAGAGAGACTTCAGTGTAAGGAAATGCAAGCCCGGGCTGCAAGCCCGACTTCAGTGTAAGGAGAATGAGAAGGTGACAGACATGCAAGTTACCTGGAACAATAGGAAAAACTAAATAAACTTTTCTCAGCTATTAATTATTCCTGTGGCTGTTCCTTGAAAAAAAAACAATTAACAACAGAAGTCCACCTGAAGTCTGAGCACCAGTTGTTTATGTGAAAACACATTCTTATGGCAATGGTGGGGAAGCTATTATTATCAAAAAGAAGGAAAAGACATTCCTTTTCCAGACTCACTTTTTATTCCCACAACCTAACCACAACTGATCATTGCAAGATACAAACCACAGTATGAGGTTCTTGTGGAATGACTGAGCTGGTAGATTACTATTGGCTAGACCTCACTTACTTGTGAAAGCTCAATTTCACTTTTTTTTTTTTACCCTACCCCCGAGTGCAGCCAGAGCCAACCAGTACAACCATGGTGGGATCTTTTTGATGACTGCGGTCCAAATTAGGCAACTCACCTTCCCCTTTAAGTCAGAGGAGAGAACCAGACACTTGGAGGCACGATTCATCTAATCCTACAGCAGACAGCTAAGACCGACCAAATGAACTGCACCTTTTTTTTTTTTCTCTCCCTTGGCTATGTGTTGAGCCTTAGAGATCTGCAGTAGATACATCAAAAGTTGGGTGAGATGGATCTGTCTCCCAGAGATGGGAATGCTGGCAATTAGTGAAGGTTGTTTTCCCCAACAGTGTTATGGCTGTCTCAGTTCCCCAGTTTCTTCATCAGAGAAAGCAGCTGGATGCATGGAGTAATAGTGAATACACACACATTTTAGAATCTTTCAGCATCTCAACTCAGAACAGTATGATGTAGTTCTTGCAGTATTTTTTACATAAACAGATTTTAACTGCAAATCCTTGCCACAGAATACACAGACCCTGAGTGTGTGTGCTGAACCTGATGTATATGGGATTTGATGCCTCTCACAAATGCAGTTTATGAGCTTTGCTTTATGCATGTCTCTGGTGCCCCTGGAGTCATGGAAGTCTCTGATATGCTGAAGTGGCACTAAGCTAATGAAATTCTGTAGACAGTTTGGGCCAAGTCCTCCTCTTGTTTAGAGCAGCAGTTCCCACTTTTGATAGGATGTCAAATTCATCCCTGGTATTACTCCATTCATTTCACTAGTGATAAAATGATGTCAGGAACAAGGAAAACAGGGTATGTCTGTTATGTTAATTATATCCCCTTTGTGGTTCTGCACATGACAGACATGATAAAGTCCCAAAGAAGCCAATTTCTGTACTGTCAGAAACAATTTAAGGGAAAGAATGGATTTCATAGCCAAGCTTTCAGAAATTTTATCACATTTTAATTTCATGTCCAGCTCTCATTTCATTACCTAGCAGATGCAGATTCTTCTCTATCCGCAGTGCTGACTGAAACAGAAGTTCTTCGCGATTTTCAATAGAGGATTCTGCTTCTAAATGAGTTTTTAACCAACAGGCATACTCTTCTTTGCTGAGAACCTATTAAAGAGTATGTGAGGGCAAGTCAAAGTGATGCAGAGGCATTCATACTTTACTGAATAAAATGAAAAAGAAGTTATGAATCAAGAACAATAAGTTAATAAATGCCTTCAGGAATCTTTGTCAAGACTCTCCTTTAAAGTGAACTACAAGGCTTCATTTACTTACTCTTTTTGCAATACAGAGAGTCCGCAGCCCATCTACAGCGTACAGATTCAGGTAATTCTGGGTTTTGCTTCGGATTTTTTTTTGATGTTTGCCCCGAGGGTCATCTAGATAAGAATAAAAAAATAAATTACTGATTGAAAAATAACTGCAGCCGAATGACCTCAGAGAATAAAAACGTGTAGTCTGTACTCATTGTACCAGTACTTTATAACTGATACTTTTAGAGAGCTGTTGATGTTTCCTGGGAAACTCAAGTAGAACATTCCATTTAACAGAAACTAATCTTTTTGTTCCATCTTTTCTGTCTTCCCTCTTCAAAAAAGTCACTGTGAATGTATGTGAGAAAGACCTTCTTTTTCTTACTCCTTAAGCATTTCTTCGGCCTGAATACTTGAAGAAATCATAATGTTCACAGAAAACAATAACCTCAAAAATAGAAGCATGATTTTAAATACACTACTAGCAAATGCTTTTCCACAGCTTATCATGTGCAGAAAAATGACACTTAAAAATGGCACTTAGTTTTCCAACAAGGTTAGTATCTCGAAAGAACTGGAAACAGTGCTCTGTTTTGTATATTTATATGCACAAAGGCTCTTCTGTCTGTTAGTGCTGTACTGATACCACCTATCAGCCTGAATCAATGTAGTAAGTTCTGGGTATGACTGTGATTTCATTTAGAAGAGAATTTACACTCAGAGACCTCACAGATAAGCTTCTACCTTGGATGCATCAGCACAACTTCCACTTAGCTTTACTCTTCACTTAAAGCCATGCATAGGGACTCAAAACTAGGACTGAGCATCTGTTTTTCTCGGTTTAGCTGGGTTTGGTTCAATGTGTTCCAGCACAAACACATGCAAGTAATGATTTTGTAGAAAGAAGGGACCGGGGAGCTTGGAATGCCAGTATTCTGGGATTTGTTCCATTTATCTCAACTATGTATCAGAACATTTTACTCATGTATAGCTATTTTCTCACCATTAAAAACTGTCCTATCCTCTCCAGGTCAATAAAGATGGGACTATACATACCCAGCTGTTCCTAAGGGACTCTGAAGACTGTGCTATTTCCTGCATACCTTCATTTCAGTTCCATCTCCGATTAACGTCATGTGGTGAATATGGATAGGAATATGCTTTTAGTAATTTTTTCTATGCTATCACTGCTGATTTTCTCAAAGGGACAATAGAGATACACTACTCCAGAAGAACATCCCTATGAGTATTATTTGCAATTGAAAAACCCTTCCTTACACAATAGCTTGCGGCTCCAACACACACCATCAGCTTCCTTCAGAAGCCGTTAGAACAGCTCACAGATAGATTTAGCTGCCACAGAAAATGGAAATAAGCATATATGGAACCAGCAGCCCAACACAGTTTCATTTACCTTCTTTTCTATTTGTGTATGATAATCTTTTTGGCACATGTGACTTTGCCGTAAAATATAAGAATTTTTTTCTGGGAGATGCATTGCAGCAAACCTTCTTTGAGACTACTGGTATTAGTGAGTCATCTTTTTTAACCTTATAACAATAAAGCAGGCAAGCATTCTTCCTAATTTATTGTGATACATTAACACTCTAGAGAAAAATCCCATATTTTTTGAATATTCCACATGAAATTGTACTATGGGAGTGGCTGTTTCAATGGCTAACTGATTCCAAATGATGCAAACTTCAATAGGTGCTTAAACACATCAAAAGTTGTTTCTCTCCCTTTAAAGCTACATGGTGTGAATTGTCAGATCTGTTTGAATACCATGGGTGCTAACGCATGCATTGATCATAATGTTAAATGCTTATGCCTGTTTCAATGAACAAAGACAGGAATTCTCAAGCAGAGATGTGCACACCATTTTCTGTGTGACTTCTCAATTCCAGCCTGGAAGACTGCATCTCCCTCCTACACTAGCATACCAATGACAGTTAAACCCCCTTCATACGCCTCATTAGCCCTACACTGAGATCTGGCTTGTGCTCAGAAGGTAGAAGTTAGGGGGAAAGAATCTCTTGCAAAGAAAACCCAGTTGTGGAGATTTCTTTTATCTGGGATGCAGTGTCTGTGCTGAGTAGTGTGACCACATGCTTTATGAGAGTAAAAACCAGCAAGTAAGTCTTCTCCAGAAGAATGATGGAGAGCTATTGGCCTTCTGCTTGCTTCATTTCTTTCCATAATCTCAAGCTGCAGAAAGCCAGCCCAGTCATTGTTTTCTCAATGACTTATGTTCACAGTTTCTGTGTGAGCTGGGTATTGACTCAAACAGTAACTTTCTTATTTATGAACACAGTGACTGCTGAGATAAAGCAAAAACAATACACTCTTGGGAATCATTTCAAGGCTTTCGGAAATATCTGTACGCTATCAGAATACACCAGGTTCCACAGTCTTAACTAGACATATGGGAAGAGATAATGGAGTCAATTCATAAACATTCTAAGTTTTGAAACTCATGGTGATTTACACTTTTCTGTAAGACACAAATGAAGCTAAATCATATTCCTTCTGCTTCTGATTTTGGGCTGCTCATCATATCGTATCTTAAAATATTCTTCCTCCCAAACATGGACCTTTGTGTCTGACAGGACCCAGTCATGCCATGCGGAGTTTGAGCTGGGAGATTACGGACACAGTGTTGCCTTTGTCCTTCAGTCTAAGGGCACAAGTACTCCATAGCCTGAAGACCCAGGCTTGACTGGTGTAGAGTTCACATGTCCCTGAAGCACTAAGAGAGCAAAGAGCAAGCTGTGGGATTGTCATGTTGATTCATTTATTGGTCATTTCCTTGAAACAGTAACTGCCTGAATTAACAGAGCATTACATCTCCTCTCACACTCATGTTTCACTGTCACCAGAGAACAGGATGAAACCAGCGACACATCCTACAATACACATAATAGCCCCAGCATAAATCTTCTGAGGCTCCCTTTACCTGGGAAAGACCTCCTTATAAGAGGAAAAAGGTGCCATACCCGAGGGAATTGGCAACACATCCACTGACATTAGGACACTGCAGGCAGAGACTGCAAATTCAGTTTCAGGAATGAAAGCTGCTCAAGAGAAATGTCAAATTTTTTTCAGGCAGATCTGCTGAAACATACAGAATTACTCAAGCCAGCAGTGGCTTAAGAAGACTAGTAAACAAGGGCAACTACTTAACATGTTCTAGTGGCCGCATATTACATTGTTTGCAAAAGCAAAGTATACCAAAACTCACAATTCCATTTGGACTAAAAAACAAAAACAAACCCACCCAAACCAAAACAAACAAATATCCCACAAACCCCCCAAAACTCACACAATTTCAAAGCCACCTTCAATCTGATTGCCTGTAATCAGGGTGGAATCTGTATTTTCCCAGCTACAGAAATTGCTCATTCCCATACTGGCCTTCAGGAACTCTGCTTCCCCTTCCCTGACATACATCACCTTTGATAATGTTGCTGTTCTTTGATTGTCTAGTGGGCTTTATTGTTTTTACCCAAGTTAGTCCTAGACCTGCCTGAAATTTCCCTGAGAATTCCTTGATCCATTGAATCTGCTGCAAATGGACACTGCAGCTTCAAACACAGTCTGTTACATGGTGACAAAATATTTAACATTTGGCATAAGATAGTTTATTCTTTTCTTTTTAACATTCAGTTCTCATTCTGAGAACTCATTTCCAAACATTATTTTCTAAGTATGTAATTAGAAATTCTTGGTGCTACTAATTCTATATTAGTGCTTTCAAGAGAAACAAGTTTCCACAGATGCTCTATGTACCTTTTCCGATATCAGATCTTTACCAGAAAATTATTCATGAATAGTTTGTTGTTAGTTAAGGACAAGTTGTTCTTAATTTTTTTGGCTCAGTTTTGATTAATACGGCTGTAAACAGAAAACTAATGCCAAAATTTGTCTGTATTTCATTAAATTAAAATTGCACAGTATAAGCCTTTCACAATTGTTTATTCCAACTGATGTCAAAGTAACCACAAAGTCAATGCATTAGTGAAACATGGGAAGTACCTCTAGCACTTTTGGGCTCTGTTGATTCATACCAGAGTAATCTTTAAACACTGGATGAAATTCAGGATTGAAAAGACAGTAAATTACATGGAAACTGATTCATGCAAACTGAATCCTGTGTGTCTCCCATAATTTCTGAAAGCTTAGAGGGTTCTTCTAGAATCCAACTGATTACATCTTGTAGCTATTTAAAGTGGTCCCTGTTTCATATGACATCTGGGTGCTGGAGAATTCTCCATGTTTTAGGAAATTTCCATGTTCACATCTACATGTCTATTCCCTGCTAATCAGCTATGCATTTGAAGCCAAGATTTCTTGTCTGAAGACCATCTCTCCTTCTTTTGCAACAGTTTTTCTGTTTTGATGGCTGATTGATTCATAGTATCCTTTAGCAGCATAGTCAAACCTGTATAAATGTGCTTCTTTATGTAACACATTGCAGTAAAAGAATGTAAAGATTCACAAATGAAACAGGGGGAAGCTACAATAGGAAGTGCTTGGGTTTCATATGAAATACTTTACTGTCCAAGCACTGCCAGTCAGGTTTTCCTGATGAAATGTAAAATGCTTTGGCAAAGTTTCAAGAAATTCCTTCAAAATAGTTTGCTAGTAGAAAATCTTCTACAGAAATTATTTTCATTCATTCTTATGAGGTAAGGAGCCCCCAATGTGTTACAGAAAATTTGCTATAATAACACAATATTATAAAAAAATAGAGACGGTTGCCATTCTACCATTCACTATATTAACAACAAAAGTAGGCAGGTCTACTTGCTAGAGAAGGAAATAAGATACAATGAGATCTTCAGCAATTAAATAGAATGGCCTCCCCCCAAACCAAAGGTAAGTAAGAGGTGTACCTGAAGAGCAGGGCAGAAGAAGATCCATAATAACTGAATCTGCTCCTTTAGTGTAAACATTTATTTCATCTGTGAGAGGATGCCTGACCACTACTGACATCCTCTTCCTGATGGAATCAAAGCCCAGGGTATGTAATACTTCAAAGTTTAAGGTTCCCAGGTGAGGTAGCGCCACTGATACCTGGTCAGACAGCCTTCCAACCAGAGAACAGTTATATGCCCTTGCTGCATAGACAAGAGCAGCTTCATCTGGACTCTCTGCTTCATAACGGAGTTCTCCTTCCTCCGGTGTGCTCCCCATAGGTGTCCTGCCTTGCTGGGAGCTGTAGCCATTGTTATTCATCTGCGCAGAGTATGCCAGCTTCTCTTCCAGTTTTAATAAAGTGCTATCCGTGGATGGAGATGAAAGCACACTTAAACCAAATCTGTGCATTGATTTGCTTGTGGCTAGACTAGATGAACTGCTGTTAGATCCAGAGGTCAAACGACTTGGAGTGAATCTTCGTATGAAATCTTCAATGGTTTTTACTGGAGATTTTAGTTCAAATCGGTCTCTAACCTTGAGAAGCAAAAAAAAACAAAACCGCAAACCAACAATGAACAAACCCCAGAGAAAAGCTGTACAAGAATTCCGACATGGATATTCAGTCTAAGCATCTCCAACTAAATTTCTTTGTGAATAAAAAATAATGGCATTTGTATTTTGAGAAGGTAAATGGATAAAACTGACTCAACCCCCCAAAAAACCCATCAACTTCCTAGAACTACAGAATTGTATCTGTGCGTGAAAGCACATATGCTTGTATTAAAACCATTTTTTCTTCTTCCACCTCATCAGCTATGACTAATGCATAGTCTATCCATGTTGCAGTACCACCATCAGCAGTGCATACTAAAAGCTACCATTAGTATGAAACACCATCATTATTTGTGCATATTCAGTGAAGGTATTTAAAAAAAGTTCATGCAAGATTTTCCTATCAAAAAGAGTTGTATCAGGAAAGTTTTAGGAGAACATGCCAGTGTGACAACATTCTCAACAGTCATGTTAAGTAATTTCTCCTGTATTACCTTTCAGCATGAAAGCATTTTGCTTCAGTTTTATCATTCATCTCAGTTTACATAATTATTTACTCTATTTACAGTAATAGCATATTCATAGTAATATACGTTATATTATTGTATTACAGTGTAGCGTTCCTGAAACAGCAGAATTGAGCATTCTCCAAATGTTTCCTTGGCACAAAACCACACAATTTTGCAGACTAGTTCACTTTTTATTCCAATCTGGAACAGAAGCAAATTGCAGAATTTTCTCCAGAATGGAAATTCCAGCTGCTGGTGAGTTTTGACATTACATTCCATTACAGTTCTGTCCAAAAGATTATTTTGGGATTGCATTCTTGAAATTTTCATTCATCAGTGATACAGGTTCAGGCCAATTTAAGCAGTAATGATCATTATTTCTCATCATGAGCTTAAGATGCATCTTTTACATAATTTCAAAGTTTTAAGTAATGTTTTTCAAGTATATTCTATTTTTAAATATTTTTAAAATGTCTCAGTCTTTTCTTAATTTGATCCATCCACACAAAATATTCACTGACACCTTATATCCTTTTCTGGTAAGTCTTGCACATTTACAGATTAGTTTCCATACATACTTACACACCTATCTATGCTTATTAAATGATTACAGTACAAGAAATCAGGGATGTTTCAGAAGTACCTTGAAATTGTTCATAAAAGTATATCTTACCATGGAGGTAAAAGAAATAGCTGACATATTCTACTCGGCTAATGCTTTACTAAACCCACTCAGTCACATACTGGTTCTACGTGTCATCTCACAACTAGTTTCAGTTGTTCCTCACTAGAACAGGAGGTTTTCATTTCCCTAGCTTACAATATAAATTAGTATCAAGGCAAAGAAGCTTAAACTCTCTTTTCCTGTTTCTTTAACCCACCTTTTGTCGGGGCTGATTTGGTGCAGTAACCACAACTGTATTGCATATAGTCAAAGCTATGAAGAAGTCAAAAATGTCACAAAGTTCTGGACTCAGATGGGATAATAGCTGTTCGTGGCTCCTCATGGCCTCCAGATGCTTTGCACACTCATTCACCTTTTCTAACAATCTTGGGTCAGGTGTGATGTCCTTCTCCTAGTAATAAATAGCAGTGATTAATATTTGTCATTCTGCAAATTTCCAAAGTAGCAGCAAACAATTAAAGCATCCAAAGCAGTGTCAGTATCAAGAGTTTTGTGGTGGTCTTACACCACAGTGTGGAGGTGGAGAGAACACCCGTTCTAGACAATGAACAGTTAACAATGAGCCTACTGGCAGAAATGGAAGTGTGAGTAATGTGTTACCAACTTTCCACTACAGATAATTATAGCAGCAATATTTATCTATTTTGGAGGTAGCGGATAGGAGAAGAGTTCCATACTAATTTTCCTCCCTCTCTCCTGTCTAATTCAAGACATTTATTATCTATTACTAAAGAGTGGTATACTACTGAGACCAAAAGTGTGGACAAAACAGACAGCAATGACATTTAAAGCTCGACCTTACACCAGTACAACACAACAAAACGATCTTCAGTTGTTTGTTAGAGAACAACCACTGTCCACATGTCTGAAGTTAATTCATGTGGGTTTTTTACATTGAAACACTGAGCACTTTCAACTTTATTTCAACAGTTTTTTCCACTTATTTAATATATTTCTTGTCAGAGCAAACCAGTATTTTTTAACACAGGCAGAGGCAAGGATACAAAAGATTAAAAGATCACTGATCTAACCCTCTTTTCTCAGTACAATTTTATCTCCTGATGCCCAGCAGCTGATGAATATGAGCAACCATAAAACCCCATGTGTAAAAACTGCAGCTTGGAATTTTATCAAAAGAGCTTACTCTTGACTGAAATGAAGAAATTCCAGCAGTGCAAACAGCATCTTTCTTTGTCTATTTGCAATTTGCTTTAAGTGTGAATTTGTGTCAACAGAGCAACAATGTAAAACCCCTAGATAAACAAGACTTGTCTTTTCTCCTCTCTTATTATCATTCAGTTAATGTAAAACTTCCACAGAATTACAATAGTATAAAATAAACAAAATAAAGTTGTAAGGACATAAACTCACTAACATTTTGAAATGTACAGATTTTTACTTTTTGAAATACAACACATG
This sequence comes from Sakesphorus luctuosus, assembly GCA_013396695.1. NCBI lineage: Eukaryota > Metazoa > Chordata > Aves > Passeriformes > Thamnophilidae > Sakesphorus > Sakesphorus luctuosus. The sequence continues at coordinate 831,548 of VWZD01002629.1, forward strand.
CAATTGACTGATAACCACTGAAACACACTAAAAATTATGTTAAGGTGTATGCCAACAGCATCCTAGAATGGGAATACATGGTGTCCACCCTGGCCCGTGTTAGTTTTAAAATGCTCTGACAAAAGAGAAAGGAGGTATATGAAGAACAAATAGAACCCTTGACCTCTAAACTTATGCTACTCTCAGCTTCTGTGGATAAAAGGCAGGCATAAATTTTCTTCCCAAAGTCAAGGTATAACTAAAACCAAAGGTTTCAGATGGTCTTTACCTTTAGCTTGTTCCCACAGAAAGGGTATTTGATAAGATCTATGCCAACATTTGATTGTTGTTGTGCAAACAGCTGTGACTACAAAATTAAAAACATCAAGATAAAGTCTATGAGAGACACACAATGTGCTACAGGTTTCTTTACCTTTTTTTTTCCCCCAGGGCATAGTTCCATTAAAAGATTCAGGACACTGTGCATTTAGGTCTCATGACTTACCATTGGGCTACTGAATGCAGTGTGCTTCGAGAGTATGCTTGCTCTTTTGGCTTCAGCTCTGCTACCTGTGCGCCGGTGGGTTTTGGTGCTCTGGCTTCTGTGTATTACTTTGATACTCTGATGGCTGCAGATACTATCCCGCTGGGATAGAGTTCCTCCTTTTGGGGCTGTCTCATCTTCCTCAGAATCAGGTTCTTGATACATTGCTAAGCGTTTGGCTATCATCAAAAATAAAGAGGGACAAATGTGGATTAGAAAGAGGGAGAGGGACACGATGACTTTGTTCAAGTGATCTGGCTTTACTATTATCTGTGCTTTCACAGTAATAATGAATTATTCCATTAACAGGAGATAACAAAGTGTAGTCTTAATTGAATGGTAGTATCTAATGGAGGATACTGATAATGTAATTAGAAGTGTAACACAATACACTGCCTCCCTTACAACTGCAGTCTCTCTGAAAGGCTGTTAGACTTTGCAGTAATTCACTGCATTCCTAAAGGCTATTCCACATCTCTGCCTGGTAAGATCAACCATATAATTTGGTTGTCACTTGCAGTCTGAGTAGAAAATAAACAATATAGAAAATTTTTCTGTCCAACAGAATACAGAAATTTCACAGAAAGTATTTTCCAGCAAAAATGTCACATCTACCAAGTACCAGCTAACTGACATCTGAAATGCCCTTGGAACGACACACCTACAGAGCATTACTGCCTTTATTTTATATACAGAAATGAGGAACAGACAGTGTAAAAGTCTTGCTCAAGGTCACGGCCATGTGCTGCAGAGTGAAGACATGAACCCAGACTCTTGACTCCTAGCCTAGTGTTAAAACTACCCAGGAGTCTGTCCCTTCCTCTCTGCATAACAGGCAGGCCAACACAGCTTGTAGTACAAAAACAATGGTACCCTCACCTGTGCAACACTTTTTTCTAACACCATTTGCTGCAGTGAGCAGAATACTTCCTCAGTCAGGAATCCAAATAAAACAATTAGTGTTAGAAACAAATCCTGGCAGTTTGATATACAGACACCAAAAAGAAAACTTGAAGAAGAGGTGTGAAACAGCTGTGGAATCCTGCCCCTCTAATGACAAGTTCTATTTAAGTTGAACTGATAGAGGACATATTTTTTCTTTCCTAAAGACCATGGGCATTTAATAATCTGGGTTATTCATTTGGCAGAAAAATGCCATTCTAACAAGTATCTATTTACTCCTTCATTACGTAGTCATTGAAAGGCTTTTCATTATACTCTCAAAATAATCCACACTATTCAGATATACAGTACAAGTAACATTACTTGTGGCTCAGCCTTGTTTTGGCTTTCTGGTGTAACAAATTATATTTTCCTAATAACAAATGATAAATCACTAGCATGTAAGTGAATTATTCAGGCTTTTAACAAAATAAAAGAAAAAATTCTTTCAAAATACTTCCTGAGAAAAAACTTGCATGACATAGAGTGAGTTTGGCACAGGATCACTTTTAACATAGCTAGCTTTATGATGAAAGAAAAACCCATCCTCACCACGTGCTACAATTTCCAAACATGTTTTAGCTGTCAGACAGGAGCTAAAGGAGTTGAAACCAGACCACACACAGTGCATAGTGATAGCTCTATCAGTACAATATCGTACATCACAGTTTTTTTCAACTCCATTTGAAATATGTTAGGCTTTGTCTGAAATACGAGAAACATGAAAATTTCTCAGTCCTGGCCATGAATGCACCCCCAGTTGTTGCTCTAACTGAATGCTCATAAATGCAACATCTTCCAGTGCATTCTGGCTCAGCTCCAGATCACAGAGGCAGAAAACGCCATAGCACATTTGGAGACATGGAGAAGAAATTACATGGAGAAGAAATTACAGGACACACAAGATATATTCATAGCTTGAACACAGCACTGAAGCTCAGGTGCTGAAGCTGATGTAGACTAATTGTGGATGACTGAGGAGTTTCCTTCATTAGCACTATTTGGTGTGACACATGCTTCTCTGTGTTATATGGTGGGAAAGAGGTTAAGCAACCCCCAAGTTCATTGCTGCGAAGGCAGCTGTTCCTTGAGCCACACAGCTGCCAAGAGAATAGCACAGCACTACTGCCTTCTCCTTTCAGTGCCTACCTAGACCTTTGACTCATGTGACAGAATCTAGAGGATAGTTCCAAAAATTAGGGAGGTCACTAGTCTCCTTGGCCTTTCTGTTGCATGGTAACGAGTTGCAAGTTAATGAAGTTCGTTTCACCTGCACAGGCTGCTGCAACTTCTTGCATGTGCTTTGGGCCAGCACAGTCCTAAGCTGTCCTATCACTCCTGCCCATTAATTCCCACCTTGTTCTGCTCTGTAAGCCTCCATGTATTTTCCCAGACAGTGAAAATGCAGATCCCTATACTGTGAATTTAATTCAATTGATTCTAGGTGTGTCTATATCAGAAGCAATCTACCCTGAGGGCTAGAAGCGATCTGCGGCATTTACTAAGACCGTATCCAGGCCCTTGACCAATATAAGACCCAGACTGCTCACTGTTCCCCCCCAGCATCACAGGTTCCTTTCAAAGGAAACACAGGCATTCAAGGAAGAAAGGAAAGAAGGAGCCATGTGGACATCACAGTGTCTTCCTTTAAGATGATGCCTCAAGAACCAAAATGCAGCAGCACATTGAAGCACTTTTCTCCCTCTCTGCACTGGGGAGGTATAAGGGAGTGCATATCTGAGGAGGTATGATGGAGTGCACATCCTGGAATGAGGCCTGTGTGAGAGCAGTGCCCAGTCTGACACTGCAAGCTCTGCCTTCATTATCTTCTGCAGGCTCCTAGTTACACGATGCAAACCCCAGGGTGAAAAAACATTGCAGGATGACACACCACTACAGTTTTCTGTACTTTACCAACATTTAAGATTTAAATAAATCATAGGAAAAAGATTTTTGTGCCTCATTTTTACTAGGGCTTTCAGCAACAACACTAGTCTCAAGCTGAGTTGGCACAACATGTGGACGCAACTGTTCTGAGGAAAACCACAAGAAAAGCTTGGATTTGCCAAAGGGATAATCTTCTCCCTGTGGATGCTGGACATCTGAATGGTAAACAAATAGAATGCTGTGCTGCTTCTTCTCATAAAAGATAATACTCCTTGACAGGGAAAGGACTGGCTGCAATAACTTACTTCAGTTTTAAAAAATGTGTTACCCAGTTGGTCCAACTCCCTTCCAAACAAGAGGTTTATTTCAGAAAGGATACATTTTCTTTAATAATTATACCTAATTTAAGCCTCTGTTCTGAAAACGTCTTGAAATAGAAGACCTCAAAGATCCTGATCTGAGTATAATTTTATTCCATGTATAAAGTCTTTATGTTTAAGTAGAGAACACATTTCATGTATAATACATGGTTTTGCTTGCATACCATGTCTCTGGAGTCCTCATTGCTCTGTCTTCTTTCTTGCACTACATCTAAAAATATTTTGTTCATTCAACATAGCAAAAGCTTTCTCCTAATGCAGTACTCCATTTATTAGAATTATACCAATAGTGTGGTCCTTTTCAGTCTGTGTAATAACACCTCTCTCTTGCTCTCTATACAGTTTTTCATCGTAGCACATTGATTTAATTGTTCCTGCCACCGAGAAAAAGGAGCAAAAGGGGAAGTAGGAACAAGACCAGAATCTCATTTAACCAAGTCAAATGTCATTCTTTCAATATAAACGGTGTTAGTTCAGTTGCCTCCAAGGTAAGCTGGACAACAATAACCAGGCCTGAGCACCTTTCAACATCTTCTCAAGTGCTGTCTTACAAATTAAGCAGCAAATATTAAGAAGTTTGAAGAAATAGCGAAACCCAGTTCAATCATTATGCTACGGATAAGGTTCGTGTTGCTTCAACTGTGCAGAGTGTGCTTCTTTGGTAACATGCTGTTCTCTCCACCCACTCAGCCCTCTCCAATTCAGAACCTTTTCCTGTGAACATGATAACCTGAAAGACATTGTCGTGGGATGCTTTTCAGTTTCAGCACTGAAAACTGATGGCCTTGTTGGTTTTTTTTAATAGAGTTTCTTACTAAGGGCAAAGACACAAACAACTCTGGAAACACAGCAATGCAATTCATGAAAGTCAAACTTCATTATGCTCCAGGTAATTTTATATTTACGGCACAAAAAAGAAACAATAGTTAATACTTACTCCATGAACTCTCTTCCATCTTTCTGAAGACATCACAAAGCTACAAATAAAACTTCTGTAATAGTTGCTAAGTATTTGAAGATGTATTCTTTTATTTTAAATCCCCATTTCTTTAATTTCATTTTGGTTCTCTTTTTTCTGTTTTACCTTCTATGCCTGTGTTCTGTGACAAGGCATCCCTTTTGCAGGCTGACAGAGAAACTGCTGCCACACAGCCAGATGTTCCACTAACTGAAAACATAGGATCAGGAAACTGTAAAGAAATTTCCTTCAAGCAGAATAAAACTGCAGCCTCCCTAAACCCGAATAACTCAGTTGTCAGTGTGTGGGCCCTATTTCACTATGGGGAAATTCCATTCTGCCTCAAGCTGTTGAATAAGGCTGTTACTGAACTATCATGAAGTAAATGTAGATGTGCAGCACTTACTCACATCACTGTATTTCCTTATTATTTTACAAGTGCAAGCTTATTTCAGTTTGAAGTGCACTCTAGCGTCTACATAAAGATTCACTCCAGCAGCCAGCATGCTATAAATTCTGCAAGTGCGATAACATAATCTTAATTTACTTTTCAAGAACTTCTCCATAAGGGCAAGTCTTGAGACCAGAAAACACCAGGATTTCCCTTCCTCTTGCCTCTTGGCATCCCCAGGGGCTTAATAACCTTAAGTCCATCAGTAAGAACTCTTTAACCCATTTGGAAAAGGAGACAATTCCTTCTTTTCTTGTGATTTTTCAGAGTAATTGTCCTTGTAGGTATATGCTTAGAGGAAAGTATTATTTGCCTCTAAATATGAGGTTTTCAGTCTTTTATAAGATTTAAAATAGGGCACTCTCAATGTACTGAATTCTACATCTGCTCGTACTGGTTCTCTCCTTAGTTATCAAGGAAAATTTTTTAAAAAGTAGTAACAAATGTAAAGAGAAATCAAGCTCCACAGAGTGCCTGAAGCACCCACTTCTGCTAAAGGCTTTGATCTTTCTGTGGGAGGCCTAAACGGACTATCCTAATTTCTGAAGATTGCCAAACTGTAAAGGTGGCAGATAAGTCCCTTTGGAAACAACAGCTGCATTTATGGAAAAGTTTTTATTTTTATTCCTCTAAAAAAACAATCAAATTCTCCAACATGGCTGGAATACACGGTCCATGTTCTATTGACTACACACAAAAGGAGTATGAAAATTTTACTACAAAACAGTCCCCCAAACTGAGAATAATTTTAACATAATGCACTTTCTTGTGAAAATTATTTGCTAGCCAATCTTTATGAAGAGAAGTGGTAAAGCAGAAAGAAACTCCTTTCTCAGATTTACTGATTAAGAAACTTCCCTAGGCAAGAGAAAATCACTGAGGTTTTTATCATCTGCCTTCACTCTCATAAACTTCTCTTATTCTTATGTTGTCTACAGTTTTCTTCACAGTCATTGGAAGGAAAGGAGAGGTATTCAAAGAATGAAAAATTGCCTTTTTTCAGATTTGTGTGGTTGTATTCGTGGAGATTCAACTTGTGTTTTGTCAACAGTTTCATACAATGGGTAGCTAAAACTAGAAAAACAGAGATCACATCCCATAGGCAAGAGCGTGATTAATTCAGCATTTGGAAAACAACTAGGACAAATGTCAGGCCAAGACCATCTGGTTGTAGCTAAATCATGTAATGGCTTTCAGGAACACAGTCAGCTTGGGATTAGCAGACAGACTTGGGGCATGGCCAGTTCCAAGAACTGTTAGAAGCTGTCTGCTAGTCTGAATAAAAGAGCTAATGGAATGGCCACACAACTTGACATATACAGAACCAACTCCTTGGTTGTTTTTTTTTGGGGGGGAGGCTTTTAGTTTTTTTTTATTTGGGTTGTTTTTGTTGTTGTTGTTTTGGTTTGGGTTTTTGTTGGCTTTTTGGTGCTAACATTTGTTTGGGTTAGAAGGTAGTATTAATTGGAAGAGTAATTCTGGGATTTAACCAGAGTATAGTGCCAATGGGCATTCCATAAATATCCGACATTTATGAATGGGACAATCATTCTTCCACTTGGAGTGGCCCATGACATATGTTGCTCCTGAATTAACACTGCAAATCAAGAAGAACCTTTGGAAGAGATAATAGGGTAGATTTAAGAACTCAGGCCACACAAACGTGTGGCAGGAATTCTGTTCATCTGTACTGAGAATTCTAAACCACAGAGAAATAGGCATGTATTAGAGAACCAGTACAGATAAACAACAACAAGACTGATGAATTACATTCAACAAATGCTTAATTTTTGCCAGTAACTGTAAGGTAACTAGATGATTATCTTTCATGCAAATACCTACAAAAAGGTCCCTAGAATCCCATTTCTGTCAGCATAGTCTCTATAGGACCCAAACATCCAGCACAAATTCCCGCAGTTTCATCCAAAAAAGTGCATGATCCACCACCAAAATACTGTAAGTGACCTCAACAGTGAGGAATATTTGATAGTGCTTGCATCATGGAACTGTTGCTGAGTATGCTCACGCTTTCCCCTATGGCCTCACAAGCACTCCTGGATGCCTCTTCAGCGCTAAGCTCTCACATAGCAGTACCCATGACTAATACTTTGTACTACCTCCAGTTGGCCAAGAGATTCCGTCCCACACTAGTGCAATTTATAGCCCTCTATTATTCATGTTTTTGTCACCTCTTGTCTAGACTAAAACAATGCAATTCTGCTGGGCGTAGCACCATCAGTCTCATAAGAAACTTACAGCTAATGGAGAATCCTGGAAGAAAATGTTTTCTCCAGCAAAGTCATGAAAACTGCTCCTTGCTTCCCATGCCTAAAAAAATATTAAGTCTTGCTTGGGGTTTCAGCTTTTATTTTAGAAGAATGTAATTGTTTCAACCCTGCATCAGATCCGCATAAGCCTCTGTGATGAAAACCATGATTAACACGTCCATGTCTGATGCAAACCAGAACCCTCCCTCATAATCATAAAGCTCACCTTTCACATGGAGAATTTATATGGTTTTGTGGTACAAATTTTCAAAGACCACTCAAGAAAAGGGCATGCCCCCTCAAATATGCAAAACCTAACAGCATAGCATATGCAAATCTAAAAAATTGCACACTGCACACACAGGAAGAGGAAGAAGGGGAAAGACCAAGCTACATGTAAGGGAAGTCCCAAGCATTGCTTAATGCACTAGTGCAAGGAACAGAGAGATGCTGATATAAATACAGTATAAAAACAATCCCAGTAGAACATAAAACAATGGGATAATTTTTCACCACTGTGAATAAATTTTAGGGATAAAAGCTTATAATGCAGCATAGAGAAAATTTATGAAGGCTATGCACAATCTGTTGGTTGAGTAATTGACAGATACACAGTAGTCCTAGATTACGCAGAAAAAATGCTTCAAGAGAAAATAAAAGTTTGAAAGTGAGGAAATTTCAGACCTCAGTCTGTCAGTGTACAAGTAAATGTTCCCCTCTGTGTGTGTGCATGGCTCAGCCCCAGAATACAAGGCCTCCAAATGACTTCAGAGGAAAATTTGCCAGAACATCTTACCTGGGGAAAAAAACCTGTGCTACCTCTTAGCCTTGTTGTTGGATCTGGTTAAATGGTGCTGGCATAACTAAAATTTCTCTCCCAGAATTTATGCCTAAGGCAAACATCTGGCATGGAAAACTTAAACCAAATAATTAAAACTTAAGTAAAGCTATCCATAACTGAAAACAGGATCTTATCATGACCAGAGCCAAGTACCTGGAGTAACAGGCACTGCTACCCAGCCACAGCAGAATAACAAACTTTGGGCAAGGAGCTCAGAACAAGGATATTTCCATCCAGAGCTATCCATTTTTGCAGTAGAAAATGACCTGTTATCTTCAGTTTTGAAGCTATGACCCATGTGCAATAATTTTAAAATAATTTCTTCATCTAAAGTACTGCTCACAGTTTGATTGCAAGTAACAACCCACTATTCTTGAAAAGAATACTCATATAAGTGAAGAATGACAGAAGATCATCTTTGAAATAGATAAGACAGAGGCATTTTTACTTAGATTTCTTGTATATATGGCAGCCTTAGATCACTTGCTAAGTGAAAGATTTTACAATTTTCTAATTCAAGAAATCTTCAACAAAACCTGAGATGCAGAGCAGAATGGCATCAGTTATAACATGTGCTCCTAAACATATAAGGAAAATTCAGATGCTCTGGTATAAGACACAGAAAAGTGGCTGACAAGTCATTTGCAAAGTAAGCACACCCTAACAAGACTAAATGCTGTTAATGCACACCCTAAAACTAGATAAGAGCTGTGACAGACATTTTACCATATCTAAACAAGGTTTCAGAAGTGGAAAAGAAAACAGCCTGCAGAACTGAGCTAACAAAATACTTGAATGAAGAATAGTTTTTATTGTGTTATTAATACAGATTATAGAAAATGTAATAAATAGAAACTATCACCATTTAAAGAATTATAGAGAAAGACCTATTTTCTGTACAAGAGGAAAAAAAAATAAAATATAGTACTGCCTGTAAACGTTGTATCAATTTAGAAATTATATTTGTCACAAGTCTTATACTGACTGGAGTTACAAGAAGCACATACACAGCCAAGGGTAAAAAGAAGGACTGAAAAATGAATCAGTTTATACATTTATTTGACACTTCTGTTTGTAGTGAAATTCAATCTTATTTCATTAACATTTATATTGCAATCTAAAATCATAAGGAGAAAGCAGGCACAAACTTCGATATCTGTTAAATACAACACATTTGAAGAAAAAAACCCTGAAAACTCAACATTCAGATCCGGGAGCCTGAGTTCAGCCTCTTTCTTACCGACTGTGCAGAGGCAGGAAGTCACAGCTTCTCCCTGCTTAAGTCTTCTCTGTAACACTGGAATAGCAACACTACCCAAACATCCAGTTTCTTGAAAAAGAGTGCCTTAAATGTAAGGTCTCAGTACTACTTTAAAGTAGGATGAAAAAAGAACAATCTTTACATAATCCAAAAATTCAAAATATCTTTGTCCAATTCGAAATACTATAATTTCTCTAAACTGTGTTTTAGATTTCCCAATCTATTTTTATTATCTCTCTTATTCTGTACCTTATTTGTAAGCTGAAATTCAGTGGTAGTTTTTGAGAAAATTTTCTAATAAGTGATCTTTATATGTTGTGCAGAAAATGAAACATTATTTTTTGCAACCAGGAATGCAATAGTCTAGCTGTCAACATTTTCCTGCATACAGAGTGTGATTTGAAGAGTTAAGATCTATCATTTCAAAAATTGTAACTATGTTAGAGAAACCCCCACACACAAATTACAAACAAATGACAAAATAGGAAATCACTGTATAATTTTAAAAGGGTGATTATGTGACACAGGGTGATAACTCTCATGTTCCTTTTGACAAACAGTGACTTTTTAGCATTTCAAGAACCTGATACTTGTAGATACTGTCTCAACTACAGTGCTCATACAGCAGTGAAGACACCTTGAAACAGACACCTGTCACATAGAAGCACTGAAAAGAATCTGACAAAAGTAACATAAAATATGCTATTCGATAGATTATGTTTCTTGTTAATACAAAAACCTGCAGCTTTGTTTACATTTATTTCTCAGTACAAAAGGGTCTCATTCCAGGTATTCAATCAGACACTAATCTGGCTGTATGCTTAAAACTGTTACCTTACATTTATACTTCAAACACACCAATTGTGAAACCAGCACTATTCAATTTGCCTAAGTTAGCCATGTGCTCAAGTGCTTTCTTACATCGAGAGCTAAAGCCGGAATATTTAACTGTCTTGACAACATGTAGGTATTACAGAACATTCCAATGAGATTGTCATTGCCAGCTGAACACAGCCATCAAATTACTGTAATAAGAAAACAGCTGTTATGGAGTTTGCTGAGTGCATATGTGCAATTCCTTTGGCTTTTCTTTTTGATTTAAGATTACAGGAACTTTTATAACTACTTCAGATTGCCCAAGGTACAACTATTAGATAGAAAACAGGACTATGAGCTCACCGTTATCATCATGGGAATACTCTGTTCCAGAAACAGTGCATCTTCGGAAAACCATCTTGTTTTCAGTAAGTGTCCCAGTCTTGTCTGAAAAGATAAACTGCACCTGACCTAAGTCTTCTGTGATATTTAAAGCTCGGCACTGCAGTTGAGAGTCTGTTTCTTCATCATATAAATCTTTATCTTGATGAATAAAATATACTTGGCAGATTTTAACTATTTCAATAGACACATACAAAGAAATTGGAATCAGAACCTAGAATACACAAAAGGAAAGAATTAGGAGAACAGAAGCAAGGACACAATGAATTATTAAAGCTTGTTAACCTCATATTAAACTAGAACATAAAGAGGCTATGTACTTTAAGCACCTAGTGTAAAGTTACTATCATGTTTGAAAGAATTTCTTTACTGTGTTAGGTAAGTAAAACCTATGGTAAATTGCAGAGCTGGAATGCATTATTATGTCTAGAAGGCTGATTATTAAAACTTGGACAGAACAAAATCTTTTTTAGTCTAATAAACTGAGCTTGAAACTAGCTGGGAAAACAAAACAAAATGAAAAAACCTCAAGGCAAAACAGACCATACAATCAGAATGCTGTAAAAGGACTGAATAAATTTGTTCTGCATAAATAATAGACTGTTTATGGATTCACTTTGCAAGAATAGGAGAAACAAAATGAGAAATGTTAATGTCTACATAGGAACAATTTTTTTGGCCTCAGGCTGTGTACTGCAGATTATTTGAATGAAGATCACATTTTATAATTGCAGCAGAAGGAAATGTGAAAAATTTTCAACTGTTTATTGAGGATTGTCAAAACTTAACGAAATAACTCATTTTTACCTTAGTTTTTCTGTATAGGTATTTTTTCAGTGCAGAAATTCCTGACTGCATGCCTTATTTAGTTTACTGAATCAGATATAAGGGATAAATTATAGCATGTATGTAAGCGGCAAATGTGGTCACTTAAACAAAAACTACAGTGAAAGGTTGGTGTTTAAAGAATTCTGTGGTAAATTTTCTTAACCCATATCATAACCCAATCCCTCAGAGTAAACAGTACTTTGACATCCCTTTTTATTCCCTTTTATAAAGGAGTTGGCTGCCTTCAGTAAAGCAACCTCCCCTAGTGTCCCACTAGACAAACTTCCATATATCCCAGTGACATGAGATTCTGTTACTTCTCAACTTTATTCCCACCTTTACCATTGAAGATATTTCTGATCAGGACCAAAAAAAAATTAACAGTGTTTGCTGTCTGGTTGAAACAGGGATTTACCAAGAGCAGTATATTTGGAAAGCTGTAAAAAAGGACAAAATTTAGGTTCATACCACCCAAAGTGGCATCCACTATCTCTGAGGTATTGTTCCACAAAGGGTATATAGAAGTATAAAGCTTGTTCTCTCCTTCCAGGACTCATGTCCTCCTCTCTATTCCTAGTTGTTTAAAATAAAATACAGAATCACAGAATGGGTAAATTTGGAAGGGACCACAGTGGGGCACCTGGTCCAACCTCTCTGCTCAAGCAGGTTGATCGCAGAGCATACAGGACAGGATTGCATCCAGACAATTCCTGAATATGTCCAGTGAGGGAGACTCTACACCCTCTCTGGGCAACCTGTTCCAGTGCTCCATCACACATAGAGTACAGTTTTTCATATTCAGGTGCATCTGTTTCTGCCTGTTGTCTCTTGTCCTGTCATTTGGCACCATCAAGAAGAGCCTTGTTCCATCCTTTTGACACCCCCCCTTCAGATACTTATGATTGAGGCCTCTCTCAGTTGTCTCTTCCTGAGGCAGAACAGGCCCAATTCCTTCAGCCTTTCCTCTTAAGAGAGATGTTCTGGTCCCCTAATCATCTTCATAGCCCTCCACTGGACCCGCTCCAGTAGCTCTGTCTCCCCCTTGTACAGCGGAGCCCAGCCCTGGACACAGCACTCCAGATGTGGCCTCACCAGGGCTGAGCAGAAGGGCAGGATCACCTCCCTTGACCTGTTGGCAATGCTCTCCCTGATGCACCCAGGATGCTTTTGGCTTTCTTGTCCCCAAGGGCACACTGCTGGCTCATGGATGGCTTGTTGTGCCCCAGGACCCCCAGGTCCTTCCCTGCAGAGCTGCTTTCCAGCAGGTCAGCCTCCAGCCTGTGCATGGGGTTATTCCTCCCCAGGAGCAGGACTCTGCACTTGCCTTTGTTGAACTTCAGAGTTCTTCTCTGCCCACCTCTCCAACCTGTCGAGGTCCTTTGGAAGGGCTGTACACCCCTCTGGGGTATTGAACACTCCTCCCACCTTTGTGTTGTTCACCAAACTTGCTGAGGAGGCATCTGCCCCTTCATCCAAGTCATTGATGGATAAGTTACACAATATTGGGCCCAGCATTTACCTTGGGGGACACCATTAGTGTGACAGGCCTCCAACTCGACTCTCTGCACTGACTACAACCCTTTGGGATCTGCTGTTCAGCCAGTTCTCAATGTGTTTCTTTTTAATGCTTGATTAGCTTCTTACATGCTTTAGCAGTAAAAGATGGACTACATACTGCGCCTACGTAGCTTGATTACAGCAAACTATGAACAGAGGTGACAGCATATACAACTTTATTACCTGGAAAACTATGATCACTGTCAGAAATAAATACACTGAAGCTAAAACAGGTGACAAATATTTCCCATCAGGCCCTGGAACATCAAAAATTGGTTTCTTCTTCTCACCATATTGCCATACCCATAGACCATGACCTGCAGAAGAATTGAAAGAGAAAGAAGAAAACTGACTCCAATGAAAAATGCTTATGGTATGAATTTATTCTTAGAACTATGTGGGAAATTGGTATTTGTTTTCAAATATTTTGCATGACTTCTGAAAAATGCCCCAAACCCATGGGGTTTTTTCTGCCTTGGGATTTGGCGTTTGGGAAAGGGGTTTGTCTGGAATTGAAGACAGCATGCAAGACTCATTTCACCTAACTTTATCCAAATAAAGTGAGCTGACTAGTCTGATTTAGTAGTTAAGACTGTTTCTGTAATCACCAAAGAAAACTACACTTCTTCAGAAAGTAATTAATTTCAGTGACATTCTATGTATTAAAATGAAAGAACACCAAGGACTACACTAGTTACATCACCAGTCAGCTACCACTAGTTTCTGATGGATAAAGTCAGAATAGACTTCAACTTTCCTATGTGAATCTTGTCTACCACATATACAGAACTAATGAAATAACAGCATCAGCAGAGTCAACAGCGTGGAAGCTGAGGAATGAAGAACAGAAGAAATTCTAAGCCCTGCTCAAAACATTTTTTAATTGATTGTGCTGATAACTAAATAAAGATAAGATTGTTATTACTTTGGGAAAATTATGTTCTTGCCAAGACACAGAACGTTGCCTTTTTAAGTACAGCACTAAGATTTACAATCCTAAGAACTCTAAAATGGTATGCCTGATATTTTTTAAGGTTAAAAAACAAGGAAGAATTGTGCCAGAATAAGAAGCATTCAAACTATTTTTACTATATGTCAGAAATCAGAAAATAATACAAAGGTCTACTCTAAAAGTAATGTTTTGTAGCCACATTTGAAAAGATCCTGTACATCTTGATACAAAAACCCAGCACTGAATTCTTGAAAAATAAATATGCCGAGTGAGCACATCATTTTGTCCCTATACTACCAACACGAGTGGATCACTATCATGATGTCTTTGTTGACATTTATATTTTTATTCTTGAGAGCAAAAATTAAATGCTCCACACTGGGAATTACTTACATCAAGACTTGTCTTATAAATATCCTTAGATTTTCAAAATAATTACGTGTTGTACCTCCACTACACTTTCTCAACAAAAGGTACAAAAACTGCCTGACTTCTACAGAGCACAGCTTTGCATATCTTGAAGCACGAGGCACCTCTGGTTTCCAAGGGCTGGAGTAAACGTCTTTCCAGCTGCTTGTAGTTGTTACCACCTCCAGCAGTTTGCTCTGGCCCTCTGCTGGTGGTTTCCGGCCATGTAGCAGATGGGACAGAAGGGAAGGTGCACCTGTCACCTACTGTGTGCTGTCTCTTCCTGTTCACATTCATGCCTTTGGGGAGTTTCACCTGAACTGAAACCACTCTCAGAGCACACCTGCTCTGGGGGCAACAGCTCAGATGCACTGGCAGAGGGGACAGCTGCAGGCAGTGGCTGCCTGGAAATGAAGTCTAACCATGATACTTTAGCCTTGCAGACTGGCTCCCCATCACTGAAACAGTATGAAAGCGTGTCATGAACTCAGTGGAAACAAATATGCTGGCTGATTCACAGCTGGAAATATTCATCTTTAAGCAGCATTTAACAATACCTGGGAAAAGGCACACAGAGATGTATTAAAATGGCATAAGATTGTTATGAAACTACACCACAGTTGTTAGGAAACATTCTGGTGTTTATGCCATATGACTCAGATACAAACATTACAGAACACACAAATATTAAGGACATGGAATTCATATGCCATACATAAAGAGTAATTTTGGGAGCCAAATATAAAACTCAATTCTTTCTCACAAATGAATAGAAAAAAAAGGCCTGAAGAGAATTAATCTGAACTGCAGTATTTCCTCTAAACACTCCAAGAAATCTAGAGAGTATTCTACTTGGATTTATGTAGATTTAGAGTTTTACTTATTTCCTCTATATTATAGCTGCAGTTTGTCCATGTTGTACATTGTGCTCTGGATTTAATAAGCAGTACTGGAGAATAGCATGGTGCTAATTATGTTTATTTTCTGCTCATAAATTACGTTGTTGACTGATTAATGCCATGTTACACTCTACCACCTGTAATTTTGAGAGGTGTGCATATAAAGTGGGTTTTTTGGACTTGGCATTCTTGAATGGGTAGTGGAATCTAAGCCTTTGTATCTCTGGTACTAATAACATATATTTGATTGACATAAGAAGCTATTTAGATCAGTTTATGTATCAAGATATTTTGCTTTCAAAAAAGAAAACACAACAAAAATGAGTTTGGAGGCAGCTTTCTGGATTTGATGTTTTGGCAGATACATATGTTTGCAATAAAGCTAAGTGCATGAATCCCAAAGCAGCGTGATACTTAAGCTTCTACTTGTAAAGAGCACTTACCGATGGCAGAGAACAGACACATGATTAGAAGTATGAGGACACACCAAAGGACATCAGCATTCATCTGTCTTTCAAGCTTACTGCGTTTGTAACGTGGTCCATTATTATTTAAGAAAGCTTTGGTCTCATGCCCTGCAGAAGGAATTGCATCAAATGTGTCATACGGAATTTTGTTATTATTTTAAGGAAACTATAAAAAGGCAGAATGCTTCATAAGACAAAAAAACAGCTTTTACCTGCATAGATTACTATTCCTGCAACTTCTTCTGTATTTCTGATGGTACAGCCACGTAACAAAAGATTCTCTTTGAACAGTCCATCCTTTTTTCCACTTTTATGTATGCTACAGAAAGTTTAAAAACAGAACAAAACACAGCATGTCAAGACATTAAGCTTGTTAAATCATACTGCTCTGTAATGTAACAAGCCCGGGAAACACCTTCAAAGTTTAAGAAGTTTTTTTCTATCTGATGGTGAATATTTCCTTAGATCCTCCTCCTGGGAAGATTCTCTGTCAGACTTTGAAAACTGAGAATACTTACCCAAGGATCCCCAACATACAGCAGCCCAGCTGGAGCAGTACCAGTTGTTGCTGGAAATACAAATGTACTGCACAAATGATCACTAGAGATACGTAGGCCAAATCGACAGCATGTGTGCAGCCTATCTAATGCTTTAAAAATGCATTGGACATCCTGTGCGTGTGTAAACTGGCTGAGTTGCACCAGTAATGCAGTCCACCTAAAAGCAGCTGTGTAGTGGATATGATTAACCCACTATTCACATGTTCTTACCAAAGAAATCCTAGAAAGAAATCTGGTGAAACTGGGAAAGGGCTACACTTCACAAGCAGTGATACTAAGGAAAATGTGCCAGGGATAATATATATCGGTTCAGTGAAAAGGAAAAATACTCAGTGGGTTCATCAGTGAGGACAAAATAAATTTCTTTCAGAACTACCACACCGACTACCTAAGAAAAAACAGAATGGCCTGCACCCTGATCATTCTTGTTGATTAGCACCAAAACACAGGAGAAAAATGGAAAAAAGTAACATTTCCACTACAACTTATTATCTGCTGTGTATGAACTGACAGAGACACACAGAAAACGACCTTATGAGAAGTAACAGGGAAGTGCTAAACAATAACAACAATTAAAAAAAGGCATTAGAATTTTTATAGGGTAAAAGAGACGAACCAAATAATAATTTCAAACCATTTTTAAAATTAATAAAATTTAATTTAATCAACTGTAGTATCCCATTGCCTCAGTGAAGATCAAAGCAAAGTCTGAAATGTTTAAATGTTCTGTCCTCACTTTCAGGCATCAAAACCATCACACTTTCAAAAAATGGACTGCTACAAAAAGCTAGCAATAGCTGGGAGTCCAAGAGACATCCTGAAAAGCACATGTACTATATTAAAATTAACATTGTGCTGCTGCAACACTGAATTTTGCGTCAATTTGGATTTGCGCACATTAAATCCTGTGGCCCCTGAAATCTGCAAACTATGTTAAAATTGTGCTTTTTATTTAAAAGTGCAGTTCTTTTTATTTGCTTCCTATTTTCTAAGCCTTCACACCTGGGTTATGTATTCATACTTTTCTGTGTTAGACTCTTTGGGTTTTCCAAGTTCAGTACATACTTCTAGGATCTCAAGCCTAAGAACTATATCAAATATCCTGAGATATGCAAGAAGAAAAGGTTTACAGGAGTGAATTCTTTGTACTTGTTCCCAATCTATTAGGACTACTTTCAGATTCTTCTGTAACACTGATTATGCTACATAACCCCAAGAGTCAATGCTTTTAGTGAGCAGAATATACCTATAATATATATACATATTCATACGTAAGCGCATATACACACATACACACATATACAGTCTTTTAGTTCAATACACTATATGATATCCACCTCATAAAAAAAAAAGTATGCTTAGATTTTCTCTGCAAGGATGGAGAAAAAGCATTACGTTTGACAGCTGAGGTAGCTGCAGCAGTGATAAAACTAGAAATGACCAGGAATGGAGAAGGAAAGAAGTAGATAACATCAAGTTTGCAACTCTGATGCAAAAATGAAAGGTGGCTTTTGCAACTGGAGAGAATTACCCCTGCCCAGCCCATCCTCCCTGCCAGCATCAGAAACAAAAACAGAGGTTTTACTTCTGTTTTCTTCAGCAAACCTCCCTAACCCCTGCCTCACCTTTTGCCAAAGCAGCTTCAAAATCTGGAGGCTGCCCAACATCCCTCTCGCAGTATGCCAATAGGTGTCAATTTGTCTGGGCTTAAACTATGGGAAATAATTTCTTAATGATTCTGTACTGTCAAAATTGCACTGCTACCAAGATTCTATCATTCCACAGCTTCTTAAGGCTGAATTCTGTATTAGTCTTTCTAATAAATCATGGGTACATTTGAATTCCTAATAAAGTCTCAAAATTACAGTTATGACTCCTATTAATAAATGGGACTTTTTAAAGATAAACCTACTTCAGTAGTAATTGCTCTGGCTTATGATTTTATAGCCTTCATCAATTTTTTACACTTCCCAGTACCAGTGGACTGTGCCAGGTATATTACACATGGCAAACTTTTTATGTAATTACTTGCATATTTTTTTCCATGCAATTATATAGTTGTTCTTACTATCTTAAGGCTACAAAACTCCTCTAGAGCAATGTTGCAACATCTGAAGTTAACCTGTAGGTGTCAAACCCCAAGCTACTTCCCTCACCCACAGGCTGAGCATTCTCACCACATCTCATCCTTACATGCATTTGGTTTTGCTTTTTACTTTTCCACATCCAGATGAACTCAGAAAACTCAACTGTTGCTCATCAGACCTTTAGAAAACACAGATGAAATAAAAATCTGGGAGAAAAGCTGGCAAAGGCTGCAGGAAATTCATTGTTTCTTTCTTGTCTACAGTCACGCCCAGTGACTCATTAACAGAACATACATATAAGACAGCTGGGCACTGAAAAGAAAAGGAAGGAAAAATTACAGACATAAAGGTCTGGATTAAAAAATAAGGAAAACTAGAGTTTGATTAAACTACTCACTTTGATAACAAACCTGCCAATTCTACAACTTTATGTCTGGGTTGAGAGGCTGCCTAGATCCCACTTCTAGCCCTGCAGAGTCATAAACCTTAAGCTAGTTACAAAAGCTGAACAGTCTGTTTTTCCCCTTTCTGGATTCAGGCCAGTATAAGTTAGAGGCAAAGGAGGAAAATTTTTTTGGTCATTATTTAAAACAGTGTCCAGCTGAAGACACTCAGATGCCTGGAATACAAAGGCCAAGCCGTGAGCAAACGCACTGGCAAGTGAAGGTGCAATGCTTTTTTTCCTCACACAGATGACACTGCAAATGTGTAGTATCTAAACATCTGAAATAGGAACGCACCATGTATTAGAAGAAATGGGCAAATCAGTTGCAGATGCCACTGCTATGCTGTAGCACTCTGGAAGTGTTTGTATAAAAATAGGCCTCCTGGTTTAATACAGCAACACAAAAACAAGCCCAATGATAGCCCACTTTGGCCTTCTGTTATGTTTTTCCTTGTTATGTGTTTATCAGCATTAAATAACACAGAAACATATCAAAATTGTATTTGAAAGAGAGTACTTTCCCTTTTTGGTTTCTCAAGTGTCTTACAAAGCAAATGATAATGCTGGTATTACTTTCCAAGGTCTGACACTCCCAAAGAAAATATTCAACAATCTTAAGCATAGACTCAGCCATAATTGTTTTTTTTCTTAAAAAAACTGTGACATGATTTTATATCAATTTGGTTTTGATATGACAGGCCTTGAAACAGAAATACACACTTGTATTTATATTATTCATATTTATCTTCATGTTATTATCATTATCATCATTATTATCATGATTGTTACAATTCTAAGCTATACTTTAGTATGATCACATAAAGTTTTATATTCTTGTCTAATAATAAATTCTTTATTTTCAGAGATAAGTTGAAAAGTCAGAATGCCAACTACTCCTTGCTTTTTTCCCTTGTCCATATACATATAAAAAGGTAGAAACATGATTTTTAAGGCCAATTTCGCTATTTTTGGAAGCTGGCATGGGATTTTGGATGTTTGCCATGCATACTGTACATAATCTGGCAAGACCCGTGAATAGGCCCATGATTTCATTATTTATTCTATCCTTTTATTGCAGAATACTTCTTGTAGGGGAAATAAAAGTGAGGCAACATGCTTGGGATATCTGAAGGTGCAGAAACTGCAAAACAGTACTAAAGCAAATACCTGAGTAGAACCAGTAGTCTGCCTGTGTGTGTGCACACCCTGAGTATGTTCAATGCAGATTGTGGCAATGCAGCTGAAGAAACCATATACAGCAATGTGCTTCCTGTACTTTTGAAGATATAGGGTAGGACCAAGCCTACCGTGATACATTTTGCAGTATTTTTGTAATTTTTTTTAATATCATGTCTCCTTTACTTTAGCCTGCTTGTGCTACATTGGTTACCTATAGTGATCATATTTCAGAAATACCATGGGGAAATGAAGTTTTTACATGTTTCGAGCACGCTACAGTGGTTACCTATAGTGATCATATTTCAGAAATACCATGGGGAAATGAAGTTTTTACATGTTTCGAGCACGCACACACACACAAATATTTCTATTCCTCAAAAGTTTTGTCAGCATAGACATAAGAACTATAGAGCATTTCATATTTCAAACAGAAAAAAAAAGAATCAAAACTGGAAATACTAAGTGGTCAAAACTTCAAGCAAACTTTGGCAGTAATGTCTCAGCACAGCTTTTATATATGGATCTCTTGAAAGTCTATTATTTCATGGCATTCCTATTTAAATATCTCGGTATAATTTCTTTTCAGTTGAGCTATTATTGGCTGGGAGCTATCTGAACCATTCTTTCAAGCAGCAACTATTGGTAAAACTTTGAACAAGAATTAAGATCTGAGTTTGGCCTGGCAATGACGTGTTTTAATGTAGATGTGTTAATTACTATTCATCTTGCTACTGTATGATGAATAGGCCCATGATTTCATTATACTAATGAAGGAAATCTAAGAAGAGGGGGGAAAAAGCCGTCTCTGATAAATTAGAAGACTGAGAAATTATTTGTTGAGGAGTTGGTCCCCATTCTTTATTTCAAATGGGCCATGGCCCTTTAGCCGTAAATCTCTTGCAGCATAGCTGATGAGAGCTGGAAATCACCTGATGCTTTCTGCCATATTCAAATTTTGTGTCTTGCTTTTTTCCTATGTCAAAATATATTCCCATAATTTGTGAACCATTAAAATATAACGAAGATTAAATATAATCAATACTGAGTAAGAGTCATCCAAATGATACTACCATGTTTTCTGCTACATAATACCATCAAATCCTTCTGCAACCATTACATGGCACAAGCCTTTTCCATATGGAGTAAATAAGTAAATATATAATGAAAGACAAATTTATGCATATTTTCTACAGTATTCAACCTCTGCTCAATATTTTGGAGACTAAGCTTCACACATTGTATTGTATGGCCAGACTTTGCGAACGCAGATTTGGGCAGGGCTCTCCCCACGTGGGTGTGCCCTTCCAGCCTGCGCAGGGGATTTTTTAGGTCAGGCACAGCGTGCACGGAACTGGACCCACCCTTTAAGTCCTGAGGTCCATCTGCCACGGCCGAGCGAGCTTGGACGGTGACAGTGAAGTCCTTGGGACTGTCACAGCACCCGGTACTAACCAGGGCTGACCCTGCTGAGCATCCGAGATGTGACGGGATGGGATGGCAGAGAGGTATTGAACTGCCAGGGGACGGTCCCACTGAGACTCGAACTCGGGACTGTGGGATTCACAGTCCAGAGTGCTCTCCTTTACACCACGGGACTGCCCCGATTCACACATAGAGTGTGCTAGAAAAGCTGCCAAACTTTCCATTTCCATATCTGAAAATGGCATTTCTGCAGTAGAGCAGGCTCTCTTATTAATGGAGACAGTTACACGGCCTCATACAATAATGTCTAATACCAATCTTTTATCTTTACGTGAACTATAGGGTTTTGTGCTACTAAATAAAGGAATGCATTTTCCCAAACTACAACTTGATATAGTTTCAAAGAAACTGTCTTGATTTACATCAGTTGACAGTACATCCTACACGATCTGTGACATCTGAGAGTAGTAACTGAGGTGGTAAATGGCATCACTACAAAAACTCCCCAAGCTCCAACAATTTACTTGTGACATTTACAGAATTTAATACTGCTTATCACTCCTAACCAGTATGGGTGGTAAAGCATTGTATTAGAAACAGAATTATTATCTGCTTAACTCTCTTCATTAAAATTTTGGGAAACATTACATATCCTGGGCTCTCACTCTCCATGTGGTAAGAGAGTGTAGAAAAGTAAGTCATGCAAGAGTGCATCTCCAAAGTCACCATGATCAGCATGCCTGTACACTACAGTCCTGGCTACGTTAGGAGCAAAGTGCTTTGCACACCCTAACACATTTCTTTCAGAGTAGGACTGATTGGCCAGAGGTGAGTCCCCTGTTAATGCAATTTTGTTTATTTAGAATTGAGTCCAATGGGCAGAGGTGATGTGATAATGTACACACACACCCAACTTGTGAGCTAATAATTATTTTTTGTCTGAATGAGAAGAAAGGAAGAAAGCCATAGCCGGAGAAATATCAGTTTTGCCTTCTGATTTTCCTCACTGACACATACTAAAAGAAACATCCAACAGACCCATGTTCATAAAAGCAGTGTACAACGGATTGTGTTTGTTGCCTCTCTTGAACTGGTTTTCTATTTCCTCCCATTTCCAGATGGGCTTTCTTGATCCATGGAGGGAAGGGAGAAGACTGTCTGTAACTGCAGAGGTTGATGCATTCATTTCTGGAGTGTAAACTGACTGAAGGTAACAGTTAAATCTATTCTAAGGAATGAAAACATTAGGTTCCCATCTCACCTTGAAGTGAGGATCCTCTAAAAGGGCCTTAAATATGCAGCCCTGTTTAGATGTGTTGATGATGCAACTTACAGAAGTCAGCCCAAAACAAACCAGTATTTATTTTATTCCATATTAGAGAAAAAAGGTGTATACTGAAGGATATTATATGAAATACTCACATGGAACCTCGAAACCTACTTAAGTCATTGTTTGGCTTCTCACATTCAATAACACTGGTGAACTTCAAGGGGTCAAATTCTGAGTCCTGGAACAATAAAAGTGTTAATTATTCACTGCAAAGACTTCCAGATTACATCAAAAATATCTTTTCTAGCTTTTGTAATATATTAAAGTCCATTTTTCTTTCCCCAAAGGCGTCAAAGCAAAGACACTGACCACTGGCACTGAAAACCAAAGGGACCTGGGAAACAAAATTCCTTAGATGCTTTCCAAAATGTCCCTTACATGGATAACTTTTTTGTTCTGCAAATGGGAAATATGAGTTTCTAAAAGCATTAGATAAAGTATGCCAAGCCCAGAAGTCAAATTAATTTGGTCTGGAGTAGAAAAACTGCAATTTACCTGGGAAAGCTTAAAATATTCAACAGCATCATTATACTTCATGTTCAGTGAAGCTACGGAAAATCTAGGACAATATAAGTCAATACACTGCCCATTATGGAAAAGCTAATATGAGCTTTTGAAATATTAGCAAGAGTTTTTAATTGCTTTATGCCAACAGAGATAAATTAATTTACTACAGTAAATTTCACACATTGGTCAAATACCTCTTTCTTAATGATCACTTAAAAACCTTCTTGATTGTCTAGCTCATTACTCTGAAGCTGGGAGTTTTGCTGACTATATAAGTTTACCTGTAGTTAGCACCTTCTTGTGTTTGAGGAAAAACATCGTATCACAGCATAATTACTTTATTTGGTTAAATAAAAATCAAGGTTCTCCCTTCTTTGCCAAGTCAAACAAACAACCTAGTGAAAGCAGAGATATCAGATCCTGGTGCTATGGAGAAAACTCTTTGTCCTCATCAACAAGGACTACCTTTATAAAGCTGTTTTACCACTTGAACAAAAGCACCAATTGTGAATTATCTTATTATTAAGTTCTCAACAGTGACAGCACTTCATATATTATGTTTTATAATGATTTTGCTGAACGGCTGTAGACCCCAACCACTACATTTTAGAGCACACTTGTGAGAACACCTGACTGAGAATCACTAACCAAAGGATAGGCACAATCTTATTGCCAGTTTCTCTGAAACACACAGATGTCTCTGTTTTTCAGATATTGACTTACTCTGAAGAGGTGACAGAAACCAGATTTTAAATTAGAGATAAGGGAAACAAGGGGACGTGTCAGCATTACCACTATACCCTTCTTCATTTTTCTACCAGTTATACCTCGAAGAAAGACAGACTTACAGCATATACGAGACAATTCAAACCACCCACGCCTGATACTTTTGAAAACCTTGACTGTATTTTCAAGAAACAAGAGATGATAAAGAGAACTGTGAAGATGGGCTGTCACTTAGAGACAGTTACAGCCCACTGTAGGAAAGAAAAACTTTTACATGCAGAATTCAGCTTGTAAACAAGGAAGAAAAAAAAAGAAAGGAGTAAAACCAAAAGGCAGCTCTGAGCAAAGACTGCTATGCTGAGAATCAGGCTCAAAAATTATGTCAAGTTGACAGTCAAGTATCTGAGCTATCGAAAGAAATCTAGATGATCTTCTCAGAACTAAATGCTATTGGCATTTCAGCTCATTAGATATATCTCCTGGTCAGACTTAAACTTCTCTAGGCAAATGAAATTTGATGCTGAGAATGTTTTGAAGCACCTAGTTCTATAATTAGGCCACAGAATAGGGCAGATATTGTAAAGCCACACGTTCATATCCCTTTTGACCCTTGTTCCTTAGCAGCTCACTTCAGGCAGGCACAGACACCAGCAGTCACAAGGAAGGAACCACTGGCTAGAACAGACATCATGAAGCTTTCAGGTTTTGACATCTGAAATCTGCTACTCCACGCTCCAGCAGTCACGAGCTCACGTTACAGAGACACTACACCAGCAGCCAGGGTTACGTGGCAGCTGGCTTTACTTCAGCTTGTTGGAGAAGGTGAAGTTCTCCCCAGTCACATCAAAGCCTGCTGTGCTACATAATGCCTGCACTGCAGTCCCTAAAGATGATCTCTTCCTTCCCTGCTCCAGTATGTTCCTTGGCAGAAAAAAAAAGTACAGGAAAAATAACAAATATTCACTATTCAGCACTGGAGCTTAAACTGCATTTGCAAATTGGAGGAAAAAGACTGGAATGGGAAACATTTTTGTCTTCTTATTATAACGTACCATATATAATACACTTAATTTAGCACAAATTTTCACTCAGTGGTCTTAAAAAAAGCAAATAAAGAAATATTAACATCTTTGATGAATGCCCCCAAGGGAATCCTGGAGACACCTAATAATAAAACCCAACCTAATCAAATGCAGGCTTTGTATAGCTGCTGAACTCAGCAGAGAGCGCATCATTTCAGTTCAGTACAGACACATTAACTTCCAGAGCAACTGGAAGCTTGCAGACTGAATTCCTTTTCTGCTAAGAAAATGTGCCAACAAGGCCAGCTATTTCACAAATAAAAAGAAAAAAAGGTGCAATCTAGAGGCTTCTAAAGTCTTCACAAAACAAAGAAAGATCTTTTAAAGATAAGAGAGGACTAAACCTACATGACTTCTCCATAACTACCATGTAATATATTGTCTGCCTTTCTCCTTTGTTTGTTGAAATCTTTTAATTTATGACTCAAGTTTTGGAACTACAAGTCCTTTATCATTAAATCTAACTGTCAGTATATTTGTGTTCTGTTACAATTAACTTGAAATATGTGATTACGGTCTTTAACCAGATAATATCTGGGAGGAGAGAAAATCCAATTAGAATAGTAGTTTATGTAAGGAAACAAAGCTGATGAATCTTGTTTTATGGCAAAACTCTTTGGTTTATTAATAAATCAAATAGCTCCATCTCTTCCCTATGAAATGGAAGGGTAGATCTACACTGTGTATTACACCTGATGACACTGTTTTGATGTGAAAACACTTTTAGGTATATGGAAGAACAAATATGTTCAACACAGCCTGTGTACAACTGCCTTTACTGGTTAGAAAGAAGCACAAAGTAAACATAAGATTTCACAATGGTTGAAGTTTTGTTTCTTCTTATGCTCATACCTACACTTGGGCAGCAATTGAAACTGATGTTCTCATGTATTGACAATGAATAGAAGCTCCGAAGTGAAAGCCAAAACTGTTGCTTTTACAGTGCACAAATGGCTATTTGTGCTGTTTTCTTGGTAAAAGTCTATGAAAAAAAAAATCTCCACCACTACCTTTCATTATTCTCTTATGCTGAATTTCTCCATCACTGTTAAAACACAAAAACCAAAATCAAAATATGGTCAAAGATCGAACTTCCCCAGGCCTTTGTGCAGTAATTATCTGATGTGCTTGCTTTTCCATGTCTTACTTCCCACTTAGCGGTCATTAAAGCTGCCTCAGTCTCAAGGGGGATGACAAGCTCCATACCTAGACAGACTTCAACCTGAAATGAGGCTTTCCAGCATGTAACTTTCCTGAAATCTTGACTTACGTAGCGTTCTCATTGCCTCCCTGTGCACATCAACAAGGCCAGGTCATTCAAAAAAGCAGCTGGAGGCTTTTTTTTATTTTCTGAAGGCATATGTCATATTTGTTATATGGTACCTCTGCAGGTGTCACAAACTTGTGCCTTGTGCACCACTGATCTGAACAACTTACTTTCTGATTGATAAAAACCTGGGAGAGATTGCCTGTTTGCTAATAAGTCCCCCAGAGTATTTCCCAAATTCTTGGATGCCACAGGCCAGAGCTAAATTCTGTTCATGTCAGTCACATATTTCTGCTGAACAACCAGTTCTCCTTTTGTTACAATGTACATTTCACTTGCCAGGAAAAGCTCCTGTAAATAAAGTAAGGCAGAATTTCTTGCTTTCACTTAAGGCAGATCTCTTACTACCAAGTATTACTTAACTTGGAACACAGACCGGTTGTTGTTAAGGCATTACAGAAAAATTGTGTTTGAAAGGATACTTGAAGGTCACTTGAAGACACAAGAAATCCAAAAGAAGTGCCAGAAATCATTATAGTAATTTTTATGAGTGTCGAATTTGCAAAAAGTCAACATGAGCACCAAAGTCCAAGTTTAAACAAAGTCAAGTACATTCAATTATTTTAACAGGGATAAAAAAGTTTTTGCTCCTGCCTTTATGTTCTAAGGGTGCACACAGTCATACTCCATTTTCCACCTCCAGGCCAATCAATCTTGAATTCTCTTTGAAACACTGAACGATCAACAGTATGAGAGATGGATGATATTAAGGAGTCAGGAAGCTTCCATGAAGCTGAAAAAGGAACCGAATCCTTGTTTCCTTTTGTTTTGAGCAAATGGGTCTAGTGCAAATCCCTCTGCCCATGCTATTTACACCATCTTAGCATTTGCAAGCCCCACAAAATTAGTCCTTTCACTCTTTTCCAAATGTTAAGTATTGTCTGTGCTTTTTCAACACAGTACGCATGGATATAAACATCACCCATACGGGCATGAAACTGGTTCTCTCATGGTCTTTCAGACAGATGTTGTTCCTCCTGTTGGGTTTGATTTCCTATCAGCACCATGGTATCACAGCAATGTCACTCTACAACAGTGTTCCACTCTTTGCTCTACTCTTCTTCCATATTATGGCATATCAAATGGAAGGGGGGAGAAAGGAGAAAAAAAAAAGAAAAAAGAAGGGGTTTGAGTCAATAAGAAACTGACTTCCATCAAATTCCTGACTTCCCATTTTGATTTTGCCAAGACAGCTTTAGTCCACTGCCTTCCTCTGAAAAAAATGCTTACATTGGAGGAACTCACAGGTATTTTTGAAAGCTTGAAACTTGTCAAAAGAACACACAAAGATACTTATATTGGGTACTTTATGTACTCAAGGATTCCACAGAATGTATTTCACTTCTTCATGAGTCCTCTTGCAAGGAAAATATTTAACATCCTATTCAAAAATCTTACTCCTTTCACTTTCTTAAAACTTAGGGAAATTAATTTTTAGTCTAAATGGAGCAATAGGAAAGTTTGTTTTCCTTACATAAGCAGAGTTAGATTGCAAAAACCTGGTAAATATTGATTCCTTCAAAACTGAATTTCAAATTAAATTGCAGATGCAAAGTGTTTTTGTGGCTAGGCTTTTAACAATGTTCCAACTACTAAATCTGATAAAGAGTTCCATTTAAAACAGTATCTTAGGTCTGCAATAATTGGGTGGTATCTTATATCCTAAACAGGCAAAGTGTTGAGGAGGAAGAATGTTACAATGGTTCTAAAGAAATCAACAGGTAGACAGATGAAGAGACTACAGAGATTTGTCATAGAAAAAGTAGACTGAAGTTAGCTCTCTCCAACATGACTTTGCAGCTTTGGCTCTAAGATCATTCTGAATCTCTACAGTGAAATGCCAACCTTTCCGATTCTGCTGGCAACCTCATGAAACTGTCATAGCTAAAGAAGCAAAGCACGCTGCTCTGCCAGATGAGTCAGTTGACAATTACACAATGTTCAAACAACATATTTCCCTTCATTAAATGCCTGTTTTATGGGTGATTTAATAGCCTCCTAGTGAGATTAATAATGCATAGTTATTAAAATATTTTCCTTTATTCATCTGCCCTACTTTACCGCTGGAGAAACCTGACATTGATGTTCAGTTCTTCCTTCCAACAGGACCACAATGAGCACCCAGGATGCCCTTGGGTGACAGTGACAGTTCCCCACTTATCACATTGTGTTTACTGGCTATGCTGGGGATCTTATCCAGACTTCTCCCTGCAGTACGACTGCTCATGAGGACTCTGGGATTTGTTTTGGCATGTGTGTCTGAAGGAAACAGAAAGGGAGAAATGGAGTCATGGGGACAACTCAAAGAAAATATTTAATAGACAAAAAACTGCCTCAGCCAGAAAAATACCTTTTCCAGCTTGAAAGCTTTTAAAAGCACTAAGAACTCATCCTCCTAATGCATTGGTCCATCCTATTACTGCTTTATATAGCAGTACCCTGAATTTACCACATAAAATTAATCTGACCTTTTATTAATATACAACTGGGATTACACACTGATGTTATGCATCCCAAGTATACAGACTGTTTACATACTAAATGAGTGAAATGTTTAATGTCGAAACTGCATTAGTCTCTCTGGTACAATTTATCTGTGCCTTTAATTCACAAGAAAAGGAAGAAACAATTTGATCTATGCTGTTTAGGAACTAAGAAAATCCATCTGTACAACAGAATTTAATAGTTTTGTTTTCCACACTGACAACTACCACTATAATTGGATGTTGGGGTTTTTTTAGTAATGTTTGTTTAAAAGTAACTCATATTCAGTATTCAGAAACACTGGAATATGTGAGCAAGTCAAATACATGTTAGAGGCCTGATCTTCCTCTGGCTGACCGAAGGAAAAGTTTTCCCCTTTGTAGAAAATAATATGAGGGTACAATGCAATATCCTGCCTGCAGGAAAGGAAATGTGTTGCTTGCAAGGCCTAGAAAGATCTCAATAATCCTATGACAGCCAGTTGGAGAAACTGTTGTTACTCAAGCACGGGAAAAAAATACTGAAAAAAAGTGTCAACAAGGCTGAAAATACACACATGCAAATTCTAATGTCTCTTGGGATGATGGCCATCCTTAGCAAACACTGAAAATTACCGTGGTGTGAACAAATTCATTCACGGACTATAGTAGTACCAGAGTGGTAATGGAACAGTGTATGTCAAGGCCGAAATACAGGCCCAGATCTGGACAATTAAGAAAGTTGTATCTTCCTGTTCCAAAAGCCAGTCACTGAAATAAATGAACAGGTTCATAGTCTGGAAGAGTCAACCTCCGTATTAGCTCTGCACTTCAAATAACCACAAAGTCTCTCAAGGGGTCACAAAACTCTGTGTACAACCCACACTGATCCTGCAGAGGCTTTTTGCTTCACACCCACAGACAGATGTAACTCTCCTTTTCTGGAGAGATTTCTAGAAGGGCTTTCCCATTTCTGGAGATATTTCTAGAAGTCTTTCTGCTGCATTCTGTAACTGCTGGAAGAAAACATCACTTGTTCAGTGGCAGAAGCATTACACAGTCATTGTAAAGTAGTAGCACAACAGCTCAGGTCAGCTCCTTGCCCTACTCCTGCTTTAGTCCAGCTTCCAGCCAGTCTGACTTCCTGTAGGAGGAAGTTCTGCCAGAAGAAATGGTGATGGGAAGGGCTACGACCTTCAACCAGACAAGAAAATGCCAAGCACTGCTCTTAGATCATTCCACAAATGACAACCAAAACATCAGAGTTGTGAAAGGAGAGGGAGTGGTTGGTGATACAGGGGTTTTCTTATAGATAGTTAAACCTAACAGTAGCAGCTGGAGTATACGGACACAGTTAAACACACCAAAGCTTGATGAGTCCACCTCAGCCGGATGACAGTGAATCTGGATAAAAGGAGCTTTATCTTGCAAGGTGTTATGTTTAAGAAACCTCTCTACAATGTGAGGGAAACATGTAACATTCAGCAATTGCCTAAGGAACTGAGAGACTACAGGCTCTGGCAATAGGCAGGTAGCACACATGGAAAGAAGCAGTCTTAATGAAAAGACACCTTCTATTCCAAATACTACAAGGCAGCATTTGTACCAGCACTATCACAGTCTTGCCAGCCTTTCCATGAGCATCTCCAGTATAAGAAGGCATCATAAATGAGTAAAAACTCCCCAAGCTAGATACTGGCATGCTGTCTTCACTTGGATTTGTATTTTGTTTCAACATTCACCATCACATGCCTGCCCTACTGCAAACATGGCACTCAAAGTGCACCTTCTCTGCTTAATCCCAGCTGTTACTATTCTTTCCTCTTAGTCCTGTGAAGAGAGTGGAGAAAAGAGTAAATGCAGTGTGAAGATTAAGTCAGTCTGAGGACAGCAGGGTTGTGGTTGTCATGGACAGTACATGGGGGAAGTTGGGATGGCTGCAGAACACTTCAGCTAAGAGCTTCCCCTCTGATCTATTTTCATCTTCTATCTATTCTACTGAAAAAGTTCCTTTTCAGTCACCTGCAGCAAAGTGAAGAACTCCTTCTCAAGGAAGTCAAAGGTGACTTTTTTCAGACATCAGCTGATTGCATGAATCTGATGAAGAGAAATTCACAATAGCCTTGCCTTGCCAGTTCCAAAACTGGAAAATGAGCTGAGGGGAATGAAAACATATCACTGTGGTAGAGACGAGGTTCACTTCCCTGTACGGCCCTCTAGTCAGCCTCATACTTCAGGCATGCACAATGATTAAAAAGTTCCTGCATAGTCTTGTCTTCAGTATGCTTTTTTCAGGTAAGTGTGGAAATAAGACATACATGAATATGACCTGTTGAATCAGAGCACAGCAGAACAGCAGAGTCTGTTACTCTTGTGCAGGCTCTCCTCACCAGCTAACTTATCCTCTGTGTAGATGTCATCTACTGGGACTCCTGTAAGGAGTCCGATACATTCCTTCACAACACTCTTGCCACTAAATCCAAGAGACACAGGTTTACCAGATGACCTGTTAGATGGACAAGGAATTTGCTGGATGGGCCTGTTCAAAGAGGTATAGTGAACAGTCTGATGTCCCAGTGGAAACCAGTAGTGAGTGGTGTCTCTCAAGGGTTCATGCTGGGGACAGTGACATAGACAAAGGGAATGAATGCATTCCTGACACCAAGCTGTGTGGTGTGTTTGGCACACTGGAGGGAAGAGAGGCCACCCAGAGGGACCTTGACAGCCTTGGGAGTTGAACTTCAAGAAGTTCAGCAAGGTCATCTGCAAGGTCCTGCATGTCGGTTGGGGCAATTCCCAGTATCAATACAGATTGGAGAATGAATGAAATTACAGCAGCTCTGGGGATTAGGATTGGGAATACAAATGGATGAAAAACTGGCCATGAGCTGGCAATGTGTGCTGGCAACACAGAAAGCCAGCTATATCCTGGGTTGCATCAAAAAAAGCATGGCCAGCAGGTTGAGGGAGGTGATTCTGCCCCGCTACTCTACTCTTGTGAGACCTCCCCCCGAATATTGGGTCCAGCGATGGTATAAGTAAGACATGTAACTGTAAGAGTGGATACAGAGGAAGGCCACAAAAATGATACTGGGGATGGAACACTTCTCCTATGAAAAAAGAAGTATAACCACTACAGATCTGTGTGGAGAACAGTCCAGTGTCCAGTCACGCACATGAGCACATATACATAATGACCATTACAGAGTCGTAGCAGAACTTGAAAGTATGCACCCAAATATAACCAATGAATGAAAATTTTCATGATTTTATTGAACTGTTTTGAGACATACAGCCAGCCACTTCCCATGTAAGTAACATTTTAATGCAAATTTCTACTGACCTCTATGGCCTTATCAGTACTAAACTGTGTAAAATACTTGGAGGGTAGCAGCAGGTGGAGAAAAGAGAAGTGGGATAAGAGTTCACAACCTTGATGCTGAAGTAAATACAGGAGTTCCTCATACTGTTGCTCTGCCTTTTCAGGCAGAAAAGCAGACCCCTTCTCCACCTCAGTACTTTCAAAGGAAAGTGAAACTGTACCATTATAGCTGGGGTTACACATGGCTTAATACTGTGAACCCTTCTGCTCTGGAAAAGAAGGTCTTTCTATGCTTGTCTAACCTCTGATACTGCCATCTGGGGTTGTGGTATCAGAGAGAAGTGCAATATGATGCATTTCCAGCTCAAAAATCCTGGCCCTAAAATCAGGAATTCTCAGTGTTATATTACAAAATCTCATTTCCAAGAACATACATTCCAAATACTTCCTGTTCTTAGGCCAGTGTATGGCTAAGGAACAAACAGTTCTAGAAATAAACTTCTGTTCAGTAAAATTGAATTAGGCTAGATCAGAAAAACTCTTCTTAACTTGCTTTAAATGTAAATGTTTGAGCAGGAAAGCAGTATAGCATTTTATATTCTCCACAGACCCGGAATGCTCTAGTTTTCTAATCCTTTTTCAGAGGAACAGCAGAATGAAGAAATGCTGAGCTATTGATATAGAGAATGAAGTGTCCTGCCTCTCTAGAGGTCATACGCAGCACAAGCACTGACATAACCCATTTCCTTATGTGGATTTACCACTGTCCCACCAGTGGTGGAAAGATTACCCTGGGCATGAAAGGTCCTTCACAACTATGGCTCTTAATCTTAGATTCATCAGTTTAGCTCCTTTAACCTATATTAAAACACAAAACCAAACAAGCAATGCCAATGGTAAAGTCAAGTACTCGGCACTCTTCAGAACTGGACTCTTCCTCTGTCCTCCTGCTCTTCTCCCAATGCTTAGATTATTATACCTGAAATTTTCTCTTACAGTTATTCAAATTCTTTGTTCCTCTAATGAAGCTCTCTCAAAACTCAAACTTGTGGCCTGGACACCTGCACAATGGAAACTAGAAAGCGATGATAACCTGCCTCAAGGCAGACCAAGGAGGAAGTGAACCATCATACTTGAGTTTTTTATTTCCCCATGCCTCCTGGTGCAAGACTGCTGACTAAATGCCGTGGCAAAGTGTGGAGTGGAAAATTGCTCTCAGCCTTCCTTTAGGACTTCTAGTTCACAAAAAGAGTTTGCCACAGCACTGACTTGGGTCCTACTCTGCACCAGGTTGTTCTACATGCATCTGTTACATATTTGTTTCTCTGTTAAAAAGGCAGTAGTTGCTTCCTCTTTAACTAGACATGCCCATGGTTTCTACGCAAGTCATCTCTGAATACAATACTATTCATAAAAAGATACAACAATACAGGTGTAGAGATTTTCATAGTGATTCGCCCCTCCTTAAAGAAACCTACTGAATGTTCAAGGCATGACCTCAAACAAAAGGCCTTCACAGAGTGTGATGACTGTGATATGCTTGCATTTAGCCCTGACAAGCATGTGTTTTTTACAAGACTTCTTTTCCTAACCTTAAGCTAAACTGTAAAACTTAAAAAAAAAATTATATTCTGGTAGTACACAGGGAAGACCATTGCTTAGTTTTGTTTGTTTGGGGTTTTTTTAAACTTTCTTTTCCCTTAGGAAAATCTAATTTTGGCAGCATGTGTGGGATGGAGCACTAATCTACTGTTTTAACATGTGCATATCTGGAATTTTCAAGCCACTCTTCATCATCTTATGAACATTCTCAAAATAATGTGAAAAAGAAGGACACAAGGGATAACCCCCCAAAGACGCCAGAAACAGAGTCACTGTTCTTGTGGCCCGATTCTACCCTGTTAAAGTACTTACAGTCCAAACAACACTGAGTCAAACAACACTGAGTATGCTGATTAGTTCACATCTACTTGATTATACTAGTGTCCTATTCCCACTAAATTGCAGGTGGATAATAGCCTGCGGGTACTAGTAGGACAAGAAGCAACAGGAAGAGTACAACTATACTTGCCCTTGTCTTGCTTTAGAACAGCCAATCAGAATCTTTGAGATAACAAGCTCATATCAACAGTTAAGTTGAAAAGTAGTCTGCCTGGAAGTTGAGCTGGTTTAACTTCAGCTGTTCTCTCAAACTGGGCTAGTGGAGCCAGTGCAGATTGCTGCACAAGAAATCTTAGTTTCGTTTAGGCTAAACTCAAATTTGAAAATAGCTTTATTTTCTCCCTTTTTTTAAAAAACTTTTGAGTGAATAAATGTGAATGCAAAACCAACATCTACACTGAGACACCAAGGCTGCCCTGTAAGTTGTTTACATGCAATTAGTATGAGTTACCCTTGCCAAACTACCTCATACACAGAGCACCCTGGAGCCACCAACAGTCAGGCTTACAATGCAACCCTTCTAGAAAGCAATCTTTGCTTCTCTTCTGGGCCAGCTTTTGCCTAGGACTCACAGGGAAAGAAAGAAATGGTATAAGTGTCTTAATGCTTGGAAGAGGGAGCTGTGGGACTGTTTTCTCCTTGTCCAGCTGTAGCCAGTGTATTTCCAACACATTGCAGGAACAGGTAGGGGTGGAATAAAAGCTAGATCTGTCAATTTAGCCCAACTTCCAGGCTAGGAGAGATGAGTAAATGTGCCTGCAGTAAGCATAGGCTCTGTGTTTATACATTTTCCAGAAGGGTTCACAAACTGACTCGAGAGGAAATCAGACTCATGAGTTATTTTGGTGCTAGTCTGCATGCAAATGAACCTCCCAAACAGGCAGACAACAAATTCAGATGCGCTTTTTAGCCAAAGTAAATAAGCAGTCACGAAGTCATTTGCAAGGCTTATCTAAACCTGTTTAATCATGCTAGTATAAGCTTGTTATGAGCTAAGTTCTGCTCTTAGGAGAAAATGAGAAGAAAAAAAATGCATCCCCTACCTCCACCAACTCTCAGAGGGATACACGCACCTTCTCACAAGGGATGGCAGCTGCTACATTTAGTTTAGCATTCAGCTGAACTGAAGCTTTCCACATAAACAGCCAGGACATGGGCAGTGGTTAATAAACCATAAGCTGCTCCAGAATCCACAATGAGTCTTTGTGGATTTTGTTAAAAGGCATAGTGAGTAAAAACAGTGGAGCAAGGAAATGTAAATGTTTTTCATGAGTCTAGATTCATACTATCAAAATATCCTAAATCAAGTTTATGAAATCTGAAAGGGAGTTTTGAGCTCTCGCAGCCCAAGCTGTATCTGCTTATCCACTCTCTGAAGAGCGGCTGCACATGACGTCTCAGATGGATGGAAAACATTCCATAAGCAACTGTGCAGGGTGTGGTGGCACAGCAGCTTGCAGAGTAGCACAGAAAACACATTGATTCCTCCTGCCTACTACTGTGTCTCCTTATTAGACCCAGCACACCAGAAATGGCTGCTGTGACTCGGCAGCAGTGAGGGTGGGTTTGAAATTAGAAGGAAACTGGTAGAATACCAAGAAACAGTTGTTTTGGTTTTATTTTTTCCAAGAGATGTTTACTGGTCACTGCTAGCACTGTTAGATCACTCATGGCAGGATTTAGCACTGTGTTTTCTCCTAGATAACATTTGCCACTGTATCATACTGCACCCATGGACTTGACCTACATTTCAGACTGGAGACAGTGCACTATTCCTTTGGTTTCAAAGATATAGCATGCAGAAGTATGTTTCTGACTATTTTAAACATTCCTAACATCCTGTTACTGTAGTAGCAGAATAACAAGAATTTAAAGTCTTGGAGGAAAAAATGTCAAGGCCTTTAAAAACTCTATTGTTTTCTCTTTTTCTTTTTTAACCTACTCACTGAGGGATTTTCTTTTTTCTTGATGGACTATTTTGAGTGTACAACAACAAAGTATAGATTCAAGGTAGTGTCTTCAGACATGGAAGCCAGAGAGGAATTTATCAGTGACCCTTCTCACTGTGTATCAATACGGTGTAGAATCACGTACAGAAAGTGCAGGTTTATCTCAGACAGATCCGATTCATTAACAAACATGCAAAGCTAACAAGCAGTATGTTCCCAGTCTACTATAAATTACTCAGACCAATTCAGAGCAGCACTAAAATAAACAGTATTTCTGGTCACTTGCACTATAAAGAACAACAATTTCTTGGAATTCACAAGCCCACAAATGCTGATCTTGGATCCTGTGAGCATATGTTTAGATTAAAATAATGCCTGCAAAGCACTGGAGATGAGGATACAGAAAAGTTTCTGTAATTGCTTATTGCTTCTTCAAGAGTCAGGCTAAGAAGATAACAGAGTGGTATTTCTCTGAAGAAAACTTTGTGAGGGAGAAACGGTAAGACCTTTTACTCTCTGAGACTATGGACCTTGTATGTTGTTAATACTGAAAAGAAACACACAAAGAATCTTCAGAGGATGCTGGCAGAACAATGCCCCTTCCAGTGGACAGCTGTACCCAACCCAGTGCTGGACTTGCTGGCCTTTGGAGAGGGCATTTGGAGAAAATGCTGTGGTTGCAAGAGGACTGTGTAGAGCACACCGCACTTCAGTGACCCCAGACTGGCCACCAGGCACTCTGTGAGAGCTCAGTGCAGACCTGTGGGACCATAAATTGCATGGGTGTGCACAGGGCAGGAACAGAGTCAGGAAAGCACAGAAGTAGCATAAACCAACTGCCCCTACTGCCACCCCACTCCATTCCCATGCCCAGTAGGGTGACTGGTATAGAAGCAGCTATCCTTTATCGACCTGCTTCACTGGCATGTGCTCAGAAGTTACCAGTTAGCTCATATAACAAGCACAGACAGGCCAAGCTTTGTAAAAGTTTCTTCTAACTACTTGAGATACTGCTACAGAGACATTATTCAAAGACAGCAATTGACAGCTGATATTTTAAGAAGGAACTTGCAAAAAAATTGGTTTCTTGTCCTGTGCTAAGCCACGTGACAAGCCACGTCATTTCGTAAGGGAGGTAGGGAAAGTGTTTAGCAGTGTGGGAAAGAGAGAATAAGGACTACATCATCTATTTGTTTGTTTTCCTGCTTGAACAACAGGACTGCAGAATGATACAGAACCAAACAGTTATAAACATAATGGAGAGTTGTTCTGCTGAGCACAATAATAATACAAAAATGTAAAAGCATTCTTGGACAATGCCTGAACAGGTCCTGTATGAGATTTAGGAATGAGTTTCTCTGAGGTTTTGCAAAAGGATCATTAGCACTAGGTGCAAGAAAATTTTGGTCATCAAAAGCATTTTATGGGATCTAGCAGTAAGTTCTCTCCAGTTGTCTCAACTTAAGACATCCAGACAGGAACTGCACTTCAGTGCAACAGACAGGCATTACCTTGCTATTCCATGCTACTTGGCTGTTGTCCTACTATTCATCCAACATTTCCCAAGCAGCTCCTTCTATCCCACTGCTGAGTGTCTCTCAGCACTGCAACACCTTCAAGAACCAATATGAGCCTATCCCTATTAGTACGGAGTGTGCAAGTTAATGTTGCTACATGAATTAACAATATGCTAAGACAGGTTTTGCCCAGGACTTGAATGAGGATGGCAAGTGCTCTGCTGGATAACTTATGGAGTGCTGTTACAGAGAGGCTCTGTGATGCTGCAGTTGCTGAAGACTTAGTGCTTCCAAGTGTGCACTTTGTCTACCATTCAGTTGACTCAGGAACCCAGGCTTGGATATTTCCTGCTTTCTCAGCTATTTTAAGAGAGGGGAGGTAGTCACATGTGGTTTTTTTACAAGCTCTCTTTCAATACTTGACTCCTTGAGGATCAGTCCTGTTTTCACTGGAATGAATGAGCTTTCTGTCAGTGACCCCAGTTTAACCCCTAACAATTTACTGTGGACTTCACTGCTATTGTAGCATGGCATCTTGTGATCTGAAATTTATTTTTAAAAATTATTTATCCTCATTTTTGAAGCACACTTCTAAGGTAGAGAAGTTCCATAATCACCTTATAATAGAACTAAGATATGTAAGGAGGATGAGCTGGAAACTCAAAGTGTGCTAGGCGTCTACAACGCTGACTGTAAATACCTTTATGATAACTGATTTCCTCAGTAAAGCAGCATATGCTGAGGAGGCCATGCCATGTATACCCTGATGGGCTTGGCATATAAAGCTAGCTATGCTTCCCTAGGCAAGAACAGTCTCTTCAGCCTTCTCCCCCAGTGGGGCCCAATTCAGTCTTCAATAACATCAAACTGTTTGAGGGGGAAATGGCACTGCCACTCACTTCCACACAACAGTCTAAAGGTTACAGGTCTTGCCAAACTGTACAAAAGCCAGAGCTGAAGTCTTTAGCTGCCTCTTTTGGATCAGCAATTTATGCCTAATCAAGTATGCCAAAGATGAAATCGCAGGGTTACTCTCTCCTTGTTTTTCCTCACTATGTTAATGTATGCAGGTGATTGCTACCTGAAGACAAAGATGGCTCAGGCACACATCTAGGCACCACAGCTCACAGGAGCAAGTGAGTCTGTAGGTTTGGCAGATGTCCTCTCAGTCTGCCAGCTTTCAGGAACAGAGCTGAATCACTACTCTGCTGCCAGGAAGCCGGGGGTCCCAACACAGTGAAAGGGACTCCTTTGGGCAGCAAGGGTCTTGAAAGCCAGTCTTCTAATGATTTGTACTTAGACACATCAATTCCTTTCACCATGTTTACCAACACGTACTGCTGTGTGTCCAGTGGTCTTGGATCACGAAAGTTGAAACATCTATTGTGGATGAGTGGAGGGCCTGGTCCCTTCTGGGGTTGTTCTTTGACACAGAGCTGGAACGTGCCCTTACCGTATAACTGTACCCACAGATGCAAAACATGGCTGTGTTCAGTAACCTAAACAAAGTCTACAGTTTTTGTCCTACATAATGTACCTGAAGTCACAAAGGAAATCTATGTTGGCATAAAACTGTGATACATCATCTGAGAACCTCCCTGAAGCTCTGTCCACTGGGAGAAATTTCCTGTCAGCAGGAACAGGATGGGATGTTTGAGAAGCAGTTGAATTAACTTCTTTTAAGCAATTAAGAGTTTTTGAAACCCTTGGCTTGCAGCTGATTAAGCTTCTTGCCATGGTGGTAGCTGCCATATCACCTCTAAATTCTACATGGAAATCACTGATGATTAAACAAGTCTTTCTCTCATGTTTTTACAAGCTATTCAGAGAAGGGTTCTACCTACATAAAGAATTATTTGCAAGGCACACTGACTTTTGTCCCATTGGTAGGATTGTAACTTCGTTAATGCTGATCTACCTCAGTATGACTCCAGGCTTCTGTAGTTACCTTTGATGACAGTGGTAAGGGCAGCAGCTCCCATTGTTTGCAAAATGTCTCAAATGAGACATGAATGAATTAGTTTTTTTCCTAACAAACACAGGAAACTGGAGTTAGCTGGCAAGATGGATGGGAGAGGAGGGTATACAAATACACAGTATTTCAATAAGATCATTAAAGCAAGTAAAACTTCAGGTAATTTCCTCTAATTCTGCTGACACTAACTGATCTGGATTATGTTTTGTTTCAAAATAGTGCTGTTGGGGAGAGATAAGCACAGTGAGAGAGCCATAGAACAGTTTTTTGAGTGCAGACACCTTCAGAATGCATGCATGTTGTCCCTTTAAATCTTACAAGCCTTAATGCTCCAAGTGCTGGAGGGATATTCTGCAACATAGTTTCAGGCAAATTCCTAATTGAAACTGATCTGGTTTGCAGGCAGGAAAAGCATTTGTTTATATTTTTCTTCTTGGGCAGTTAAAATGTGTTTTCAAGAATCACACTACAATAGAAGCCATTAAAAAAACCCAGCATTTTCCAACCACACACAATTGCCCCAAATAATTCCTATTCAGATTCAGGGAAAAATTATAGTCAAACTTCTGATAGTATGATGAGGTCAGTTGTTGGCAAGTGTTACCATTTTAATGACAGCCATTACAGGAATTCATTAGCATTACTGGAGCAATCAGATTTAGCTGGTGTGGAGTGTATTGGTAAACAGCTGCTTACTTGAAAGAAATTCTTATCTTAAATGAGCATTAGAAACGGTGACTTACCAGCTCTAAGAACCTCCTCACCACCTGTCTTTGTTTTAAGTTAGTTTCACCATCCAGGTTAGCCGTTTCGATATGGCACAGCCCATCGGGATCACTCGAGGAGAGCAGCAATATGTCAGCAGGTATAATTTCATTACAGCGAAGCTGCACGAAGTCTCCAACCTTCACCTCTTTCCAATATCTGCTTATATATTTCTTCTCATTTCTGAAAATAAAGGGACATTTACAGGAGATGTAAATAAAAAAGAAATGCACAGACTGGGACGCTTCTGCTATATCTGGTTTGATTTGTATCAGGAGTACAATGCCTTTGGAAGATTTTCAGGAACATTCCAGTTACTCTGGGAAAAGCCAGTGCAGAGTGCCAGGAGGCCACTTCCCAATGCCTCAGAACCACCAAGTTATCAAGATACTCTTTGAAGACCCAGAGAAGAACATGCTGATGTTAGACTGGACTAAGCAGGGTAAACAGGAGCTTCATATATTCTCCTTTCCCTCCCTCCATGCTCTGAGTCACGCACCTGACTCGATGAATGGAAGGGGGCTGTTTGTCAACACTGTGTGGAAGGAGTCACTTTTAGAGCAAGAGGGGATATGAAAACTGTCCACACTGTGTGAAAAGGAGACACTTTTAGGGCAAGAGGGGATATGAGAACAGGTCTCAGTGCAGGGCACCTGCTTGGCATGGCTCTAGAATGTCCTCCATCATGTGCCACCCTCAGATAGCTTCCCCTTGTTCCCTTTTTCCAACAAAGTCAAGCTCTGTAGTGCTACACTTGATACCTGGACAAAGATCCAGTATCTTTGAGATACCTTTGAGAGGGGAATTTCTGCTATTCATCACTAAACCTAGAATTACAAGGACATGTTGTGTGATAAAATGCAGTCCCAGCTGCTCTACTGAGACAGGACACTGCCATTTAAGTATTTCTGCTGTATTTCCATCCTAGCCTTAGTGCTGACTGTTACATAGCAAATTTCTGCTTAGTTATAGTCTGAACCCTTCATTTTGGAGTACAACCACTCAACTTCCCTGGTTCTAAATGTCATGCTAGTTTGCTCCTTTTTATTTTTTAACTTTTGCTTGAGAGCAAGAGGAAAAAAGAATAGGTGATTGTTTAATTAATTTCAGGTTTTAGTTTTATAGCATGCACAGACTCATGTGTTTTCTTGGCATTTGTGGAAATTTCTTTATTCTGTTGTACTTTTGAAAGAAATTAATTTCAAAACAGCCACAATATTGACATGGCAAAATACTTACTGAAAATGGGAAGCTGCTATTCTGACACTTTTCTAAGCCATAAAAAGGCCTTCTGACATATGAGCACCAAGATGGTTGTCCCTGTCACCAGAAAGTCTCCTGGGACAGCACTTTAACTAGCAGAAGGGTATTCTGATGGGGGATGGGGAGTGGTGGTAGTTATTCTACGTTTTTAAAATAATATTATTTTAAAATATATCACTTTCAGCAGTAACATGAATAGATTTGTAACCAAGTGGAAACACGAAGTCCCAACAATGTTGTTACTCTGGAGTTACTGATAGTCATGCCTTCACTGGTATTAGAGGAATTACTAAGTTAATTGACATTTATTCATGTATTTAGCCAAAGAACAATAAAGGGTCAGGTAGCATAGCAAGGATGTATCAGATCAGATTTTACCTCCCAGAACGTCTTCATTGTTTTTTCATAACATCCAGTTTATAAGGGGAGGAATTAAAGTTACCTATGTCAAATGTAAAACATGATAATCTAACAAAGGCAGGTAATATACACAGTAGATGCTGAAATTCCCATTTTCTTCACAATCAGGCTGAAATAAACTCTTAACTTTTCCTGCTAGTGACTAAGAATTGCTTTGAAACCCAGTGTGCTATAATATAGCACAAATTACCGCACTGCAGATCTGAAGGGTTTGTTAGCTCTGCAATTTGTAACTCTGAATCCCTTTACATGTTCTGTGGTTTTCCATCCTTTCTGATTTAACTGTGAAACTGGGTGATGTACAAATGCATGTACAATGAGCAGCTGCATAAAAGCGATGAGGCTAAAAATAGCATGTAGTCCCATACTACGCTATAAGCACTACTGTTTTTTATTTCATTTCTATTGTTTGAAAAGCATTGCTATTTTAGCATTTCCTCATCCCTCACATGCTTAGCAACTGCCACAACTATATACACTGTGGCAGGAAGGGTGGATATCGAGCAACACAAGGCCAAATGGCTCTGCTGGAATAAATGAAGTTGTTCAGACTGGAGAAGAGAAGGCTGCAGGGAGACCTTATTGTGGCCTTGCAATATATAAAAGGGGCTTGTAAGAAGGAGAATTTTTACCAGGGCCTGTAGTCACAGGACAAGAGGTAATGGTTTTAAACTGAAAGAGGGTAGGTTTAGATGAAACATATGGGAGAAATTGCTTATAATGAGGATTGTGGGACCCTGGAACAGGTTGCCCAATGAAGCCGTCAATGCCCCATCCCTGAAGTGTTCAAGACAGGGCTTTGAGCAACTTGATATAATGAAAGGTGGCCCCTGCCCCTGGCAGAGGTATTGTACTAGGCGATCTTTAAAGGTCCCTTCCAAGCCAAACCATTCTATGATTCAATGAATCTATGAATGCAAGACCTCCTGCACATGCACCAGGGCCCCAGGGCAGAGCTCTCTTTGCCAAACACATGGCAACAATTTGGCCCAGTATTCCACTTGCTAACAAGGGTCAGGTAGCGGATGGAAGATTACTGTTCTCATGGAAATTACTTCCTCTTCAAATGGACTTGCTCTATGTCCTCCAGCACAGATCTCAACTTGTCTCATTGCAGTCAGTGAGTAGTCACTGCAAGTGTTCTCTGCAGAGCATGGCATAATACTGTTCTCAGATGGGGTGGTTCAGACAATAGCTGAACTATGAATACATCAGTCCTTAAAGATCATTCCTTTAACATGATCAGCCTAATCTTCTGAACAGACAGGTTAGCTCACCTCGAGACAACCATCATACCTCTAGCCGTACAAACACACCAAGTGAGCCCAGCGACCGAGTTAAAATTTTGTCATTGATTCTGCAGAGACAGGACTTGGTTGTCCAAGTCTTATACCACCTACTAAATGTTTATCCTTGTTGTTATACTGCACCAGCGAAGTAATATGATACAGAGTTAGGAATGGTGGACTTCTATAAGAGAAGGAGCCCAAAATGATGTCAGTCCTCTGCAGTTTCAGTGTAAGGCTCCTGTAGTGGTGCGTCCCCCATCCCTCTGCTATACCTCCTCAAGCCTGTTCTACTATCTCAGTAATCCTTGTTAGGCCTTGGGCTTTGTGTAATGACTTGGGTAGTGAAGAGTCCCTTGACCATACCAGGAACGCTTGCATGGCTAAGGTGGAGCAGCACTGTTCATATCAGGAACACCTGTTGCCTGACCATGAGAAATAATCAGTCAATCCCTAATAGCGTTGGAACATTACTCACCTGAATCATAACCCCGGTGAAACAGCAGCCCATTGGTACTGGACTTCTGAATAATTTCAGGAATTATCAACTTTGGTTATGGTAAGGATGGAAATTGATTAATGACTGAAGTCAATCATCTGTCTTGGTTTGAGCTGGCAAACTGCCAACCCCCCAAGTACAGGGTCAGAGCCCTCCCCCCCGCTCCCAACACCGAGGAAAGGGAGCAAAAGAGAGGGGAAGGAAAAAGAAACTTCAAGCCATGTTTATGCTAAAACTACATATATTTTTACAGAAAGAAAGAGACAATTAGAAGAACGTACAAATATACACTCACACAAGTTAGAAACAGCAAGGAACAATTTCTCACTTCTCAGTACACACACAAATCTCACTATTTCAACCCCAAATTATCTTAAAAGACTCAGTCCCCAGAGAACCAGACCTGAGCAGAGAGAGAAGAACCCACAACAAACATTTTACTTCCCAAAACAACTGCTGGGCCAGTGCTGGGCCTGGTCCTCCCCATCTCTCCTGGGACTGCACTGTGTGTGTCCTCTTGGCAAGACTGCTGTGGGGTGACTGACCAAGCCCCTCCCACACTGATTCTACTTCCCTGGAGAATGATGTCGTAATATGGTATGGAATAAACCACTACTGGCTAGAAGAAGTCAGCTGTCAGCTCAGCCCAGCTCAAGTCAGCTGACAGCTTCAGGCCTAGTCTAAACCTAAATTTAGGCTCACCTAGGTGAACCCATAACACATTTTATGACCCTATAAAGAGAGGTATTAAATGAGGGCCTTTGAACTCTGCTGGACAACAGCAGGCTGTACCAGCTTCTCCCTCAGAGTAGGATGCCTCTCATATCTCACAAACTCTCAAGCTGCAATACTCGGAGAACTGTCACCAAAAGCCGATGACTGGGTCTGGGCTGATATTCCCCACTCCTGAGGCTCAAGCCTCTCCTGTTGAGAAATGCCAAGGCATTCATTGTGATTATTTCACTGACACTCAAGTGTAATTTACATCCTACAGATAACTGAGTCATTCTTGTGATTATAATTAATCCTATTGAATCACTTTGTAAATGTTAAATTAGTCAATTA
Organism: Sakesphorus luctuosus; assembly: GCA_013396695.1. NCBI lineage: Eukaryota > Metazoa > Chordata > Aves > Passeriformes > Thamnophilidae > Sakesphorus > Sakesphorus luctuosus. Next base: position 876,516 of record VWZD01002629.1, read on the forward strand.
TTGAGTGGTGTTAATCCTCCAGACATAAACCATTGCCCAGGTCTGAGGCTAAAACTGGACGCAGCCACAGCTAGGCTCCATCAGGACTTTAGAAAGCAAGGGGGTCTATTTTGAACCTCATGACTCAACAGCAAGATTTCCCTATTAAATCCTTTAGCTATCCCATTGATCAAGTCTGAAACCAAGTTTGGACTGAGCTGCCTCTAGGTTCCATCAGAAGTTTAGAAAGCAAAGGGGTCCACTCCAAAACTCATGACTCAATGGAGAGACCCTCCTTATCCCTTGCAACCTTATGCTTTTGTATCCCTGACCCCTCTGTAAATCATGCATAATTGATTTTAATTCTATTTTTCTTGTATGCTTCATGTATGTAGCAATAGAGTGAACCTTGCCATCAAACTCTGTTAAGTCACTTTCACCAATTTATATTAAAACCTTATTTTGCTAATACCTTTGATGGTGACTATTAAAGTGGCCCAAACCACCCACTTCTGGCAGCTGCAGGCACTGTTTGCAAGTGACTTTTCAACAAAAGCTTTCAGCAAATTTAAGTAAGTATCATCAAACCTCCAGGAATATTTTGTTGAAAGGCTCAAAGAATTCTGGCAGGAACAATGGAATGGGAGGCACCATCTCAGTGAGTCCAGTCCCCTCCAATGGTTGCAGGAAAACACGAGATGATTTTTAGCCCAAAGCTAACATCTCACAACTCTAGTTCTACCTGCCCTCATTCACTACAAGCCTGAAGATACATTATATTACCTATGATACACTTAAGGCTGATGCTACAAGAAACAAATGCTACAAACTATGATGAACCACAGGAAGAGGTCAGAGATACTAAATCTTTCAGACCTGGAGAGTTAGATAAAAGTCCTCCAAATCAATATGCTGTCATGAACTACTGCCATTCTGCAGAAGGAATAGATAGGTAATGCTGTTACTTTCTAGTTAAATCACCATGATGAACTATTAATTTCAGACAGCTATGCCCAGCTACTAAATGTGTTGTGTTGAGCTCACATATTAAAAACCTGCATCCTCCTGCATGCAACCTAACCTTTATCAATACATTTGCATGCAAAGGATTTATCTGTCAGCTGTGGTTTAAACCCACAGTCACGTAAATCTTCATGCTCCTCTTTGCCACAATTGAAAGCAGAACTTGCCAGTACTTTTCCTTTTCTGAGCATATTATTACAGGTAAACATTGACTGAAGTCTAAAGACGAATAGCTAAAAAGTTGGCTGGTACAGCTGCATTGACATCAACTCTTGTTAGCCAACAGCAAATGTGTCCCTGGCAGGAGTCAAACTTCTCTAGAGGTTAAGGTTCTGCTTTTGAACATAAAAAGGAAAGTCTGAAACATCCTTTCAAGTGCATGAACACAGAGAAAAACATGCTCTGTTTTGAATGAGAGCAGCCTGCAGGTTTGCGCCAAATTTGAGATTGACTTTGGTTAGTAGCAAAACTACTACTTTGTTCAGCAAAAACTGAACAACCCAGGAATTACTGAAGATTCTTTTCTTCAAATGTTAATTTACAATTTGGAACCACAGAAACTCATAAATTACATTTTCTTTGCCTATTAACTATCCTTTTCCCTCTTCTGGTCTCCTTTGCAACATGAGCTGATAAAGATCATGCCCATAATTCTGCTTTCTGGACATGTACATACAATTTGTATCTACAGAAGGCTGAAGATTTTCAAGTTCTCCGCATTCAAAAATTACAAAAAAAATTGTTTCGTTCTTTTCGATGTCTTTTAACTGTTTTGCCACAATAAGGAATTATTAAACATTGCTTAAGGTAATAAAACTACACAACTCACCTCTTCTGTCTCATTTATTTTTTTAGTTTGGGAAAAATTGTCATCAGCAATACTTGGTAAATAAATATGAAGGCCATGCAGCTGTTCCACTTGTGCAAGGCCTGCATACTAGAAATTTTATACATTAAATCAGGAGGATAGGGACTACTAGGTAATCATTTCTTGTTCTTAATTTCCTGTACTTTTCCACTGACAAAAATGATAATTAATGAGTGGGAATGGCTGATGCAGATTTCCTCCACCAATCCCAGAGAGCAACTGGGGCACCTGCGCTTCTATCTAAGCCCTAACTTAGTCCCAGTACAGGCTCCTATATTCATCTCAGCAGGGCTTGTCGAATACATTTATGAGAAGATTAGAAGTTGTTCTCGTACCTTTTGAGGTCTTCAGTCTGTTCTGTCTGGCTTACACAGCATAGCCCTTCCTACATACATTGGTGCTGCAATGCAGGGGTTTTCATGCCTCTCAAAACATCCAAATGAATATCATTTCCCAGTACCAGCCCATCCGCTGACCTGCTTTTGAAGTAACAATCATCCTCACTTCAAAAGAAACCTGACTCCTTTGCCTTCCCTGCCAGCTGAGGTTGGCCATAAAACCACTAGGATTTTAAAGAAACACAGCAAGAAATTAAGTCTGTGGAAGAGAAAAAGCCCTCCACAAAGGACAGGTCAAAGAATTATTGTGAATGTACAAGGCAGACTTTGGATCTGTTCCTCCCTTCTCATCTCAGAAGGTAGAAATAGATTGGGGTAACACAAAAAGTGTTTCAGGTACATCTCTGCTTTCACTGACTTAAAATATGTTCAAATCAGTTGGCTGTAAGTGCCATGACACGTCTTCTGAGTAGGACCTAGCTAACTAAAAACACTTGGAGCTAATTAGCAAGGTCCAAGTAGAGCAGCAACTTCTGAAGGAGAACCTCAAACTGTAACACAAACACAGAAGTGTCACATCAGGCCAAACTATCTTTAGGGAAGCTCCAGCACACAGCTGTTTCTCCACAGGTACTTCATGCTTACACAGTTTTCCTGAATTGTCTGTTCTTTCTCTTGCCTGGGCTGGAGTCTTCACCTTCAATCCCCTACTTCTCCCAAACACTCCTATAGGTGTGGAGAGGCTTCACACTAATTGAGCCCACAGCGCTCTATGAACACTTCAGCGGCAAGCAGAGATTTTGCATGACTCATCACAGTCTACAAAAGCAGAGCTGGTGGACAGCACTGAAGTATGTGAAGAAAACTGCTGTGTTATAGGCAGTACAAATTATGATTTGAAAACGACAAGTACAGCAGTTGCCAGAGTTTAAAAACAAGAGTTATCTGTGAGACAGAAGCATATGCTGGACAAAGTCTGAACATGTCAAGTATCTATAGAAACATGTTGAGAACCATTTGGGTACAATTACAATGTTGTGGCAAAATGAAGGAAAAACATGTAGCATAAGTTAATGCCAAAGGAGGTTACATAATGCCCAGGATATGTCTCCATTCCACCACAAATGATAACATCTGCTTCTATGAAAAGTGAGTTTGAATCTGATATTAATCAGACAAAACAGAATAATAAAGTGTGTTTTTAAGAAATATTGAGGAGAATTAAATAAATGTCTCCATGACTAAAGTTTCTAAATAGACTCCGTAATCTTCACATTATTTTAAAGGCACTTAAAATATATTTTCATTGACTTCTATTACCATTTCTTTTTGGAGGATTAGCATGTGCTAATGTATGTTACAGTTGCTAGAAGCAAATTTTCGTGTATGGAAATGATGAGGCATAAAGGTGTCTTTTATTAATTTTACACTTTTTGAATACTGTTAATTTTTCTGCTACTAGTCAAACTTGCTATGAAATAAAAAGTACCCAGCAAACTTCAATGCTTCGGGCTTATAATGTGGAAGTAATAATTTAACTTCTCTTGGCAGTGTTACCTCCATTATACCTCATGTTGAAAGAAACCTCACTATTGTTAACTATAATGAAATATTTGCTACCCGGAATAAATTATTTTTCAGCCAAGAAGCTTGTTGTTGCAATAATAACATAAAACATAAAAGCAGAACACGTAATCAAACTTTATACAAATTGAAGAAAGAAAAAGCTGCCCTCTAGAACTTGATCTTTAAACTGAGACTGTTCCAGAGAGATGTCTAGTATTTAGGGGTTCTATAAGTGGTATGATTCTCAACACTCTGATGTCTACTGGCAATCATGCTAATGAAAGTCCTATCACTCTTCCAGTAGAGATACATTTGAAGAGAAGACAATCTTTATATATAGCAGAACAGATAGGTAATGTTTAGTGTTGAGGCTTCCTAAATGGATATCACACAAGGAGGTAGAAGTGGAAGAACAGCCTGGATATGATCTGCTTCACAGCCAGGTAAGATTCTCATCCTGGTTATAGCAGAGCCATCACAGATATTAACACTGAATGTTGCTCCAAGTGGCTGCAAAAAGATTCAGCAGAGCTTGGTGCTCTGAAAGCATGGAAGAAACAATACTTTGGCCAGAAGGGAACTCACTCAAATAGTTAGATGAGTGATGTACACAAATGAATAGATGAGTAGATGACACAAACCTCCTGCATCTGTGCCTGCTTCCTAAACAATTAAAGAAAAGCAGGAAGTCTTCCTAGGGAGATCCTAGGTATCAAATTTTGGTAAGACATGAGTTTTGTGTAGAAGCCTTCCAGGGTCCTTGTCCTCTAAACCAATAATTAATGGCACAAAGACACTTGAAAATACTGTCCAAGTACCTAAAATTCAGGTGCTAGCTACAGGAACAAATCCAGTGGACTAAATTCTCCACTGGACTAAATCCTACATTTGGGGCTCTCCCACTGCATTTAAGGCAGTGCAATCAGACGATCATTCCAAGGGAGCCCTTCAGATCTTTACATCTTAAAAGGAAAATTTAGCATGGCTCTGCACAGTTACTGAGGAAATTCCCATTCTCTTAAAGATTCAGACACTTCAATGGAAATGTTATTCCTTCTGATTTCTCTTGTTCTACACATCTGCCTCATTTGATCTCAGGACAACCTGACTCAGGACATAAAAATGCATTCACTACATATACACAAAAAGCCATTTGTATAGAACTTCTAAAGAAATGTTCTTCCTAAGAAGTTCAACAGTTTTTATTTGAAAACAAAAAACCATTCCAGTTCTTTTGGAGCAACATGAAACAGCTGACAGAATTTTTATCAGGAAAGGTACTTACTGCTAATTACATGCATGGTCCTAATTGAATTGTTCACAAATACTCAGCTGAGGACACTACTTTTCTGCACGTTATTGTGCCATAGAAACACATATCCTTTAAAATACTAAGGGGTATATGTTACCTAATCACTTCATTAAAGCACTTTACGAGTTAACATAGTTTGGCTATTTATTGTTAACAAGACAATTAGTGAAAAGGATATTAGTAATTCATCATTTTCTCATTTAACAGTGTCACGTGAAAAGGACGAGGGACAGAAACACAAAGATTTCTTGCCCCACCTGTATTAATAAGAAGTTATTAGCTATAAGCGCCCTCAAAATTGAAGTTGTATAAACCCAATACTGCCTGCCTACCACTGGATGGAACACAGATTGGACGAGTTGTGAACACTCTTGTGAGGACCACACTTTAGCCAGGGGGAAATTATTAGCTGTAAGAGTCTCCAGAAAATCAGAGTCTTATGAACTCGACACTGCCTGTCAAACAATGGACAGCACACAGGTTAGAAGGGTCTTTGACCTCTGCTATGAGACCACACTTAACAGCCAGGGAGAACTTTCTCTATGAAGATATTAGCTCTAAGCGTCCCAGAACATTGAAGTCTTACAAACCTAACACTGCCTGTCAAACAATGGACAGTACATAGGTTAGAAGATTTTTTGACACTCTGCTGTGAGGACCACACTTAATAGCAAGGAAAGAACTTTCTCCACAGCAGCTCCCAAAATAACTTTTATTAATCCAAGTATGTGACAGTTAGTGTGAGTTTTGCGTTGCCAGTGATAATGTTTAGCTGCATGATTATATTTAATTGATGACCAAAAACCCCAAAAGAAACCAGCACAAAACACATTCTACAGAGACAAAGCACACCAAACTTAAGATCTCAGTGGGTTCCAGGGTAAAATGCTCACATTCAGAACAACTGAGATTATGTTTTGCATGTTGTTGCCTCTGTATTTCTTCTGACTGCAATTACAGAAATTAGCTTTAGCCTGCACACCAGACTTTGTTATTCCAGTGACACAGAAAACTAAACTGCTTAAAGAATTGGTACTGATGAAAAAAAAAATTAGAAGAAAACCAAATTTGTATGCAGAACAGATTTTTCTACTCTCAAACTAATGAAAGTTATTGATGCACTTTTTTGTAAATCCTTAGCAATGATATTTAACTGTAAAGGTACTAAGGAATTCCTTTCCCCCTGTACAGGATATGCATTCAATGGAGATAAACACAAACATAAACAGCAAACCCTCAAACTTGGCACATTCAGGCATACATCTGTTGACACCAAGAGGTACAAAGGGAGATTTAAGGTGCTATCCTAGATAAAATTGTGGTCCATCACCACAACTATTCCGTTAGATGCCTGCACCAAACATGCCCAGGCAGGTACAGTGAAGGGGGCAGTTTAATTTGATAGCTGTGGATGCCTACTGGCTAGCAGGCAAAGCAAACTAAATACATCTGTGTGCTTTTGTGATGGTGATGGAAAAAAGGATTGGTAGGCAAACTCTGGCCTAACCTTGAACGCCAGCTTGCAAATGAAAGATGCCTCAGAATAGCCAGAAGTCAGTTAAAATGTGTGTCACCATAGCATATGGCAAACTTTTATTGATCAGATGCTGTATGCTGATTTTAGAGCCCTGTCACTGGTATGACTGGTTGACCTTTGCCCTGAGAAGAATTCCCAGTGGGTTAGAGATAACACTTCCTTGTGAGCAACTGCTCATGCCCCATCATACTTATGTCCTTCTAACTGGCTCATGGCTCAGCAGAAAAGAGGTCAGCAATTTTGGGGTAATTGGGTTCTCCGAAATTTCTTCCTAATCTGGAGGAAGAACAGATAGTTAAGGACCTGAAATAGGAACATAAATACCTTTCCTTTAAAGCCTTTTTTTAGTATTTACTGTTATTATCTCTTTGTTGGTATTTCTGTTTGCAGTTTCTTAACAATGAGCTATGAGACTTCTCAGAAGAGACCCCTCTATCACACTAATCGAACCTAACATGGAAGAGCTGGATGTTCCTGTAGTGCTCTCACTAGTGCTCAAACTGGTAGCCAGAGAGGAAGAACTGTCTGACATTTTAAATTTCGATCTACAAGGTCATTGTGTGAGAAGAAAGACACTGGGGTGCTTGTCCAGAGGGCAACCAAGCTGGTGAAGTGTCTAGGGCACAAGTCTTAAGAGAAGTGGTTGAGGGAGATGGGGTTGTTCAGCCTGAAGAAAAGGAGGCTCAGGGGTGACCTTATAATTCTCTACAATCACCTAAAAGGAGGTTGTAGCAAGGTGAGAGTTAGTTTAGTCTCTTCTTCCAAGTAATAAGAGACAGAACAAGAGGAAATGGCCCCCAGCTGTGCTATAGGTCTAGATTATGTATTAGGGAAAATTGCTTCCCCAAGAGGGTGGTTAGGCATTGGAACAGGCTGCCCAGGGAAGTGGCTGACACACCATCCCTGGAGATATTTAAGATGTGTAGATGTGGCACTCAGGGAAATGGTTTAGTGGTGGACTTGGCAGTGCTGGGTTAACAGGTGGACTTGATGATCTTAGAGGTCTTATCCAGTCTAAATGATCCTATGATTCTATGATAAATACCTGGATGACTCCCTGAATTCAAGCATAAACATCCATTTCCAGCATCAGTACATTCCCAAGAGGGAAGGAGCAGTAAAATGCATTACAACTCAGAAGAATCCTAATATTTCCACGTAGCTGGTAAGGAATAGGCCTTAACTTGTACTTCAAGCTGATCTGAAAAGCACAGTTGAAGTTTGAAACCCAGTGACTTATCTTAGGCTATATCTAGCTAATTCTTCTATATTTAGCTGCTCTCATAGGTTATAGAGCCTGTCTTTACAGTTCTGGATCACTGCTCGCCCCAACAAGACAAGAATACAAACGCAAGGAAAAGCAAACAGCCTCAGGCTGTATCTGAATACTAAGAGATGTTTAAATTACCATATTGTTCTCAAAACAAAATTTAAAAAGTCTGCATATCTCTAAAATTCTGTTATAAAATAACAACAAGATGTTTTCCAAGAACGCTTTCTTAATGAAGATCATTAAAGACCCATCTAAACCGGGACCTGGGAGCACCTCCCAATATTCATGCTGAGTACAGAGACTGGGCTGGATCCTGCATTAGGATTGAAGCCAGGGTGCATGCAAGCCTCAATTTGCTATGCTCTAGGTCCTAACACAGTTTCAATTCAGCCTTACATAAGTCTGTTTTACAGAAATTCACAGAATATAAGATGTTCCTGTCTTCTATCAGAGAATTAGAAGACCAAACTCCATGCAAATCATATGCAGTGATATGAATCTTTGAAGGTTTGAGTCAAAACAATTATGCCTAGAGATGCAAATTTTATATTAAAAATTCTTAGTGAAGTAAATAATAGAGATCCATATTGAAGAAGTGAGAACCCAGAAATGCAAAATTCTACTATTTAAAGGAAATGTAGGATGCCTTTAGTAACATTTCAGAGTTCAGATTCAACAACCTGACTACTGTAGGTACCTACATATAAAAAAATAAGGAATTCATTTAACGCTTTCAATGTCAACTTGACTATGTTTTCACACTACCTGTTGCTTCCCTTAAATTAAAGTTGTTGGGTTGTGTCTCATTAATATTCCAAACTTACTGAAGCCAGTCATCAAATGACGTTGAATATGAAATAGTAAGCTACAATAACACTTTCCACAATAATGTTCTCATAGAGAGAAATGTACTCCTTTCCTGTCCCCCTCATTTACAATCAAAATGACTATGAATTATAGTCAGCCCAATGGAATTATGAAATACAGTCACCTATATAATGGCCAACCTTCGTGAACGAAGATTTGGGAAGGGCTCTCCCCACGTGGGTGTGCCCTTCCAGCCTCCCCAGTGGATTTTTTAGGTGAGGCACAGCGTGCGCAGAACTGGCCCCACCCTTTAAGTCCTGAGGTCCATCTGCCATAGCTGAGCGAGCTTGGACAGTGACAGTGAAGTCCTTGGGACTGTCACAGCACCCGGTACTGACTGGGGCTGACCCTGCTGAGCATTCAAGATGTGACGGGATGGGATGGCAGGGAGGCATTGAACTGCCAGGGGACGGTCCCCACTGAGACCCGAACTCAGGTCCTTGGGATTCAGAGACCAGAGTGCTCTCCTTTACACCACGGACCGCCCACAGTCACCTAACATAGACAGTATATCTCATCAGTTTAACACTATTATTCAAAGACTTTGTAATTACAGAGCTCTGCAGGGAAGCACCTTTGCCACTTGTCCACAACTACTGAACTACCATCAATAAAAAGGTTAATTCATAAAGAACAACACAGTATCAGTACAAATTTTGATAACCTCTTTCCGCCAGTTTACCAGACAATACATTTTCACAATGAACTTTATATTTCCTTAATAATTCCTGGAATCATTGTCCACACTTCTAAAAAAATCATTGAGGTGGTTATCATCTGAATATTTTCAAGAGCTTGTTAGTTGTCAGAAGTCTACATATTTCTACATATTTTAAAAAAACCCCTTATAAATATAAACTCTTCTTTACTATTGCCCTACTATAAAGAAATAGTGCCATTTGTGAACATTGTTTTATGGAAATTTTTTTAAACTCACTTTTGAAGAGTTTAAAATCTAAGCAATGGATTTCATTCTTTTTACACAAAAGGGTTACCTCATCAAGCTCAATCTTTCTTGGAAATTACTAAATAAATTATTTGCAAATATTTCTCCCACAATTAGGAAAAAAAAGTGTTCATGTATGATTTTCACTTGTTGTTCACTGGACTCCAAAACCAAGCTACAAATCTTGGCCCAAATTCATCAAGGTGTCTAAACAGATGTCTAAACTCAGGTAGAAAAGCACTTTTTCTGGTCAAACTCCAGAAAGACAACTTCTCTGTAGTCTACATTCACACCTTCCTTGGGGGGAAAATGATAAAACATTGAAACTCAATACCCTAGGAAGAATAAATTTCAAGGTCTTGATTGCAGCAGAAAGAAGAAAATGACTGGCTTTTGAAATGCCCAGAAACTGAGCTCAGAGCAAGCAATTTCAGAGAGACTGTTTATTGAAAGGGCTTGAATCACAATGGGGAAACAGCCTAAAAGAGCTCATGAGATCTGAAACACCTCAGCAGGTGGCAGGCACCCTGGCCCGCGGCAGAAGCAGCCTGGCACACACAGACCAAACCTTTTGTGCCACAACCACTAGGTAGAAGCTGGCTTAGAAAGGAAAGAATACTAGTTTTGAAACAGAACTTCAACCTGATTTCACAATATGCTATTCCAAATTGAACCAATCTAGTCCTGCAGATAAAAGTTGTGGACCTAGTAAAAGAAAGTTTTATCCAGAACCCTTCCTCACAAGTCCGTAAGAAATTGAAAAAAAAATTAAAATATTTGAATCTCAGGTTTTTAGAGCTGGTACATCACCATTTTGTTATCTATTACTCAAAGCAGTAACCGAGGGTTATTTTTCACTCCTTCTCTCCTCATCATAAAAAAGGTATCATACATGTGTGCCTTTCTTTCCCTTCCTAATGCAACCTCTTATCAAGGCACTCATTTCCACTCTTGCCTCCATCCTTTTTCCACAATCGTTTTGCTACAATCACATTCCTTCTTTATGCTTAGCCATTAGTGGCTTTGAACACAGTGGCTCTTCGCTACATCCAGTTCAAAGGTGAATTATCTACAAAACACCTTCCACCTTTTTATCCAGTCTTTGCTATACCTCTGTAGACATCGATCATTCTTGTTATGCTTGATTATGTATCTTTTTTTAGGAATCCTTTAAGGATGAAACACTTTTCCACACATTAATTGGATTGCATTTAGTTCCATATCTGTGAGGTTAACTAAGGAAAGTCTTTCTAAGGAAGATACCCAGCTTGTAAAACTCCTAAAACTGAAGGTCATGGTTGCAATCCCCCTCTGACGTGGGTCTTACTCATCAAAGGAAAATAATCTGTTATCTGCAGGCACTAATTTAGACCAAGCTGCTTTGTAATCACACAGTACAAATTCTGAAAATGCTTCCCAGCTATCCTCAACACAACCCATTTCTTGTGTAAACATACATCAAGAGTTACTCATGTCACCAGGACAGAAGTTCAGTCCAGACACCTCCCAACATACACTGGTCACTCCATCAGCGCGCTAAGGCTTTGTGCTACCTACAGCTCTGTCCGTCTATGGAGACAAAAGCCCTAACACCACTAGCACTGTCAGGAACCCTTGACTTACATATAAGCTGTGATACGAGAGCAAGAGTATGGTGTGAGAAAGATGCATAAATTTTTCAGGGCTAAGCTATTGTTTTGGGTTTTTTGCGTAATCTAAAGAAGTAAGTTTCCTTGACATTTTTAGACTTATATTCATTTATTCTGCATAAAAATAAGCAAAATGTTTTATGGAGCACTAGAAAGCATCTTTAGTCATTTTTTGTTTAGGATGAGAAAAAAATCATTGCTATTGGCCCAAAAACTTGAGAACTTTACATACAGAGCATCATTTTCCTTCATCTTTTCAAATAACAAGACACAGCAGAAACAGTGACATGATCTTAATTTGGGCAGCAATGCTCTAGGCAGCTCCAAACTCTTCCTGTGCTACAGAGCTTGCCTTCAAAAAATTCAGTGTGATAAATTCTAAAAGTCAAAGAAAACCACTGAGTTCTTCAAGAGTTAAAATGTTTCTCACATACATATTAATTTCTAAGGTACAGTTTATTACAACATATTAATGGCAGGAATATTTAGTCTCTGGAGACTGTCAAATTAACCTGTCAAATTCACATAGTGAACATATATTGAGGGCTGCGCTCTTGAAGTGACTTCCAGCAAAGCAGACAGGAGACATTAAAGAGAACCTCAGTGGACTATTTACATTCAGTTTCATACACAGGGCATCCTAGTTTTCAGAGGGGCTATAATAAAAATGTATTTTATTGTCAGTGTTGCAAAGATCCACCTCTGAACAGCAAGACTTGCTCAGTTACTCCCACAAAATGTAAGGAGGGAAAATAAATTTCCTTATTTGTGTCTTTCACAGAGAGCCTTAGTCCATTTGGTAAAGCACCTTGAGTTCTGTACATTTAATGACATAAAACTAAAGGAAACAGGAATATTTGTGTATATGCAATATGTACAATACATCCTACTACACTTGGTTATCAATCACACATCAGTTCATTTGGAAAACATTACAGAAACAGCATAGATCCGTTTTTCCTGCTTTGATTTAGAATTAATTTGAATTTATTTTTTTAATCAATGTGGAAACTGAGGATGGTGATGCTGAAAAGTCTTCCTGAAGGATAAAGGTATAATGACATAATCCATATATTGGGATTTTATGATTAATACAGTTTATCAACAGACTCTGTTTCTTATTAAAGTGAATTTTATGTAAAGAAATCCAACAATCAAAACCAAGAGGAGACTGTATCATTCTAACTGGTTTACCTAGATAAAGTAGTTCTGTGTCCCCCTAAACCCTTAACAGAGAGGTAATTAAAGCACAGCAGCAGATAGGAAAATGGGAATCCAGCAGAATCCCAGTTTTCAGTGAAAATATTTTATCTTCTCACATGTCCATACTGATAGCTATCTTTCAGTCAGAAAGCTTCAAATGCTTTTAACCTTGGAGTTAATATTCTGTACTCAGTTTAACCACCTTAAACTTCAATGCTGAGCTCGGCAGAGCTCTGTCTGCTGACAGTATTTATCTGGACTCAGGTGCTTGGAACTCAGGCTGGACTCAGTATTTCCCCAGCAAAACATTACAACAAGTTTCAAGGCGCACAAGCCCAAACCGGACTTCAAAACCTGTTTGAAGTCCTGTTTGTTGTAACAAGCGATTATTTATTTGAGCTAGCATGCACAGTAACAGCTTCAAAAGGAAAGGTTTGAAATACGGGTGTGGGACTCTGGCAATCCTGTGTTTATCACAGACTGTGAATCTGTCCAGCAAACCATCAAAACTGAGAGAACCTTAGACAAATTCCTGCATCTACCAGCAACAAAGGTGCCAAACGAGTGACAGACCATGGTTAGAACCGACCGGTCAGCCTAAACCAAAACAAATTGTGTTTGGCACAAGGTTAAGACCATTATCACCTGACATCCAAAGCAAAGGAATGAGGATGACAACTTTTTTTCTAATAACAACATTTTTTCTAAAAACAAGTAATCAAAGTTACCAGATCATAAAACACTGGAAAAAAGTACTTTAAAATCATGTAATCTCACTTTTAAGAAATCTGCAGAAGTAGGTAGTTGGTTTGCATATTCTTCTCAAGTGGCAGATCTCCCTGTCCTAAAAAACCTGGGACATTTTAATGGCATTGCTGTCATTTTGCTTTCAATGGAAGCTCGTCTTAAGGCCTCAATACAGACAGAATGTCTGTATTTCAACAGAAGACAGAATACCATCTCTAATTATCACTAAATCTATTATTCCTGCTCTAACAAAACCTATTGCACATAGATCAGAAAACACAAAAAGGTGTTTCTTTGAGTTCAATCCATTACTTTGAACTGATCTAAGAAATTAACCAAAGTCAATAATAATGTCTACAATCTATGGAAGTAAATTCTCTTAATTCCTTTACGCTACCAACCTATGACTCCTTTTTATATAAAGACATGCAATCCTTTCTTCAAGCAGAATAATATGTTTTTATTTTAGTTTTTTTTCCTAAAATAGCTTAGTGGAAAAATGAGAAAATATATAATTGCCTACAGACTGTGACTATTTTAACTATTAATGTGCCTCATTCAACTCTGTGCCTCAAGCAGATGACTTAGGAAGGTCACCATTTATGTCTTTGTATGGATGAATAACTCCATGCAAATAAAACTACTGGTTTTGTTGTACTGATTATTATTTGATAGTAGTTAGCCAATTTTTAACTAAAATATATATTCTGTTGCAGTCTCTGAGAAATTCTGGAGTTTAAGTAAAGATGTCAACTGCTTATTGTGGTTGAAGCGATGTGTATTAATTGAAGTTACATGATGAGCCATGTGAGCCTGGATTTTGCCACCAGTCTAGTAGGGTATACAGATACACTTTAAATCCTCACTTTTCCTATTTTGGGTTTAGTTGAGGTTTTTTTACTTTAAAAAAGATTTGGGTACCTATGAGTTTCAAAACTTGCAATCATATTTTTAGGGTAACTGTACAACACATGAAGTCATTAAGTGCCAGAATGAATAACAATGTGAAAAGGAACACAGACCCCTCAAAATGTCAAAATTCTCACTGATGACAACTGCAGATTTTTGGCTAGGTTCTCCAGCAATAAACACCTACAAGGATGTAATTTTAAATGTGATTGCATTTCCAAAAGCTTAAAAGTACAAGAAGAAAAGAGAGCACACAAAAGTCTGACTCTAAGTGCTGTCATCTATAAAGTAATTCTCGAAAGCTTTCTGGAAATGTTACTTTTAATAGCACCAGGTGTAAAGAGCAGTGTAATATGGCTTACAAATGACTGGAAGTACTGTTGACACAGGTTAATAATGAACGGCAGAACATGCAGTAGAGAGAGCGAGTCACAGAGAAGTGTTTGATAACTCCGGTTTTAGTCACTATCAAAACTAATGGTTTGTAAGCAGTGGTGTGCATCATGGTAAACGAAACCATCAAATATACAGACCACGGGACCTAGAGAGGTAAGTTATCCTCTATCTGCTTTATTGCACAGGCAGTCATGTTAAATTAAACTGATGGTTCTATTAGCACTAGGGTTTATTCAGTCAGGTTTTAAAACAGCTCCTCATTTAGGAGAGAGATTCTTAACTCAGTGCTTGCAGAAAGATGCAAGATACTCAGGTTCAGTATAAGACTTCTTATCACTGTGATCAGCTCTGAAGAACCCCTCCACTGAAAACCCTCTGAAAATTACATGTATGATGAAGAAATGAAGTGAGCTACTAAATACAACGCATAAGCCTGGGTTTGTAGTCCATGGACAGAAGAGGGCTGGTGGTGTCTGCCGGTCATGTCACAGGTCTAGATGACACAGAGATTAGGACGTGAGAACACACCGAAGAACACGAGTCCCACTTACAATAGATGAGGGTGTGGATGGCAATGCGATCTTGAAACACAACAGCTGAAGGTCAGCACAATTTGTAGCTAAACACAGAGATTATTCCATCATTTAGCAGGGATTTCTACTCCCCCGACTGGTCTGCAGTTTGAAATATTGCCAGGGACCTCAGCAGTCCCTGGAATGAAAGGGATGAGAATCTGGGCAGAGTTCAGAGAACACAAACATTCAAAGATCTTTATGAGGAAATATAAAAATAACTAAGCATGTTGCACAGTGCATTCAAATAATCTGCAGAGGTGTGATAACCTGATAAATACTGGGAAACTGTTATGAGAAAGAGGCAAAGCATATAAAATGTGGTACAAAGGGACATAGACAGTGCAAAAGAATGAAAAACCATCAGGTGTTTTACATCTGGACAGCAAACACACTAATATAAATTACGAGACTGGGACTACTAGACCAGGACTGCTACTGCGCTCAAGGAGCACGACACCCACACAGGCTGACAGCAATTTATTTTATTCACACTTGCTGAATGGAAAGGCTGGATAGCCCAGTGGTTCATCCCAAACACTAGCACAGAAGAGGCAGTGAAACTTCGTTTTCCCTGCATTGTGCTAGGAAGATAGGGTGTTGCCTGCTCTGAATACAGCTGGGCCAAGCGGAACGGTTTCCGTCTGCAGCTCACCGCAGGCTGCTCACCACTGCCTTCCTGTAAGATGTGACCGATCATCACTCCAGTCGTGGCACAACAGCTGGTGTAGCTACTTCTTAGGTCAGGTCAGTCAGAAAAATACAGAATCCCTCTATTAGAAGTGCTGGAATTCATCTGGATCATTTTGACTGAACAAAGCTAGGAAAAGATCTTAAGGGCAGCTAAACGGAGCAGCTGAGGGAGTGCAAGGGGGTCCTTGGGGTAACCAGATCCGCCAGGCTCAGCTTTAACTAGAACAGGATGTGTAACCACACTGATGTCCCCTGTTTTATGTCAGAGATGATGTTTCTGCTGGAGGAAAGCAATTCTTTCTTCGTGCCTGTTCAGGTTCCCTCAGCTGAGAAAGCATCACAGTTTCCAGTAACTGTGGTGGCCTGTCCACTGCCCACTAAGCTAGGATCACAAACTATCCAATACCTCAATTTATACCAGCAAATATGGAACATTCCTTATTGTTACTAGTCTGCACAGGATTAGAAAACAAAACAAAACAAAACAAAAAACCCACACAAACCCAAAAACAAACCAGTCAACCTCAAATAAGAAACTCTACAGTGTTTATGATTCCCTGCCTCATCTAGCATTTTACCTTAATGGAGTATGACACTAAGAAAACAAAAACAACCTCCCTGACCCCTTCATGCTCTCCAATACTTATTTTTCTGGGGGGTTACTTGGCAGGTAGCTTAAAAATGAGGTATTAAACAGAACTGCTGAGTGAGGATGTCTGTCATGGACAAGCATCTCTGCAACTGCTAGTACAAACCCAAACCTGAGCAGAGTGCCTTCCACTACAGCTGCTGTCTGAGAGCTGTGACCTTTCAGTGATCCAGCTTTGTCCCTAATGCACTGCAACATGCTCAGAATGCTCCGTTCGGAGGACAAATGAGTTTAATGAGCAGTTCCATTCTGGGAGACTGCCTTGCCAGTATATTCTGGGTTATGTGGTTCATTTCTTAAACTAAAATATTCCCTAGGAAAAAAAAAAAGAGGACAATTCTTGGCTGCAGGGTGGATACAGAAAGGTGGTTTTCCTAAATAATAAATTAGGTCAGTCTTTAAATAAGTCATCTCCTTCTGCCTGAATAAATATTTACCCCTTCCAAACTAATATTAGGTTTATGTGTCTCTCAACAACTTTGTTCTGTTCTGGTTTCTATTAGGATTTCTGGAGTCAGCCATGACAGAAATCAACTAGACAGCTTCAGGGGACTAAAAAAAAAGGAACACCAAAATAACAACACAACCCACTTGGCTTCTGGTTTTCAATAAAACCAGTCTCTGTTAATTCAGCAGCTAGGCAGCACACATTTTAAGGTAAGCTATTTCCCCCACAAAAATGACAGCTGCAACAAACTAAACCGACGAATCTCTAAATGAAACTTTAACACTGGTAGTCAGGAGTTTACGTTTTGAAAAAGAGCTGATAATTTATTACTAATTGAATATTAGAGGGGCCTTATCCTTCCAAAGCCCAGGGTTCCAAAAGGCGGTTGTGTCAAAGGCAGGGAAACAAGCAATATTTAGAGGGCACAAGGCCCTGCTGTATGGCAGGGTGGCAGTGTCACCTGGGCTAGGGACAGAGCCCAGAGAACAGGTGTGGAACTACTAGAGAAGCAAAACTGGGATTATCTTAGAATGAAAAATGAAAGGGAGGGCTATTTCACAGCATGCTGTGAATCTTTAAGATGCTTGACGGCAGACACATTGTCATTTTCAGAAGTTAGATGCTTTTGCACTTGACAACAATTTTTATTTCAAATCGTTATTGTCTAATGATTTTAGTTCATCATAGAATCATAGGATGGTTTGGGTTGGAAGTGACCCTAAAGATCATCTAGCTCCAACCCCCTGCCAGGGGCAGGGATGCCAATCACTAGATCAGGTTGCTCAGGGCCCCATCCAACCTGGCCTTGAATGAACCTGGCTGTCATCAAGAATGAAGAACAGCTTCAAGGTTTTCAGTGATTATTTTGTCTTCATGAGACAGCTTTTGGTTTCATTTTGAGCTTTTAAAATTACCTAAATCAAAGAAACATTTCTTTACAGCTAACTATGCTTGGCTTTCTTGGTGAACAAAACAAAGTCAAGAGAGTGGCTTGATTATTTCCATGAGAGCAAATTTGAGAAGAAGAGAATGGATGTTTATCCATGAGGGGGTAAATCCTTGGACAAAACCAAGTAGTTAAAAAACTGTCCATGAAAAACCAAAGGCTGAAAAGAATAAGATTTCTAAGGAACCAAAGAAAGGTACAGTAGGGCACCCTTCTCATAGCAATAGTTTGTGCAAGCAGTGCAGGCACTTGAGGGCAGAGTGTGATGCACACACGAAGGAGGCACAGGTAACAAGGACAGGGCATCGGGAGCCAGTTCCACCTCAGAACACATTTTCTGAAAATTAAGACCCTGACACTATAGTGAAGCCTGGGCTTCTACAGGCAGTTTCTGTCCCCACTGAGCTCAGTGAGGCATTGATGCCTATGTCTTTCTAGTCTCTTATTTTCCAATATGCTGAGCACCAGCAATGTCAAACATTTGACACAGGAGCTTATCATCAGGTATTGCTGCAATCCACAGCTTCTCCCTCTAAAGGAGAAAGGCTAACAAAACCCTGAGGAACGGAAATTTGAACATTTACCTTTGAATTTTAGGACAAAGAATAGAATTTTCTATTCTTTATACATTCTTCCCGAAAAATGGGATGTGTAAGAGCAAATAGGTCTTGTACCACTAAGCCTTGCATGCAAGAAAAGCCAAGCAACAGCAACCTAAGTCAGCTAAGCCCTCAGTGGCTTTTATGATGAGAGTTTTGAATGTAGAGTCTCTCGTTCTGAACCAAGTACAAAGCTGTACTTGTTTATCCTTTCTGCTAGAGTGTGTGCATAGCTGAAGCAGAACAATCAGTCTGAGGAAACATTCCTTAAAAAAACCCAAAGGTTTAATTTTTTTATTATTTAAAAGAGGGGAGAAAAACAAACATGCAATTTCAGTATACGCCCCAGCGCTTTTTTCCAAAAACATTTGTATTTGTTATTAGTTCAGTAAGTATGTTTTGCTGGCCACATCAAAGCTCTTTAATTTATCTGTGATCAATCTGGGGTAAGCTTGTAAAAGAATACTTTTTTTCCATCAACTAAAAAGAGAAAGCAGGAAAAAAAATCCCAGATACCAAACTAATCAAATTATACTTGTTTTTGATCTCTAGCAGCTCCTTAAAAGTAATTTTGGAGAACAAAGTGCTCTGCTTTAAAATTGCTTACAATTAGAAATATTTGCCATTTATTTTCCTTTCAGGAAAGTCCTAGTGCTTTATCCCAAACTCACTGAGGTTTTTTGCAGTGATTTTCATGGGCTTTGGAGCAGATCTCTGCTGCTTTCAGATTTCTGTCAAGTTATAGGCTCTCAAACAACCCCTACACTCCTATGCTAGGATGGGTGGGAATGGGTTTGATCTCACTGTGCTCAGAATATCCTGCACAATGTTTGACACTGCAAGTTTCCCCCTATATTAACAGCTGATTAGCTGTTAGGTAAAATGTATCCCCCAGCAAGTAGTGACAACCAGAATACTGTGCTAAAGTAATAAAGTAACATGTCATTTATGGTCTTAAAATATGGCATAGATTCATTTTATGTACTTTAACTTTTCACATTACTTCTAATGCTTACACTTTTACCATGCAAAAAGACGAAATTAATTCTGCACCATTAGAAATACCAGGACTTGTGCTGCTATTTAGTACAACTAGGAAAAGCCTCTGGATTCTTTTGTTCCTCTTCATAACTTGGATTGCCAAGAACAGATTAAATGAAGAACTTTGCTTTGTAATCTGAATAGATAATGTGCAAGTATGTAGAGGAAAATCTAACTAAATCATGACCTTGTGAATGATGGGGATAATACTGAGTCTGTATCCCATGAGTCAATTTAACTCATTAAGAAAGGATGGGAAATGACCTGAACAAAATTTAACAGCACAAGGCTTTCTGGGGGAGGTGATGAGGCAAGGAAAGAACAAGATTCACTGGTTAAGTCCTAAATATAAACAAAGTTCAGATGGAAAACAATGCACAAGTTTTTCATTGTGCCACATCTGGATGATTTCAAAAGGGTTGTGGCAGACTTGCATTCAGATGAAATCTTTAAGACAAGATTTTCCGCATCGAACAGCAAATGATGCAGAAATCTTTTTTAAATGTTGCATCCCATGTCAGGAAGAAAACAGTTATCAGACAACAATTATCTTGGTATCACTAACTGCAATCTGTTTTCCATGGTGCGTTGCATGTATTTTTGTTAGGCTTTGATCAATTTTTGTACCTGAAGTGCCCATCAATTTGAGCAACATGCTATGCTCCAGCATGCAGGTCTTGAAACTACTTGTAAATGACTTTATTTCTAGTGACAGACCAGAAACAGGAAGCCGCTAATTTGTAGGAGAATGCTTTCAAAATTTAGCTTCCCCTCTTAATTAGGAAAACAGTAGTGAAATTAGGCATTTGTAGATGGTGATTCTTAGAATTACTGGGATGTCTCTGCAATCTGAAAGGTTAAAGCAGCTTTCTTAGAAAACACCTGCCGTGTTATTACTGAAAATAGTGCATTTCTACAGCAATTTGCACCCTAATCACTTACTGTCTGAGGAAAGTCTGACTACCACTGTTACTCCTCAAAAGCTGTAATGAGATTGAAGCACAGTATGAAGACAAAACTTTTACAGACAGTTGGAACACTTCCATTTTCTGTTTGTTTGGCATCTCTCTTTGTTTGGTTGTTTGGGGTTTTTTTTCCCCTCAGGAGAAAGCTACTAAGTACTCTCAGGAGGAAAGAGACTTAAATCATCATCCTTACCTGTTGAATAAGGATCTCTCTGTCTAAGGCATGCTGCACAGCCCTTCCTACAAGTGCACCTCACAGCCCTTCCTACAAGTCTACTCAGGCTGTATTTCTAGAATAAACTTAAAGCTTCTCACTTCAAAGAAACACCAAAAACCTCTTTTGTTCAACATTGCACTGTCTGGAAATAAACAATGACATGACAGCAGTAAGTGTGATAGCAGAATGATTGAGTACAGGTTTGGAGTTTTTTTCTAGTAGAATGTACTAAATTAGATTTTATACAATTGTCATATTTGTAATGTTCCAAAAGTGCTCAAAAGGGTGTTAGGACAACAACTTAGCTGAGATGGATCAAAATAGCAGAAGTGAACAGGTTCAAATGAGCAGACTGTCTCATAGTCTTTGTAGTGTTCAGTCTCAAAACTGGAAGGACTTGCAGTCCCAAACAAAAGTCGGCAGAAAAATTACCATTTCACTTTGCCTAAGTGATAGCAGAATTTTTTGTGATTTGTGTTATTTTTTATGTGCAAGCATTTTTCCAGTGAAGCACAGATCCAGCATTTTAAGCCTATTGACAATAAGCTTGTTTTTTAACTTTCATGGAACCTATGTGTAACGGCTCCCGCATCTCCTGGGATTTGTAGATGCAGGTGGAAAATTACTGCTGGGTGCATTTCGGGAGATGTCCAAGAGCACATAGGCAGATTGTCAGAGCTGGGGAAAGGAATAGACTCTAACACTGCTGAGTTCCAGCTTTCAAGTACTTCTATACCTGAGTTGCTACAACCCAAAGCCTTTCTACAGGCCTGGTAGGAAAGATGTCTTTAAATTTCAAAGTTTTGATCTTGTGCATGTGTTTTTCTGGATGCATATTCTGTTTTGAAAAAAGATAAAACTGTTCCTTCTTTTCCTTTCTTATTTAAAAACTTGTCCTCCTTTCCCCTCTCCTACCAGCACCATGAAGAGAAAAACAGAAGGCTTGGAAAGAGGGAAGAAATGTGCCACTATGATCAAAAGAACCTAGAGAAAGTCACACTTGGTGCAAATTTTTCATGTATGTATTTCTTCACAGAACAACAGATCTCTACCAACTCTTCTGCAATCTCTCTTTCTCTTCTGCATAAAGCAGAACATTAGTATTGGTCCAAATGGCCTAATATTTACAAAATAATTATAGAGGTACAGATGACATCGGGGGCAATGGGACGACCCTTTGAAGTATGTGACATTTTCAGGTATTTTCCCATTTTATGGAGGACACCATTCAGCAGGAATGTCAATGCTGCTGAAAACAAAAATGCATTTTAAATGCTTATATATCTGATAAGGGAATGCTTCCTCTAGAATCATCAAAGCTTTTGCCAGAAAGACTTCAGCACTGACTATTTGTAAAGTTCAATTTCTTAATTATGGATGACCACTAACAGCAGTTGGGTTATCATATTTCTTGTAAGAAAACCTGAGGCCACACCTTGAGTTTTGTGTTCAGTTCTGGGTCCCTCAGTTCAGGAAGGATATTGAGGTGCTGGAGCAGGTCCAGAGAAGAGCAACAAGGCTGGTGAAGGGACTGGAGCACAGTCCTATGGGGAGAGGCTGAGGGAGCTGGGGGTGTTTAGCCTGGAGAAGAGAAGGCTCAGGGGAGACCTTATCACTCTCTACAACTACCTGAAAGGATGTTCTAGCCACGTGGGGGTTGGCCTCTTCTCTCAGGCAACCAACAGGAGGACAAGAGGGCACGGGCTTAAGCTCTGCCAGGGGAGGTTTAGGTTGGATACGAGGAAGAAGTTCTTTACAGAGAGAGTGGTCAGGCATTGGAATGGCCTGCCCAGGGAGGTGGTGGATTCTCCGACCCTGGAGGTTTTTAAGGCGAGACTGGACGTGACACTTAGTGCCATGATCTAGTGGTCAACGTGGGGTTGGAGTAAGGGTTGGACTTGATGATCTCAGAGGTCTCTTCCAACCCAACTGATTCTATGATTCTATTTAGAAAATGTAAGAAGATCTCCAAAGTTATTTTTAAATGGACACTACAAAGGGTTAACTTAGCATTTTCCTTTGGCAGTAGATTTGGGTGAACTCAGACACACTCAAAGCTTTTGAAAGCCTGTGTTTCGTGGGTGAATGGTAGCAGAGGTACACAGGCAGAAAAGCTCCATTCAACAGTAACACAAGGCTGACACTGGAAGGCTCCCATGGCACCATGCTGATGCAGGGCTGGGGGCAGCCTGGGTCTGGACTTGCTACTGGGTTTGCTAGCTTCAATCACACTTGATACGAAAAGTTAACGTCTCTCCAGTGAGAAATGAACCATGACAATTGCTAGAAAAACAGCAGGTGCACTAACAAAATTACAGGAGTTTTGACAAAATTGGGTCTATAATGGAGCACGGGATTTGGTGGTAATAAGCAGCTTAGCGATGCACATGAGAAGAGCTGCTTCAGAGAGAGATATCCTGGCTTGTATAAGGCAGTAGAATGGCAGTAATTAGGCCTAAAACTCGATAACACTTAGGTTAAAACTGGTAATGATATTTAGAACAAATAGGGGATGGGTCTGTTAGCATGACTCAATTTTCTTATCATCAGTAAAAAGGAAAAATACTGTCCTGTTAAGACCACCTTTGTGCACATCCACATCCACATCCACCCTCCCGGTGAGACAGGATTTTCATTTCACCTTATTTGAGCTGTCCAGATATGAAGGATCTCATCTGCTCTACTTGCCTAGGTGTCTCCGCAGCATGCATCAAGAGGGGTGAGGACATCTCTGGTGGGTGAGTCTTCCCAGCAGAAGATGGATAGGGCCAAGAGCTCTATGGAGATGTCCATCTTTTTGCACAGGCTAGTGTGTAGGAATAAGAGTTTAATGGGATTGAATATCTAATTTCCAAATAGCTGAAGACATGCAAGAGAAATCTCATGCTGATCTAGATGGTTTCAGAGAACACCAAGCAACTTCAGCAGTTTAAAGAAAGTTTAGCTGGTGGATAACAGAGGCTAATTCATGCCTTACTCGCACCCTTTCTGAGAATCCCAACTTTTCCTCTGAGCAAATATTCACATGCAAGTCCTTTATTTTGCTGAATAGAATCACAAAATGGTTTAAACTGGAAGGGATCTTCAAAGACTACCTAGTCCAGCCTCTCAGCCACGAGCAGGGACACCTTTAACTCAACCATGCAGCTCAAAGTCCCATCCAGTTTGGCTTTGAACACTTCCAGGGATGTGGCATCCACAGCTTCTCTGGGCAACCTGTTCCAGTGCCTCACCACCCTCAGAGTAAAGAATTTTTTCTTAATGTTCAATCTAAATATTTCAGTTTAAGACTGCTGTGTAGTCCAGTGCCAGCAAGGTAAAATAATACTGAATTTGGCTTAATGTTTCCCTCACTTAGCAGGACTTCATCTGAACAAGTTTTCCAAAATCATTCTTCCTTCTTTTCAGTCTGATGACATAAGTGATCCTCATGCTCAGGAGTCTGCAGAACTCCTCTTTACCTACAGTTAAAACCTGTAAGACTGCTGAATGAGAAAAGTTCCTCATCTTCTGAAATATCTTCAGAATAAATCTGCTAAAGACAGTTTCAGTATCACTCTTTCTGCTTTTAAGTATTTTTTTTTTGACCTTTGGAACAAATACTTCACAGGATTATTTGTAGCTGAGGAACGTGATGGAAAACTTGAAATATTCTCTCTTATTGTGTACGGTTTTGGTCACTGCAATACAAGAAAGACATTATGCTATTAGAGAGCATCCAAAGGTGGGCAATGAAAACAGTGAAGGGTAAAAACTCTGTGAGATAAGCCATGATTTTCCCATTTTGAAGACTGACTTTGAAAATAGAAAGGGTTATGCAACTTGCTCAAGATCCTTTTGAAGACCCTAGTGGAGACCTGCTGACTCCCTGTAAGTGTCATTAAGATTCAATACTGTCCTCTTTCCCAAAATGATTGACAAGGCCTTTGAGCAATTCAGCAAGACACTAGACCAAACAAGAAAAGAAAAGAGAAGGCAGGAGGAAACATGACTCTAGCAGCAATGGGATACTTAACTGTAGTCTGGATGAACAGAAAGGGAACAGTAGATGCATCTTCATTCACTGATGCCCTTGAAGCCCTGACTTGGGATTGCTGATTTTCTCATACAGATGATCTTCCCATCTTGCTGCAGGGAGAGTTTATGTGTTTATGAAGTGAAATTAGTTGGTCATGATATAGCACAGTGTCCATCAAAAAAGAAATGAAGGGATGGATGTAAATCAAAACCACACAGAGCCCTAATTTACTCTCAGGGCTCATTTCAAGACCCAATTACAAAGCAGTAAGAGTTCATTTTTCTGANTGAGAAGAGCTGCTTCAGAGAGAGATATCCTGGCTTGTATAAGGCAGTAGAATGGCAGTAATTAGGCCTAAAACTCGATAACACTTAGGTTAAAACTGGTAATGATATTTAGAACAAACAGGGGATGGGTCTGTTAGCATGATTCAATTTTCTTATCATCAGTAAAAAGGAAAAATACTGTCCTGTTAAGACCACCTTTGTGCACATCCACATCCACATCCACCCTCCCGGTGAGACAGGATTTTCATTTCACCTTATTTGAGCTGTCCAGATATGAAGGATCTCATCTGCTCTACTTGCCTAGGTGTCTCCGCAGCATGTATCAAGAGGGGTGAGGACATCTCTGGTGGGTGAGTCTTCCCAGCAGAAGATGGATAGGGCCAAGAGCTCTATGGAGATGTCCATCTTTTTGCACAGGCTAGTGTGTAGGAATAAGAGTTTAATGGGATTGAATATCTAATTTCCAAATAGCTGAAGACATGCAAGAGAAATCTCATGCTGATCTAGATGGTTTCAGAGAACACCAAGCAACTTCAGCAGTTTAAAGAAAGTTTAGCTGGTGGATAACAGAGGCTAATTCATGCCTTACTCGCACCCTTTCTGAGAATCCCAACTTTTCCTCTGAGCAAATATTCACATGCAAGTCCTTTATTTTGCTGAATAGAATCACAAAATGGTTTAAACTGGAAGGGATCTTCAAAGACTACCTAGTCCAGCCTCTCAGCCACGAGCAGGGACACCTTTAACTCAACCATGCAGCTCAAAGTCCCATCCAGTTTGGCTTTGAACACTTCCAGGGATGTGGCATCCACAGCTTCTCTGGGCAACCTGTTCCAGTGCCTCACCACCCTCAGAGTAAAGAATTTTTTCTTAATGTTCAATCTAAATATTTCAGTTTAAGACTGCTGTGTAGTCCAGTGCCAGCAAGGTAAAAGAATACTGAATTTGGCTTAATGTTTCCCTCACTTAGCAGGACTTCATCTGAACAAGTTTTCCAAAATCATTCTTCCTTCTTTTCAGTCTGATGACATAAGTGATCCTCATGCTCAGGAGTCTGCAGAACTCCTCTTTACCTACAGTTAAAACCTGTAAGACTGCTGAATGAGAAAAGTTCCTCATCTTCTGAAATATCTTCAGAATAAATCTGCTAAAGACAGTTTCAGTATCACTCTTTCTGCTTTTAAGTATTTTTTTTTTGACCTTTGGAACAAATACTTCACAGGATTATTTGTAGCTGAGGAACGTGATGGAAAACTTGAAATATTCTCTCTTATTGTGTACGGTTTTGGTCACTGCAATACAAGAAAGACATTATGCTATTAGAGAGCATCCAAAGGTGGGCAATGAAAACAGTGAAGGGTAAAAACTCTGTGAGATAAGCCATGATTTTCCCATTTTGAAGACTGACTTTGAAAATAGAAAGGGTTATGCAACTTGCTCAAGATCCTTTTGAAGACCCTAGTGGAGACCTGCTGACTCCCTGTAAGTGTCATTAAGATTCAATACTGTCCTCTTTCCCCAAATGATTGACAAGGCCTTTGAGCAATTCAGCAAGACACTAGACCAAACAAGAAAAGAAAAGAGAAGGCAGGAGGAAACATGACTCTAGCAGCAATGGGATACTTAACTGTAGTCTGGATGAACAGAAAGGGAACAGTAGATGCATCTTCATTCACTGATGCCCTTGAAGCCCTGACTTGGGATTGCTGATTTTCTCATACAGATGATCTTCCCATCTTGCTGCAGGGAGAGTTTATGTGTTTATGAAGTGAAATTAGTTGGTCATGATATAGCACAGTGTCCATCAAAAAAGAAATGAAGGGATGGATGTAAATCAAAACCACACAGAGCCCTAATTTACTCTCAGGGCTCATTTCAAGACCCAATTACAAAGCAGTAAGAGTTCATTTTTCTGACATTAAAGAACAGAACCACATTTGCCTTTCACCTTATTTTTTAATTTATCTTAACATTGGTCTTATCTTAGAAGGCCTTCTAATAATCAAATTTTGCATATTTTTTTCTCCAACTGTCTCTTCCCTAGCTGACCTCTGCAGTACTAACCAAAAAGCCATTGTTTTTTCGATCTTGCAAACACAATGTTTTGTCCACAGAGGCTGGTAAAAAACACTTTGTTTCTGAAAACATGCAATCAGAAAATAAACTTAAGAATGCTGATGTAAAAAATAACTTGTTTTGGCAAGTTCAAGAATTTTGTGTGTGTGTATCTGCAAGGTGTTGGCAGCAAAGCTAATCTCTACTTCATCCTAAATATTGTAGAAGAATAAACAAAATACAAAACCACCAAATACCAAGGCTTGCCAAGTGGGGGCAAAAAAACCAAAACACACTGGTAGAAGAAAAATATTTACTTCCCAGCATCTGAAATTGTTATGAGTATTCAAGAGCATTTAGGAAAATGCCATTTAAAAAACCACCGAATGTTATTTTAATAACTGGAAACAGGAGACAGAGTCAGTGCTATTGATGTGTCAAGTCTGGCTCTATTCTTCCTTACAGCAGGCTGAATTACACACTGCTTGTACCACCCTGGCAGACTGACCTCTTTG
Source organism: Sakesphorus luctuosus (assembly GCA_013396695.1). Classification (NCBI taxonomy): domain Eukaryota; kingdom Metazoa; phylum Chordata; class Aves; order Passeriformes; family Thamnophilidae; genus Sakesphorus; species Sakesphorus luctuosus. The sequence goes on from VWZD01002629.1 coordinate 904,134, forward strand.
TTAACTATTAGCCCTCTCTGTGCCAAGAGAGTTTAAAGCACGACTTCAGAAGTAAAGCACCTCTCCTGGAAATGTAAAACCAGGACCACAAGTTTGAGCTGGCCAAAGCATAATCCCAGGACATGATGAAAATATTGGATTTCCAATTTCTTGGGTGTTGTGTATTGCCTGTTCCCAGTACCATAAAAACACTGATTATTTCAGTCATCACTTCCTGTACTCTTTGAAGGCCTGCAGAACAAGACCTACTTCTCCTCTTTTATAATGGCTACCCACTCAGTGGCTGTTTGCTGGCTGTTGCTCAGAGGTTTCTTGATAAACAGCACAGCTATGCAAAACAGACAGCTCTCCCAGCATACAAATCGCTAACTTGCTAAGTGTGAAGTCACACTTTGTCTTGACAAGACAGCAAAACTGTCACCCTGGCCATTTTCTCCTGTATCCACTTGGCTGTAAAGCACCGCACTGATGTTTACAAAATGCCCTCTGCCTCCTTACAGAGAAACAGCTATGACTCCACTCACATCCATCTTAAGACTTATTAAACTCCCAATCATATTTTTAATATTTTCTCAGTCCAAGGATTGATCATTTGATGGTACTGTCTACAGCTGTAAACACTGTAACCTCACTATTTCTTCTTGATTAGAATGTGTATGTCAACTAGGCTCACAGAGTCTTCTGAGGTGGAAAATAATCTCAAAATTGAAGTTGGAGGCTTTTGAGCCAATTGCTGCATAGCCAGCTTTCCTCTCAAAGCAGTGTGACTATCACAAAATGTTGGGTGCCTCATGTAGGCTACCTAACAAACTTTACTGAGCAGCTCAGAGACATTACCCTGAGTAATTCTGCGCTGGGCTCTGCCCACATCAACACGGCAGCCTGCTGCAATGCTAATACAGACCTCCTTGCAGGGTAGAATAAATGTGCCTTTGAGTTCCCCACACAAATCAACAGGGACTGCCCCTACAACAGAGACAGACATCAAGTATGAAAGCCAGTGACATTTAAGGCCACGGGAGGTGATCCTGTAAATCATAAGGGGGGTGTCATATTGACCAAAGGAAGGTCTGACGTGCAAAAAGTGTCTTATTTCTGAAAGCCAGGTGAAAACTCATGGCTGAAAGAGTTCTGAAAATTTCTTGCAGGGTAAACATTACTTGGGAGCATTAACTGTCTACACTGCTGTGGCACAAACATGCTACTTTTTTGAAGCTTCATAAAAGTCCTAAGAATGTTGTGCTCCCTTCCTAAGAATTCAAAAGCAGTTTTTTTACTTAAGTGTTCAGTAAAAACGGATTCAGATGGCAGAAATATGGTAGAAGGATAACAAGTTGCAGTAGCACTTGCTTACTCTTGCTTTACTTGAATATCTGAAGTCTATATCCAACTTGTTTAATTTGCTTTTCAACTCTGCATCATGAGTCTCCTGATAATTTGACCTCTACCAATGTGGTAGATCACATCTATTATCTACATGTGTCTTAAAAAAACCAAAGGAGTGTTTTGACAGGGTTCTACTTCTTACATTTTACTTTTTGATCCAAAGTTATTAAAGAAACAGTGCTTCATGAACTGCCAGTAGTGAGAATAATGGTTTGGTCATAGTTAAGCTGAAATAACCCTGCAAAATTACACACAGTCACACAATTTGTATATGCTTTTACTGAACATTCTTACTGGCTTTTTTCAGTCTTAGAACAATAAATTGGAGCAGGGTGCAGGGTCCCAAACTCTCACTAGCTCTGCCCCACTGACACTGAGAAAACAGTTAAGTCATGTGAACTTGGCCATGTTTGAGCTGACACACTCTGCTCCAAGACAGCACAGTAGTAATGGCCCATATTGCTTCCAGAGAAACAAGCACCTCTGCAAGGGACTCTGAAGGTGTTTAGACAGACCAGCCGGGACAGCCATGCTTCATGCTGAATGTGTGATGCATAAATACACCTTTTACAGCTGAGACTTTTAAAGACTGACATCCATGTAATCAACTGCAGAGGAAATAATAATAAAAAACTACCCCTTTTTCTGAGCTTTGTCTCTTATTTGACTTAGACTTGGGCAAAAAGATGAGAAGGTTAAGCTTTCTAAGTACCTGACACATATTACATGTCACCTTAGAGCTCCCACTAAATATCTACAGGTGTGTAGCACCGTAATAGAAGTTACAGCAAACACTGACTGAGAATCCTTCTTTCACAGACGATATAGTCATATTGTGTATGATCTCCGTGGAATGACCTGCTGTGAAATCTAACTATAACTAATGAGTTACAAAAGCAGATCCGAAAGGAGTTACACAACAATGAGGACACATCCCACAGAAGTCCTGGACATCTGGATGTATTATCAGTAACCGAAAAAGTAAGAACTCTGCTCCCAAAAGATCAGCAATCAGGTTTGCATCTAGCTTGAATACTGCTCAGCTAGCAGGGGCAATGCATCATTGGTCTTAACCACTTCTCTCTGTAGATATGGTTGTGTTTCTAAACTTCCTGCCAGAGGTTAAAAGTATGTTTTGTAGTTTTCTTGCTTAAAACTTTTTGGTAGGGTGCAGCACCATCAACTCAGGCATGCTTTCTGTAAATGCAGACACTGGTTAAAAAGAAAAAAGCAAACCAAACAAAACCCCAAATCCAAAAACCTTTCTAAAGGTTGCCATATAGGACAGCCAAAGGGAACATTATTATGACTAAGAGGCTGGATTCCATGCACAAAACAGCTATTTGTAGTGATAAAGCATAAAGGTTGAACAACTGAGGACAAGACTTCCAGATGTCAAATGGAAAGTTTCCAATTTAGGAGCAGCAGAGGAAGAATATGAATTAATACGGAAGGACCAAATTAGCATTATAAAAATCCTCCATGCCAAATGAAATGCCATTGCAAATAAACTCAGGAACTCTCCTCCTTCTCTTCTGCTCCCTGCATTCCAAGGAGCATTGAATTTAGAATAGCCACGGGGAATTTTAGAGAAATCTTACACTTCTATGCAGTGCAAAGGCTTTGAAAGGCAGAGAGACTATCTTCTTCAAAGACACTACTACTGGTAGTAGATTCTTCGGTACTTCTGTTTAAAAACAAAGTAATAGTTTGGACTTAAGTTTTCTCATTAATTTTATCTTTAGTGAAATTGGTAAAGATCAGACCAATTCTTCAGCAGTTTTGAAATGGGGGTATTAACTGATGACTTCTACCTTTTTATTAACCAGAAGAGAAAACAAACACACACGCAACCTCCTCCCCCAAACCAAACAAAAAACCACCAAATAAAATAAAAATACATTAAAATTAAAGACTCTGCAAATACACAAAATTCACCTAGACTACATTTCAGTCCTACCTTTGTTAGCTCTACATACAGAGACACTGTCAGTCTGGGGATGCTATACTGCAATATTCTTTGCAGACAGGTCTTAGTAGTCTTACATACATTTTTCTGGCATGAGTTGGCAGGTATCAGTCCACTGTGGTTTTCCTCAAGTTGAAGATATATCATGGATTGTTCAGTCCATGACAAGGATTGTTACAGTCTTTAAATTGGACTCTCAGAAAATGGGTGCACCCATCAGCACTAATAGACTGACAATTGCCTCAGCTGTGGTACAGTTTTTCTGTTGAACCTGCATTTTGGAAATCTCCCACATGATCTGACAGAAAGAGGAATTCTCACATGCAGCCATGATTCTGACACAAAAAAACAGACAGGTACAGGAAACTGGTCTGAAAATAAATGTGAAATATATATATGAAAAAAACAGATAGGATACACTACACTTAAGACTGAACGATCAGGAAGAGCAGAGTGTCTAATGCTGCAATTAGATTACCAGCATTTGGCACTTTTAAGACATCAAACAGTGGCTTGGCATCTTATCATGCTACACCTCTTATATGGCTACATGGTATAACTGCATGAGCCTACGCTCCCATATGGACAGCCAGTAAAATTCCAGCACAGAAACTGGTAACCAAAGGTAAATAAGTAATACTCAAAATTAGCAGAATAATTTCACCCTGATTCGATCCCTGATCACCTGGCAGTATCACCTGCAGATTTGAAAGTCTGATCCTACTGGACAGAAAACAGAGGCCAATAGCCCCATATGATATTTGTGAGACACCTGACAGCAAAGTCCAACTTTCACTCTTGTAACATCCATGATTACGTCAAACACACAACTACCCTCTGCATTTTAGAGCCATAGCTTGCAAAGGGGTATTAGTTGACCTAATATTTAGGTACATCCAGACAAACAGAAGAAAGCAGAACTAGGAGCCTCCTACCTTATGTTTCAACCTTCATCCTCAAAAGCTGCACCTGAGGTTAAAGAGCAAATAACATCCCAAAATACCAAGACTCCTCTCTTTATGAGGACAGCCCGAAAAACTCCATAGAAATGCAAATGCTATCAGCCATTCAAAGATGAAAACTATTTATTGACAAGAACTCATCTCTTACATTGTTTTCCAGCACTGAGATAAATTATATAAATACATTTCACAAGTATGAATAAAATGTTAATGGCTATTGCTGAAGGCAGAATGTGGCAGGAGATGAAGCAGTGGATACTGGGTTATCCCCTTCACCTGACAGATGAACATACTCACGTCTGTGATTCTCAAAGCATCGCTCTTCAATAAATCAGTAAATATACGGAGCAGGACAGGTTACTTACTCTTCTACAGTCAAAATATCATATGGACCATTAAAAGGAATTAAAATCTTCTCAGTTGACTAACGGGATTCATCTTATCTGACCTTATTGGACCTCTTGACTCAAACTTACCTAAGGTAAGCATCTCAAACACGCTGGAAGGATTTCCTCCTCCCCCAAACCATTCAGTGCTCTCCACTGGTTTTGGCACAAGCACAGATGACTCGGTCAGACTGGACATACACCTTTTAGCTAACAGATAAGTGAAATAAATCTCACCTCAAGAATATGATGAATTCCTTTAGGAAATCCCCTTGTCAGGTCAGATAACCTAATTAGCACTTGAGAGGGCTTCCTGCCAGGGAGCAACAATCAGCCGCTTCTTTACCGGGAAGACAACTAATGGCATATGCAGAAGGGTCAAAATCAGTAGCTCTATCAGGAGATAAGTACCAAAGTACAAGCTTCTCTGATAAAACAGAAACCTATGATAGCAAAGGAAGGAAGATCAACATGCTCTCAAACAGGCAGATAAAACCAATACAAGTCTTTATTCTGATAAACAGCATAAGATCAAGCTTTAGCTTCCCAGCTCTGCAGGTATACAGCAGAGGGAAGTATAGCCAGGAGAAACTGACAATAAGAACATGGGAATCCTAAAAAGGGAGAAAAAGAAAATACAGAAAGCATCTGAACCTCCAAATGTAAGTGTAGGCCTATGCAAAAATAATGCACTGCAACTGAAAGATCAGACCTAGGCAAATTATATTTGATTTCTTATAAATCTATTTTTGCCCAAAATATATTACAGTTTACTGAACTTCCTGAATCTCTGAGGGTTTGTCTGTTAAATTTGCCTGCTAAATTTGTTCACTGGCATCTCCTCTGAGGTATCTTACTCCATGTTCAGGTTCTGTGAAGATGCTCACAGATGTATTTAGGTGACTGCTGTTTAGCACTTCCTGTGTTGGCCTCAGTATTTTGGGAGATTTCACCACTTTCCCAGTGACTTGTTAGTGAACACACAAATTCAGCTAACATAGCCAAAACAGCCATGTTCAGGTTGCTGCTGGAAGGCAGAAAGGTGAACAGACAAGGGGCAAGCAACAGGTAATACAGCTGTGAGATGCAGAAAAAGCCCAGGAAGCAGAAGATGATACATGACAGCAAAAGACCTATGCTTACAAATGCTGTCACTTCACAGTGGACTTTCTATCCAAAAGGTCAAAACTACAGAAATACCAAATATTCTGCAATAGTGTTGATGCCCTCAGTGCTAATGTATCAACACAGATGTGTAAGAACTGAAGTGAAATTTTCAGTCAGATGTATAAACTCTTCCTTGAAGTAGGTTGGTATTTCCAGGCAACCAGAACACAGAAACAAAACAACTGACCTCCATGCCTATTACAACAAATCTCCAGCACAGTCCGGGTTTATGAAATGACTGGGCAGGATGCAAATGCTGGCCACTGCACTGAAGAGAGTGGCCTACTTGTTACTCTGGAGAAATTGTGGTCAGACAAGAATAAAATTATAACAAAATAGCAGAGGAGATGGAAGATGTTTCCCACCCTTGAAAAGACATGCCATTCCAGTTCAAGACTGTCCTTTAACCAACATGGCCTGAAGGACAGGGGCTGACCACAGCAGAGATGTTCACCTGCAACAGTTCTGAAACAGTAAAACAGTGCTCCTGATGGAGCAAAGAACTAGATGGTAGTTTGCCAGCTCAGAAGGGTTGGATATCCCCAGCAGCCCACAGGACAGAACACTATTACCTGGGTGGCTAGCAGCTTTCTGGGAACAGGCTGCATAGCTATAATCTAGAAAGAGTGAAGAAGACAAAGATGTCCCCCTCAGCTCACATCTTACAGGCACTGTACGCTTTTAATTTGAATCCCCCTCATTCCAACTTCCCGGACACACAGCAAAGATTAAATCAACTCATTCAGAAACATACAAGTCATCTTCTTAAATAGAAATCTGTGGTTTGCTTTATCGAATCTTTCACAACCACTTGCAAATGTACATTTCCTCAGCTGAGCTCCATATAAGGGCTACTCAAATTTCTCCTTTGCACCTACTCTCCCCTGCACATCACCACTAGCACCTACCTAAAAAAAGCTGTTACCTAGCATCTTTCACACTTCTGCACTGTGCCTGCATTTTGGGGGTGTCAGCCTGTGTGCCTGACACACATCAGAGAAAGCTGCTGCCAATAACGACACAAATTTACCCTTAAGAGGTGAGTGTCCTGGCATTAAGGCTCTTCACTTTATGCTATTCACTGAAACACACTCTTCCTGTCCCACTGCATGGAGACTCCCACTGTCTTGCTTCAACCTTCTGGCGAGGCAGTGCTGCTGGGTAGCAGCAGGGTGCGAGTCATGTTTCTGCTATGGATCTCTTCTGAGGGCAAACATAACTGGCCACTAACACAGCTGCATTAGTGACAACTTCCACATGAAAACACGAAGGCTGAGGGTAAGCCATGGAAACTGGGTCACGTCCCCAACTATGTGAAGTGAAACAAACTGTTCTGCTTTTTATGAACTTAATTGCTTTCAATATATGTGATTGCTAAAAACCAAGCCTACAAAGCATAAATCCTGCAAACTGAGCATAACCCTGAAGCCAAGAATCTGGCTTGCTAGCTGCATTGACCTTACCATGTATATATACACAAAAGCTCCACATACACAAAAGGCCTGATATTGCAAGGAAAGCTGCTCTTGGGCAGAGTGACTACCCTGCAAATTGGAAGCACGCTGGATTACATGGCAAGAGGAGATCTGGCACTCAAACTTCTCCTATTGCTGCATCAAGGTAAGCAACCTGCCCATCCATAAGGACTATGCAAGCCTGGAGGAGGTGTCTGTAAAAGTCCTAACCAGTGGCAGGGACCCTTCATATTTCTCTAGTAAGTACTTATGGAGGACTAGTCTGCTAATAGGAGGAATGTCCTGGGTAAGCTATGCCATGCTTGCTAGTAAGCAGTCCCATAAACATTATTTTTGCATAGTTGTCACGGGTTTCAATTCAGGTTTTCAGTTCTGCTGACTCAATGACCCATGAAAGGTAGAATCTGGAATCACAGTATCAAGCAGGGCTGAACAATGCATGCAATTCTTTCCTCTTGCATAGTTTCTTTGGAAATGCACTCCAACAGTATCGAGCAGAGCTGTTATTCTTTTGGCCACCTCTAGCAAAAATTATGGTCTCAAGATAATAAAGACACATGACAGCAAGTAGATCCGCACACAAGGTGGCCACCTATAACTCTGGGCTGTGGTCTGTTTAGCATAAGCGATTATGGTGTCTCTCTGGAGCACGATGTGTAACCGCAAAAATTAATTTGGGGACATCACTAGGTCTTTCAGTGGAGATTAATAGCATCTTCTTTGGCAGTTAGCCAGAGGCATGTGAAACAGCCTACACTGGCTCTCATGACATCCTATACAAATGAAAGAGTTTAGTAAAAAGAGGCAAGCATTTTTCTTCTTCAGTAGAGAAGCTCAGGCACTCAGAAAATTTGCCCTAAACTGAATAGCAAATAAACTGCATACATATAGTTGGACAGAGAGATGGGTTCTGTGCATTGCAGCTGGCTACATCTCAGAAGATTAGCACAGACACCTCTTACTACTCGGACAAACTTTACTGCAGGATAAAATTACTCCCTATCAGTCTAAGAGAGGAGCTTCTACTACACCTCCCACTGAGTTTACTCACTGCCAGCCCAGCTCAAACTGAAGCAAAAGACAAAAGCTCAGTAAGATGGACAGAGCCACATCTCTCTGAAATTCAAGGAGGGAACACTGACTTCAACAGATTCAGACTGCTACTTTCTGCTTTCAGCTTTCTGTACACCAAACTCACTCACAGAGGAAACTGAGTAATTCCAGGTAGTTTCCTTCTGAATCACATCTAGTGACATTTGCGTTCTGGAAGGGATGACACAAGCTTATTTCTCCTGACAAGAAATGTCTTAAACTGCCAGCACGTGTTGGGACTAGAAGTTACTCCAGACTGTTTGGGTAGTACCCCTCAGAGACTGGTGTTGTCAGCAAAATAAGGCACTGAAGAAGTGAAGTTGGTTGCAAGGCAAATCATCATCTGCCTATTTTAGAAGCCATGAGTGGGATCTGCTGTGCCTTTGTGAGGATTTGGTTACACTGCTGTATCTTTTTCTCCAAGGCTGGAATTGCTTTCACTGATGGGTTGACAGAAGGGAGGAAGAAGGTAGTGCATTTTGGAAATTACAGGAAACATGTTGACCACGTCAAACCCTCTTCTCTCCTGCTCTTCAGTTTTGCCGAAAGAAATTAACATTTAATGTAAATAGTCTGCTTTGATAGCTGCCTGAATGCCCCATTAAACATTTTCCACACCTCAAGGGAGACAAATATCCTGTCGTAAACTGCAATTTGTCACGGATTTTCTAAGTCACAGGTTGACACAAGAAGCAGTTATCACTCTCTGATCAGTATGCAGACGCCACTACATTCATTAGAAATACTCTTCGACTGACATAGCAAGTGTTGGAGCGTAGATTTAAAAAGCAAAGCCCTCTGGTTTTGAACACATGGCCCCTAGAAAAATGTTAACAGCGTTTATTTCACCAACACAGCACTGAGTCACTAATAAAATGTAATTCCCTGAAGGACAAGTGCCATTATTTGTTGTGATTGTAGTTATCGCTATCCATCGTCTATTTACATACCATGTAAACATATACTATACTTTGTAACAGCACACTGAAAACAAAATCCCTGTTTAGAAGAGTTTTAGCACTTCTGCCCCAGTGACAAATTTAGTTCTATAAAATATTTAAGAGCAGCAGCAGTGTGCAACAGGGAATTACTTGGAGCAACCTTTTACAAGAGCAATCCACAACTTCAATCAGAGCCAGTGAGCACTGAAGGACAGTAACTGCAAAGAAAAAATCCCCGCCCCAGCCTGCAAGTCCAAATAACAATGCAGAAAAGTAACTAGCCAAACAAGATCTCACTGTTAAAATTGCAAATTTGTAATCTCCACTCTTCAACCTCCATCCTTGTCTGATGAAAATGAGGAACAAAGAGAGGAGACTAAGATCCTCACAGGTTTGCAAAAACAATTTTCTTCAGGTTGGGCTCTAATGCTTTTATAACTTCCCTCCATTTAAACCAACTATGAGTCATGGCTGTGATCCAGAATTCCTAGCATAAGCACCTGTACAGAATTGAAATTCGAGGTGGCCTGTGAAACTGTCCTCCTAAACTAAGTGCCTCATTTCCTCTGTACTGCTAAACGAGAGACGTGCCCTTAAAAGTCTCCACAGTGAGACCCTATTAACTCCTTCTGGCTAAGAAATCTTCCCTCTTTGCCTGAAGACCCTTACTGCTCTAACAGGTAGAACTGCAAAGTCCATCACAAAGCAGCAACACAAGCCTACAATTCTTCTGTGTGTTTCATTCCCTGACATATGCTGCCAACTCAAATGCAACAGCTTCTTTCAATTTATTGAAAGAATCAGGTCTTTTCCCTTTCCACCATCTGACTTTAGAAAGCAATAATCTTTTATAACGGACTCTCCACAACATCCAGAATTTCTAAATGAAAGCTGTCTTCTTTCTGTGAAAATAAACTGCATCTCTCTCCAACTTTTTACTTTATGTTGCATCATCCTTTGCTGTTCTGTTGTCTCATAGGTGTTGCCAACTATGAGCCATGGAATCATTGATTCAATAGTGGCTGTATGAGAATAGGTCATCTGAGTCCACACCACTGGGCAGGTGGGAGGAAGAAGGCCTGGTCTGTGCATCAGCTGTCAGGCAGTCAGCACAGCAGGAAAACAGCATTTTCCCCCAGACTGGTTACTGACCTGATATGCCTGTGAAGGCTGTGCCAGAGGACCTCACAGTAGACTGTTTGTGTGCTGTTGAACCTTCTCCTGATGAGCTGCCCTAGCAAAGGTAGGCTCTGTCTACCCTTGCATTCCCTCTGTTCTGTAGGTCTTGCATCATTAAGTGCTGCTTGGATCTAAGAGGGAACAGGTCCTTCAGCAGCAAGGAAAGCATGTATAGATCATACATAAAAAATATACATGACAGAACACCCAGTATCCAACTTGAATTTTACTTGGTCACTAAACAGTACTTAACACGAGGCAGAGGGCTTTTCTCTAGCACTGTGAAGCAAAAGTCTCTGTCTCCATTTGCTGACTTATAATTCAGTGTTATTTTCCTGTAGTCTATGTTTGAACACTGTAGTCCATGTTTGAGGTGGCTTTCTTGCAGCTGTGTGGGAGTCTGGCAGGAAAGGGAGCCAATCACAGCTCAGAGCCCTGGCACTCGGATACATCTCATCTCGCAGAAGGCCTCTTTCCAAGCTATGAAGTACTGACCAGCAAGAGCAGAGTCACTGCTCCCTGACAGCCCAAGGGGAGCACACGACTGCAGCAGTGTTCATTAACTTGCCCTACCTACAGCAACATCTCTATCGAGGACACCATTTGCATCAAAGTCTGCCTTTACCGCAAGGAAGTGGCAAAGTAGGGGGAGGGAGAGAGAGTTTGGCTTCCTCAAAAGGTACTAACACTGATAAAGGATCGGCATTAAACGGATGTGAGGAGAAAGCTGTCATTCATTACTTCCTTATGCAACACACTTCAACGTTTTTCCAGAAACAAAGAGACTAAGAAAACAAAGTAAGAGTCACGATCAATCCCTTGTGTTTCTCCTGGCACAACACCTTTCTGAGAAAACAGCTTCTCTGAACTCACGCCCAGCAACTTCAATGACCTTGATACAAATCTCGCAATCCTGGTACCCTGTCACTCGCGTTAGTGAGAATCTTTCCTTTCATCTGCAAAAGTAGCAACTTTCTAGTCCCATCTTGCTCACTGGGGCTGGAGGGTGTTCAAAAAGGTGACTTGGTTAAGTTTAAAAAAAAGTTAAAAAAGAACAAGTGGGCAGATTAAAAACGTGGAAGCAAACTATTTTAACCACATGTTTTGATTGTATTTTTCAGCTGTGGGAAGGAAGCTTTTCCTAGGGACTGCTGCAAGTTGAAAACAGGTGAGCTGCTATTGTGGCCCAGGCTTTTGCAGTGGGCTGTAAGCATGCATTGTTCAGCTCTGCTTCCAGGCAGAGGGCTGTGCCTGAATAGGTGACAGAGCTCTTACACATGCTGCCCTACAGGGGTTTGGCCGACATGAGCCTTTGATGCAAATGCAAAGGAAAACCACTCCCAAACTAATCTGTGTAAGTGTCGCTCCGCAGCAATCTAAACGCTGCAGTAAAAGGAACTATTCTGACTTTTACTCTGCAACAGCACAAGCATTACAAAGGGCAGTGCACTTAGCTGGGATTCCCAAAAGACCACAAGTGATATTAATATCGATGGCACACCTTTCCTCAGTCATGGCTACATTTTTTTGACAGCAGAGGAGAATAGAGAATTGCTGGGGGAAAAGCATTCCAGAATTAATATCCCAGTTCTGGTAGTCATTACTATTTTCAACATCTTTTCCAACAGATACTGTTCTTTTCAACCTAGGAGACACAAGAACTTATTTCTTAAACTGATTTTGTTTGGAAAAGGCTAGATTAACCATCTTTATTAGCACTATTTTACTTTCCGAGTGAAGTCCTTTACAAGACCTCCTGCCACCCATATTGCTCAACACCTGAAGAGTTCAGAGTTAAGGACAACTACAGGCAAGAAATGCCCCAGGCAGAGGGATAGGTTAGCAGTGCCTACGTGTGTGATTTTACTAGGTTGCTTTCGGTTTAGTTTACAGAAATAAATCCATTTTACTTGTGTTTTCATGCATGCATACCTACTAGTGGAGGAATATCCCTGGGTGAGATTTCTTATGTGATATTAATTTGTGAAATAACAAACTGAGTCTGCTGATGTTAAAAACTGCAGCCTATTCCGAGTTCTTTTTCAGCATTTTTTTTCACAGAAAACCCAGCCTATTCAGAGTTCTTTTTCGATGTTTTTTTTTCACATGCCTTTCTTGCAATAGGAAAGTTGCTCTCTGTCTCAGTGCTTACGTCAGCAAGGAGAACCCCTCCCAGACAGCCTGTGGAATTAGAGTGTAAGCTTCTTGGCACGTGTTTCATTTCTGTTCAAGTCAGAAAGATCAGAATTAAAATCTGCTTTCTCGGAAAACATACTCTTCTCTCATTCCCCAGAAAACCTTAGCCTTAACCACCTAAGAGATGACAGACTGACATTCAGAGAAAAACAAAACAAAAATTCTGTAAAGCTGGATTCTGAGCACATAACGGTTGGTGCAGAAGTCTTTTCAGTCTCATTTACAAATAGCAGGGCACTACTCTAAGTGTATTGCCCAGATCATTAAAAAAATAATAATTCTAAAGGACATAAATGACATAACGCTCCATCACAAGCACTGGGAAACAGCAAAGTCACAGGGAATGATGACACTTGTGGACCATAAATGAAAGTGAATGTTCAGTGGAAAGACTGTCTCATTCTTTAGAAAGGCAAAAAAAGTTTCGGCTCGCTAACTCAAATGTCATGAAACCTCAAATATCTAACTGAAATTAAGAAGCCTCTGGCCTCTCTCCTTTCTTCACTCATTGAAGATTTAATAGCAGTGAGGTCTCATATTACTATAAGGAAATTAATGCCTGAAATTATACACGAGTGTAGTTTACTGCTCACACTGGTAAGTGTTTGCATAAAGGCTTGCAAATCAAACACTGCTGTGATGCTTACATTCACTTTGCAATGCGCTGTTCTTCCTTTAAAGTATGAAACACTAAGAAGTCCGGACCATACGTGTAGATCTATAAAAAATGTTCCTTACTCATAAATCAGTGATTTACTGTGGACCCCACCAGACAGGGCGGATTCACTTTCACCTGTAGGTACAGGACTGTATGAACTCCCGCAGTCCAGAGTAAAGAACTGGGAGACATCAGTTCCAGGGGCAACTGGAAGTTTCTTTGCACTTGAAGTGGAACCGCAAGCCGTCCACAAGGGACCTGCTCCCAGCCCTGCTTCCACACCTCCGCTCGCCGGAGTCCTCGTGGCCGGCGGGACCCAGCGCCCACCGGGACGCTGCCGTCCCCGGCACTCCCCCGCCCTGCCTCACCTGCTGTACACCAGGCACTCCATGTGATTGATCTCCTTGTCGGAGCGGTAGCGGCTGTAATCCTCCCAGAGATCCTTGATGGCGGTGACCGCCAAGATGAAGAGCACGGGGGCCAAGGCCAGCTCCGGCTGGAAGGCATTGACGGCTGGCACGAAGTTGAGGAGGGCGATGAACACAAAGTAGACATTGGCTAGGCGGTGGAACTGCTCGAAGAGGTTCTTGGGCAGGAAGGACAGTGCCGTGTATTTGGTGGTCTTGAGGCGGTTGCAGGCCAGGACCGTCCTCTTGGACTTCGCCTCGGCCTCGGGTAACAGCAGGCTGGAGCGCACCAGCCGCGTCTTACTCTCCTTCTTCCTCCGCCTCCTCTTCCTCTGCCTCTCCTTCCCCTCCGGCAGCACCTGGGGCGCTCCCTCTCCTCCTGCCGTGCCTTGGGACATCGCTGCCGCCCCGCTGTCCTCGCCCGGGCAGCGCGGGCAGCTCCCACCGCCAGGCACGGCCCTAAGTTATCATTCTCCGCCGCCCGCCACGGCTCTCCTTTCCTCTTCCCCTCCGGGGGCGGGCAGGGGGGAGGAGGGCTCTCTCGAACCCGCTCCTCACCGCTCGGCCGGGACCTCTCGCTTTCTCCTCCTCCTCGTGGGCCGGGGATGGGACGTGGGCAGGCGGAGAGCCCAGCCCTCCTCCCGCGGGCCTTGCCCCGTCCCGGGCGCGGGGAATGCGGGGCCGCCGTGCCCTGGCCCGGGTGCGGCGCTGGCGGGCGCGGGGCGCGGGCAGGGCCGGGGGGCGCGGAGCGGGGAGCGGGGAGCGGGGAGAGGGGAGCGGGGAGAGGGGAGCGGCGCTTCCGCGAACAGCCTTGCCCCGAGCGCCGAGCCGCCCGGGGGGACAGACCGGGCTGTGGCACTTTTTCGGCTGCTTCTGACTTTTAGCCGCGTGTGGAAAGGAGCAGGAGGAAATGAAAAATTCCCACTGAAGCGTCGGCGCTCCACACCGGCCTTGATCCACTGTGCCCCAGCAGCAGCTGGTGGGAGTTTTTACCATCTGAGTCACGTCAAAATACTCCACTTTCCGACTGAAACCGTGTGCCGCCGTTGTAGTCATCTCTGTGCTTGGCCTGGGAGATACGGCACAACTCCCGGCTCCTCATCTCTGTCTGATACTCCATCTCTGTTGGTGGTGGAAGTGGTGCATGGGACAACTCCAAAGCTGGCAACCGAAAATGAGGTTTCTGATGAAAAGCTTTGGGCACTGCCAGCCCCATACTCGTCCAGGCAGTGGTGTGCTGTAACACGTGTTCACCTCTGTGGGGGTTTTTCTGTTCCCTTATGTTAGGGTAGGTCTTTCCAGCTAGGGATGGAAAATGCCAGCCTTTTGCTCTGAGGTTTGTGCTCTGCACTTTTTGGAGAGAGATGCAGTTGTGGGCGATGACAGAAAGCATGATGGATAGACTAGAAATACAGAAGAGGATAATCCAGACTGAAAAACTTAATCTAAAGTCACAAGTAAATAAACATAGTAAATAAATGCAGAGGTTAAAGAACAAATAATATGAAAATAATGGAATTATTGCTACTGGCCATGAAATTATTGCTACCGTCTTTGCAGCACCACTTTAGGTTGGGATTTAAGAGAAGACCCTTATGATAAGCGATTTCTGAGACAGCATGAAAAACTGCACCAGGTCCCTTCATACTGTGTCTAAACCATAGCACAGAAGCATTTTGTGGTGTGATCCTTGGTCCTGATCCTGTGATAGCCTAAGGTGGAATCATACTGAGTACAATAGGAAACGCCTGATACCTGTCAGCATATTTCTTGTTATCACAGAAAATAGGCATAAAGTATGCACATCTAATCTTGATATGAGGTCGTGACAAGACTGGGGCACCTGGTGAAAGTACCTGCACCCACAGTTCAGATGCTGCCATGACAAATTCCCTGAAAAATGAGAAGTGAAGCCATTGCCTGAGTCTCACAGCCCGTAGTTATAATGTGGTGCTGTGTCTTCATCCTTCCTTCTCCCATTTGCAATATGTCTTTAGTTGCTTTTTTAAGTGTCCAGATAATTATGACCCCTTTCAGGCCCTCAGGTACTAGTTGAGTGCTAGTTCAGCACATGGCCTGATATTGGTATGTGTGAAGTCACAAACCTTTTACCAGTGCTGCTGGCAACTCTCCTGATGCTACTTTGAACCTAGTAGGAATTTCCTGGGTTCCTCAGCTCTTGGAGCATGGAAACAACAAGGTTTTACTTAGTTTAGAGGAAAAGGGAAATTTGTCTGGGTTTCTTTGCTAAGTCTGCTCCTTTGTTGATAAGGGGAAAAGTACAAAATTGTTAACAGAAAAAAAAGAGGAAAATTTAAAAAATCCTCCTGATTTCAATTTTCTGTCTTTTTTTTTGCTCTTTTTTTGTTGTGTTTTTTTCTTGTTTTTTTGTTTGTTTTGCTTACCCTTGAGGTTAACTTCAACGGTAAGCTGGAATGAACAAAAATCCTTTTCCTGTGCTTTGGAAATGCTGAAATAGGATGAGAAGGACACATTATCATTCCACAATATTCCCACAAGTTGAGCTTCATCGGTACAAGGGCTCCTTGCAGGCAGCAGCGAATACTCCAAAAAGTGAGTTGCTGGACTATTCCCACGTGCCTGCTGGCCTTTACGATCCATTGTTATGTGGGGCTCTGGTTCACCCCTGGCCCCTAGGAGCTCAAGCACTGTTCAGGTTTCATCTTTTCTCTAGATGGCCCTCTAGCTTGTTTACACAGTGGTTGGTGGTTAGAGGAGATGCAACAGTAATCTTTTCCTGCTGTTGTTCAAAGCACGTCAGCTCTTAGAGCGAACTGTTTATATCTTCATCAATGCCAGGTGGTTCACAAGTGGCTTGAGTACAGCATAACTGAGTGAAAAGATGCTGCAGACACCAATGTTGTGGCATAGTGTGAACCTGTGTTGGGAGGAGAAGCAAGCCAGTTAGTGAGAAAGAGGTGAGTCCACCACATGCTGATGCCACTTAACAAATAGTGTGTAGATCAAGTTCAGCACAGCATATTCGGCAAACGGTAACTGAAAGTAAATTAACGATTAGATATGTGGTAACATTAAATTTTCAATCTCAGTGCACAAGGCAAGGTAAGAAAAGATAAATTCTCACGTAACTCTTAAGCTGCTTGTTTAAGGAAAACATCTGTATATTGGGAAGTTTGGAGAGCCTAACCTGAAAGTGAGTTGTATTTACACTTAGAGATACTGGCCGCATCTATGACACCAGATATCCCCAAACTGTCAGTTACAACCCCACAATTATAAGAACCAATCTGTAAGTAAGTGGGCTATACTTTAAAACCTGTTTTTCTTGCATAGTTTTAGAATGCTCAGAATTCATGTTAACAGGCTTTCTTCTGCAATGGAATAACAGGAGAGAAACTTAGTTTAAAGATATTAATCAGAAGCTGAAAGTTCTTATGTAATCCTCAGCTCACATAGAAGAGTTTTACAAACAGATACAGCAGCAGAAAGATTGCAAACGGTTGGGTGGGAGTCTTTGAAGACTCCTGTATTTGTTTGCTAAATCGTTTATTTCAAAGCAGTTTAAAGCCTTTGCATTTCAATAGGCCAGAGTTAAGGGCCACCCTTGCAAAGCTTCACTATAAAAACAAAAAAAAGTTGAAAGTGTGCCACACCCCGCTCGTCTAGAGCTGAAAAGCTCTCCTCATGTTATTGACTAGGATTTTCTCTGTTGCTAGTAAACTGCTTTTTACAAGCAAGCTAGAGTATTGCAAGGCAGTGATATGAGGAAAGGATGTCACACCCCTCTGCTTTCTGTGCAGTCACATGAGGAATCCAAAATTCTGCGTATTTATACTAAAACTTGAGGACATCTAATCCGTGATAAATAAAAGTAAGAGTTAGCCTTATTTTAAAAAGCCTATAAAAATCTAGTGTTTGCCAGACTTTTCTAGCCAAAAAATTTGGCAATGTTGACACTCCCAAGAATTTAGTCTTTCCTTGGCATTTCTAAGTAAAACTGTGCACTTAAGTTTTGAGAAAACATGAATATTTGTATCTGGACTCATATCTGAGCTCTCCCTGCTCACACAGTCCAAATATGTGAGATTGCAAATTAGAGGCAGGCAGGCAGCAAATTCAACTTTCAACTGGTACTCAATACACATGCAAAAGTCTGGCTCTAGCTTTTGGATTACAAAATCACAACTATGTTGCTGTCAACTGCAGAACATTTGCATCTCCTTTTAATGGGGTATTATGAAGAAAAGAGGGTTAGAGGAGATAGGTTTTAAATTAATCCGGATGATGCACAGGCCCTACAGAGTATCACCCTCAAGAAATGTGAGCTATCTGGGAAAACCTGAGGAGTCAAGAGCAAAAGACTAGATTTACTGGATAACCAGAATAAAAATGTGAAGCCTTTGCTATTTTTCAGGGTCATTGGAACAAAGCATTTAAAACGGGCAATGTCTGAGGATTGCTCTGTGCTTGAATTGCTCTCTGCCACCCAATGATGTCTCCTTCCCATCCAGAGCTTGCTCTTTGTTGTCACATGGCTGTTTCTGACTGTCCTTCATCGCCTTGAATTTTGCTGGGTATCTGCTCTCCGATTTCTCCTGCTGTTAACCTGAATCCAGCCTCCAATGCCCAATATCTCTTGAATTTATAGCTCTCCCCTGGGCCCTTCCCAGTGATTGACTCTTTTCTTCAACTGTGCTCATCTTCTTCAGATCTTGGACTAAAGTTGAAAAGGGGAGAGATTCTAAGCATCACTTAGGATGATAATATGCCCAATGATCTAATCTTTCATATCCTAGGCCACTAAAAGCCGAGTCTTTAGGTATGCACTGCCTTTAAGGCTAGAAGGAACTGTGGGATTGTCTGGCCCGATACTGTGCTAACTTAGCCTTTTAGATGCCACACATCCTACACCTTGAAATCATTGTTGATTTTGTGAACAGGCTGGTTGCTTAGAGATCAGATATCCATTTTTATTCCTCTTCTCAGAGACATCAGCCCTGATTATGTTTGAAGCATTTTCTGTGGTTTGGGGTTTTGTCAGTATGTGAGAATCATAACATCAACCAAAAAATGCCTTTCGCCTGATGGTTGCATGGAACAGTTTGAAACTGGCATCCACGTGAATGCTGAGGATGAAACTCCCATAGACAAAGAGAAAAGATCACAAATATGTTACTGATATAATAACTCCTGATTTGACTTGTCACAGTTTATGAATGCTTGGAGTTATCATTCCATTTTAACAACTAACTCCTTCCTATCATATGAAGGTGAAGCAAATCTAATTTTAACATATTGTCTAATTTACTAGGCCATTTTTGTAATATTTATATGATCCTAAAGTAAACATCTCTTTTATTGGATATTGCCAGAAACATCCGTCAAGTTAGTCCTGATTCTCCTGAAGAATCACCTTTGTTCCAGAGGACTTATTTTAATAATAGCATGCTTAATATTGTAGAAACACCCAGAGGCCTCAGTCAGAATCTGGGACTTTAAGAACTATAAAAACAACTGTAAAGACATGATACCACGCATCAGACAAAATCTGTTCCGCCTTTTGCAGATGAGACGTATTCCATCTGGCTCCCTGTAAAGGGGACAGTCATACATGTTTTGAACCAGCAGAAAGAAGGCAAGAGGCTTTCAGTGTGAACAGCCTGCTGAAAATGCCAGAATTTGTTGAGAAGAGACAGCAGCAAAAATGACATTATTCCTCATTTCCTTCCAGTCTGCAGGAGATGTGGAGATACAGACGGTGCACATACACACACACACACACACACACACACACACATACATATATATACACATATATATGTGTGTGTGTGTGTGTGTGTGTGTGTGTGTACCACAAGCAGTCTCCAAATCATGGAATGGCTTGGGTTGGAAGGGACATTAAAGATCATCTAATTCCAATCCCACCATCATGGTCAGGTATGCTACCCACTAGAACAAGTTGGCCAGGGCCCCATCAGTTTGGCCTTGAGCATCCTTCCAGCAATGGGGCATCCACAACTTCTCTGGGTAACCTTTTCCAGTGCCTCTGAGTAAAGAATCTCTTCCTCACATCTAATTTCTTGTCTTCTATGGTGGTGTGGTTCTTGTAGCCTCGTTGATGCTGTGTGCTGAAGGAATCTGCAACGATATGGTGCTTCTGCCTGGTTTAGGATTCTCAATCCATTAACCCAGGAGAAGTGTGTGCTCAATGCTGAGCCTGACCATGTGCTCCCTGAGAGCCCCCCTGAAAGGACACACAGGAGGCACAGGTCAGGGCAGGAACAAAGAGGTGGTTTATTCAGGGGAACAGGTTTATAAAGGACTTGAGGGGATACAAATGCTCCAATAAGGGACAGGGGGAAGTCTGGCTTCAGGCCAATAAGAGTAAGGGGATTTACATTCAATGGGAGAGAGTTCCAGATCACTATCTGTGTCCCAGCCCCCTGGCCTGGCAGGGGACTTCTGGGAAGAAGACAGTGACTTTGCAGTTTTACATTCAGTACATTCAAACTACACTAAAAACATCAGTTGTCAAAGTGTTCTCAGTGCGTGGCTGCTTTTCTTCCTCAGCCCATTTCTGGCATGACATTCTCCAAGCCATGTATTGAGAGTGCATTGCTACAGTCTTCTAGTTTAAAACCATTCCCCTTGTCCTATTCAATATCTGCTTGTGTAAGAAGTTCCTGTCTCTGTTTTTTATAAGGCCTCTTTAAGTACTGGAAGGATGCAATGATGTCTCCCCAGAGCCTTCTCTTGCCTGGGCTGAACAGTCCCAACGTTCTAGTCCTGACTTTGTAGAAAAGGTGCTCCAGTGCTCTGATCATCTTCATGCCCCTCCTCTGGTCCCATTCTAACAGGTCCATGTCTTTCTTGTGTTGAGGACTCATTCCAGAACTGGGCACAGTCCTCTAGGTGGGGTCTCATGAAAGCAGAGTAGAAGGGAAGAATCACATCCCTCAACATGCTGGCCACACGTCTTCCAGGTCACTCAGGATGGCATCCCTTCCTTCAGTTGTGTCAATTAGACTGCTCAGCTTCCTGTCATCTTGCTGAGGGTGCACTCAGTCTCACTATCCATGTAACTGATGAACATATTGAAGAGCAGTGGTCCCAAGACAGAGCCCTGGGGGACACCACTCATCACTGACCTCCACCTGGAGATAGAGCCATTGATCACAGAGCTCTCTGTCTGCATCCAGAGAAATCTCATTCCTTTGTTTCTCAACAGGCAGAGAGGGGAGATTTGGGTCCTAAGGTGAGCAGGAGCCATGTGGGAAAGAGAGGGGTGTTCACTGTTGCTACCTTAAGGGGATCTTGTGCAGGGCCAGAGCAGCCCTGCTAGGCCTTTTCACTGCAATGGTAAGACATTACTGAGGAACAGCTTCTGCCTTTTGGAAGTGAGAGCAATGCTACAAGGGCCTAGCAAGCCTCACATTCTGTATGCGTTTCATTGAAAGGTTTTTCCATCTGCCGTGCCCCAAGGGCATCTGCATCTCGCATCTTGCCAGCTACATGTTACAGAATCTCCTGCTCCACCACACCATGAGCCCAACCCAGCTTTTTGGCCTGGTGAGGGATTCATAGAGGCTGTCTCTGGGAGGTAAGAGACTGGAGTGGGAAGAAGGCTACAGCACTATGGAATACATACCTTTGATCGGTGTCTTGTGTGGGAAGAAGTCTGCCCAGAGAGCAGAGAGCTGCCACGTCCTTTCCTCAACCACCTGAACAGCCATGTCTGCTCTATAACCTTGTTTATATGCACACCCCTGGCAAATGAGCCAAATGGATCCCTGTTGAACTGGAGGGACTGCAGATTTGGAAATCTGTACTACTGTATAATAAACTAGATAAGAAACCAGTCAAGGTGTAGGATAGCTGGAAAATAAAGAAAGAAAGCATTTTTTAAGTAGCTTATAGGCGTGATACTGGTGGAAATATCACTTTGCAAATGCTTAATAAATATTTCAGTTGTATGGAATAGCCATACAGAGCCACTGATTAGCATTTAGAGCTTTCAAATCTGGAAATTTCCTCTAATGATCTCAAATAACTGAGAAAGTGCCACCACAGTGGGTGGAGAGAGACTGGCACTTCTTGGACCCTGAGAACATCTTATAGTGTGTCAGTAGCTAAACAGGTCAGATGATGCCTATGTTCAGAAGTACATCACTTTCCACTGAATGTAGAAATCATAAGTGATTAGTGCAGAGGAACGTATTTCCTTGGTGGCATCCAAAGCTGGGTGAAGGAAGTTTTCCCCTAATGTCCTCCCCAAGCCAGTCCAGAGCACAAAACAACCAGCACTCTGCTGTAAAAGACAGGATTAAACTGGGTGGGGCACATACAATAGAAGATGCAAACAGGAGAAGCCCTAGCCCTGTCAGGATCGTGTGGCCACTCACCTGTGTCTGGGACACCAGCCAGAAATTAAAACACACAGTGACAAGTTGCCCTCTGTATGCACTGGGACATCAAGAGACAGCTACTTATCTGTGTAACATCCCCACTTGCAGAAATACTTTGGGTTTAATGTCAGAGGCATTTACTGGGGAACATTCATAAGCATTGATTTAACTCGCCATCTAACATACTGATACCCAGGGACACTGCAGAAGAGGAAATGCAGGAAAATCTATGTAATTAAGTGCAGGAGTAAAAGCAGAGAGATGCTATTTATAGAAACTGCAGTTTGGGAGGACACGGAAGTTAATATCCTTACTGTGGCGCTGCCAACTCTTGCTCTTTCATGGCGAGTCTCACAGTATTTGTTGCTGTTCTTAAAACTGCATATCCTTGTATAATGGGAACTTGCAACAATTTCAGCTTGCTAAGGCAAGAAAATGTGGTTGAAAAAATCTTGAAAGTGAGAAAGCCAGAAGCAAAAAATAAAGAGGAGAATATAAAAAGACATAAGTTAATGTTTTTGGAAACACTGTGATTCTTAATGCAATTCTGTGAGTTTTTAAAATCCTAGTAATTTTTAACAGCCAGCACTTGGAAATTATTCTATTCATATAGCAGCTGCTGTAGGATTTCCTGTATGCATGGGTGTCAAAACCTCTTTCACATATCCCTAAAAAGAAAATATTGTCTCAGGACATTCCTGAATGCCAGTTTGGGTGTCTCTTCAAATTAAGAGATTTTTAATGATCTATCATGCTTATATTTTGCTTTATCTATGTTTCTTAAAACTCACAAAAAAGCTGTTTAGAGATGCTTGAATGAGTTTTTATAGAGATTTGTCAGAGGGGAGCTGTGTCTTCACTGGAGAATT
The DNA here is from genome assembly GCA_013396695.1 of Sakesphorus luctuosus. Lineage (NCBI taxonomy): Eukaryota > Metazoa > Chordata > Aves > Passeriformes > Thamnophilidae > Sakesphorus > Sakesphorus luctuosus. The sequence goes on from VWZD01002629.1 coordinate 927,208, forward strand.
AACGAAGGGAAGCTGGAGCTCTTCTGCTATTTATTTGGTTGTTAGTCAGGATTGCTTGAAGAGAAGTTGTGCACACTGATGTTTCCTTGCTGGCTAGTCAGCACAGTCAAATTTGCCTTTGGATTTTGTGACTCTGCAGGGCAAAAACAAGACTTCCATTCAGCTCAGATGCCGGGCATGCAGAGAAAAGAGGCTGTGGGCTCTTACTCCTTCTGGGAAGGCAACTGCTGCTTTCAGTCTGCTCGGGCAGCACTGATTGATTGTCTCCTGCCTAGAGCTGACTCAGAATGGCCAGGCTTAGTACAAAATGGTGTAAATGGGCTGTAAACAACGAGATTTGAAAAGAAAAGGAGGGAAAAACCTTAACAGCAGGAGAGTGAAAGGGTGACTTTCCTGCCTATGGGGAAATCATCTGTAAGTAGAACTGATGGGAAAAAAATCTGGTTCATTCAGCCTGACTGCTTTGTTGGAAATCTAGTAGCCTGAAGAGCTTTTGCTGAAATTAAGGCAGCGTTTTCAGTGGTACCTGCTGGGTTTGTCAGGAGACTTGTGATACTATTTATGGGGAGGTTTGCCCAGTCTGCTTTTCCTCTTGCCCCGGTGGCAAGGGATGCCCTAAGGTCTGGAATCCCTGACTCTGCAGCACTCATCCCTGGTAACTGGGGCCTTCTAGCTGCTCAGGCAGCTTGCAGGCTTCTTAATATGTCCACTAATATCAGCAGAGAAAATGTCAAATGCAATATTTTTGTAACGCACATCCTGAAAAACATTTAAAATAAAGCAGTGCTTTGGGACCAATTCAGACTATCTACAACATAATATAATGAAAAGTATAAAACTCCATGTAATAAAGCAACACAAGCTCCTGACTACTTCTGTTTTTAATACCCATGCCCAAATTCAGTGCTGAATGCCGAGATCGAAACACACGGTTGTTTCTGCCTTAAAAATTCCAAGCACAGGCTGCTAAAAGACCACATGCTTTAAGAACACTGTTATATGTCAAACTTATTGTCTCTGTTCATATTGTATGCCATTGACCATAAGAAATAAGTCATACTTTTGGCCTACTAACTCTAATGAACTTTAGTGGAGACCTGCTTTTAAAAGCAATATTTAACCAGTAATTTCTGCAATGCTAAAATATTTGATCTACCTTGTACTGCAGTGGGTTGGAAGGCCTCATGAATTCCCTAGAATTTCCCAACAGTTAAAAAACCTACAGAGACACCAAAGACACTTATTATTTCATTATTTGGGGTGTGTGTGTGTATGTTCATACTTGTTTGTTTGTTTGTTTTCCTTATGTAATCCTCTAGGTATAGCAGTTCATCGTACTGCTCTGTAGACCTCACCATCATGTAGCAAGCAATAGCTAGTCAAGGCTGTGTGTCAGTGAAGTATATATAAGCATCAGTTACAGCTAGGTATCTGTGGGGAATGTGTATAACAGAAACAGCTGAAAGATGACTTCTAATTCAGCATTCACTAAGGCAGTAAATAAAAACTTGTGTATTAGGAGTGTATAAAACTTGTATATAAGGCTGTATATTAAAATGGGAGGAAAGGCTTTTTATAATCAACTAGCTTTTGTTGTGTTTGGAAAAACAGAAAATTAGTGCTGGCCCTCTTCTGATCTGGAAGTAACTCTCAGTGGTGGATAAAATGGATATTTTTTTCCCCCTGTTGTCTAGAAGCTGAAACTTCCAACCCGTTCCCTATGAATAGTACTTCCATGGTGCTGTGCTGGCATATTGATTTGGGAAATTACTGCTTCTGCTTTGTCAGCAGTGTCAGTGATCCATGTTTTTTTTCCCTACTCCACTTACTCTTTCCTGCTGGCTTTAATTTAAACAGGTTTTTATTGTCTGTGTTTTTATATTATCAGGTAAAAGTACTAATCCCTCCATGACCATAAATAGGCTAAATATACTATGCAGTATCCATCATACGTACACATTAAAAACACACATACATGTGCACACTGTATGTATACACATAGTCTGTGCATACACACACTGGATCTATCTCTGCATGGTATGTAGAGATGTAATACTCTTCAGTGTGTAACGATGATATTGTGATCTGAGAGATTTCAGGAGGCCATTGCTTGCCTTTGTTAAATCAATTACATTCATTAAGTCACAGCTATAATTTCCTAGTGCAACTCAATCTTCTGTATGTCTTGCTTCCAAGAAAAGCACTGGACCTGAGGTAACTAATATTTTAAATAAAGAAAATGTGGGAAACTAGAAGGAATGCCAGTGAAAGGGTGGTGTATCAACAGTAGTTAGAAGAAATATGAAGAGTAGCCAGCATAATAAATTTAAGGGGTGGAGGAGAACTGCAATAGCAATGCAATATTTTTATCATAAAGCATGAGTTTTAAAGACCCATGCATTCAACAACCACAGGCTGCCTTTCAAGTTTACAGGCTAATATATTTTCATATTAAGAAAGGATATGGTTTATAATTCTCTTTCAACAGAACAGTAGATAGCCATCACAGCAATGAAAAACAGAAACTTTTTTTTTAAAAACAAAAAAAATCTCCAAGTATATATGGCTGGAATTAGAACTCCAGCCAGTAAAACTTGGTGAATACTGTTTATTATGTTTATTCTTAATATGTTGATTTTCTTTCCACTATTATTCACTTTCTGCTTGGTTACAACACAAAACCCTCTCTGCTCTTCTGCTCTCTGACCCTCCTTGCCTGCTCCTCTAACTCCCCTTTTCCTAACACAGACCTTGGCCACATCCGTGTGACAAACTGTTGCAAGGTACGTACATCAATCAGGGGAGTGCTGAAGTGTGATCTGCAACCAGCATAGCTGTGCCAGCAGAAACCCCTAGTATAGATTGAGACATATCAGCAAAAGTGCTCTTTTACAGGATAACTTTTTTTTTCCCTTCCTCAAAAGGGCTGCAACAAGCTCTATCAGCAGAAGAGTTTTCCTGGTCTAACATGCAGCTGAGCATGAACACTTTGCCGGAGTGTAGCCTGTCAATACCTATCTATCTCATACAGCACTCAGCATAAATGTGGCTTTCTACACACCAGAGATTAATAGGAATATCTCCTAAACTCATACTATGGCCTTGGCACTCTCCCTGCCATCTTCCTCCCTCATTCTCCTGCTTTGCGCTGTATCATTTCTCTGAAACTTAGCCAAGTTTCTGAATTTCACCTCACCACCATTTATTCTATGTAGTCTGACTTTTATTGTCACATTCTCCACACACTTTTTAGCACCTCCTGCCTGCCCTTAGAAAATTGTCTTCCCATTTTCCTAGATATAAGCATTTTTGTGTAAGATTGCTCATGCAAGCCATTTAAAAATTAATCTTTTTGTTCCCTAAGCCCCTCTAATGTACAGAAGAAAAATAGTGCATTTGGGTCTTTTTCTGTTTGTAATCTGGTATTTGGAATGTTGGCGCTTATTTTCATGCAGTCAGTTCTAGATTCCTTCTTTAGTTTTCATATGAAAACTGATATTCTCAAATAATAACACAATCTGAGTATCTGGAAGGTTAGGGATTATTATTTTTTGGCAACTGCCACTTACAGAAGAGACTAGTTCAAATCCTGTGATACTTCTTTGTTCTCTGCCTAAAACCAATGAAAACCACCTAACCCTTCTTCAGTTTAAAAAGTTCTGGATATGTCAGTGAGGGGAGAGGGTGGCAAGAGGAAGCACCAAGACTCGAGCTGTTTCCACTGGTGGTGGTTATTTATGCTGCAATGACCAACAATTTAGACAATGCCATTGGACCTGAAGAGTCACTCTTCAGCTTCAGTGCTAAGAAACCATTCACCACAGGGTAGCTAATTTGGGAAGGAAAAGATGTCTCACCCTATCAAAGAGTGTCCTAGTTCAGCAGGTGGGACCAGTTGTCACTGTGTGGGGGTGATCAAAGCTATGTATTCTACCCCCTCTATTCATTCCCAAGGTCAATGGCCCATTTGCAGCAGCTTCCCAGGGAGTCGTTAGCACCTCCACTCCCAGCCTGAGGGGGCGTAGGTGCTAATGGGCCATCAACAGTCCAAAAATAGCCCGTGACTCACAGAGTTAATCACCCATTGTGTGAGTCCCTGCCCCGGGGTGGGGGGGACTGGATTCTTCCTGAGGGCACAAAAAGGGGTAGGTAAGAAGACCTCGGGAACCTTTTCGTTGAACCCAGAGGAGCAGCAGGACCTCGACAGGAGGAGACTACCGCTCTGGACCAGACTACAGCCATCACCTGCACCAACAGGTTTGTCACTTCCTTTTGCTTTGGACTTGGGGAACCACGCGGGTCTCAGCACAAGGGCTAACAAACCCCTTTGGGTTTGTACCCCAGGGCACTGGGTTATACGGCTGGGTTTTGGGAGTTGAAAGCAATTTCCCTCTGTGTCAGGGTATTTACTGTATTATTATTATTAAATTGTAGCTCTGACTTATACTCTCTCTTGTGTTGAGTTCATTTCTCCTGCTGGTTTACCTCTAAACCAGCACAAAGAGGCAGAGGAGCTTCTGGTTCTGCTGTTCATGTAGAGTGACACTGAGGGGTTCCATTTGTGCTAGCACATGGAGGTATTAACCTCTGAGTAAGTATTTAAGAACCCAGAAAGTAAATGATGCTTCATGAAGGGGGTTCAGCTATTGCCATGACACAGTGATCACTGATTGCCAGGGCTGAAATCCTGCCTTTTAGCAAGTACAGGTGAAGCCATGAGGTTCTTCTGGGAGACTGTGATCTTACCTAAGAATGTATTATCAAGTAAATATCAAGTGACTCTTTGACTGATGCAATCTTTGGTTCAGAAGTCTTTCTTCCTTGACTCCTCCATGCTTAAAAACAAAGCAGAAATAAACATTGGGCATAAACTCTGTCACATAATCACCTGAAAATCCTAATTTTTGGCTGCATTTTTGATCCCAAATATTGTTTTGGTCTGTGCCACCTACCAGTCTTTCAGGCAATGTCTGACCAGTGGTTTGGACCATAATATGTACTGGGTAATTGGAAAGGGATGATGATGGAAACAGCTTAGCTCTTCAACCGTAGTGTCCTAATAGCCTGCAGAGATTGTGCCCTGCATGTTTTGTCATACAAGTTGCCTCTGAGGCTGAATTTTTGTCCTTTCACGCTTCTATATAATGCATGAAGTTTATCCCTTCCATTTATATTCTCTTATCTACCTGACTAGTTTTCTTTTTCCCCACAGTGAATAAAGTAATTTTTATCTGCAGACAACCTTACCCCTAATTCCCATCTCCATGCACAACTCCAAGCAGAATTAGGTAGTGCACTATTTCTCACAGATACCTGCTCCTCAAAGAATACAGAAAGCTCTGGATGCACTGGCTGATGTCTTGTTGGACAAACCAGTTCTTGAATCTCTTTGCAGATGGAGTATTCTTTGCAGCCCATTGACCATCACATGAAAAAGCCAGTGCTGTGCTTCATTTTCACATCATCAACAAATTGTGGCACAGCTGGGAACTCCCATAATCTGTCTGCTCCAGATGTTTTTCTCCACTTTCTTCCCACTATATAAGATACTCTTCCTTTTTCTTCTTCTTTTTTTCTCTTTTTTTTCCCCTAGTGGTGGTTTAAATCACCTTACAGAAAACACTAGGTGGGATTTGTTGATTGCCCTGCAAATTAAGGATTCCAAAATATCCCAAGAGAAGTTCAAAATAAAGCATTAAGCTGGTATTTAATTAGCATTTATCAACAAACAGTTTTTAAAGCAAATATTAGTATGGGCTTACTAATAAAGGAAAGTGTTTGTGTAATGTCACTCCCACTTATTTTCACCTTGAGGTATTTTAGGGATTGATGACCTGGAAAAGAGAACAAGCTGTGAGTACTGTACAGATTGTGGGCAGTAGGAAAAACTGTTTGTCTAAATTCAGTGTTGTGACAACTTTGTGATAGAGACATCAGGCTCTGGTGTCCTTGGAGTGTAGGTGGGCGGGTGAGTCACTTATTGCTGTCCTGACATGCCATAAGGAGGTGGCTGTTCTCCATTGTCAGAATATGGACCTTCAATTTTTATTCAGTGAGAGACATCACAATTTAAAAATGGATTTATTTTGGCTCACACATGAGTACCTGGTGTCATTTTTCATTCTGAGCAATGAGCTGCTTAAAACCAATATACTTTAGACCTGTCTACTGCCATTTACCAGTTCCACAGTCTCAAACCACTTTGTCTGCTTCAGAGCAGCGCAAGGTATCTGAATGCAGATGATAATGGCTGGAAGAAAAACTGCAGCCAAAAACTACCTTGGAAAAATGCTGTGCTAGAAATCTCTTATCTCTGGTCATGCTACCTATGACAGAAGCCATGCATAGGAAAAGGCGTAGGAAAAATTACTAAGTAGCACAATGGTTAATGCACTTATCTTATTCCAGACATTTCCTCAGAAGACTAGAATAATGTGCAGATGGAAGAAATCTGGTATTGCTGCTATCTAAATGGGAGTTTAACAATGGGTTCCCTGAAATGGTTTTGGTTAATTGTGAAAATTGGTCAGAATTATTGGCACATAATATTAAAGAGAAATATCAGAGTATACAGTTGCCTCCAGTGAACTGCTGCAGAGCCTGTAGTCTTTCTGCTAAGGAACAAATGACTAGATGATCTCCAGAGGTCCCTTCCAACCCCAAACACTCTATGATTCTGTGAAGTACTGCCCACTAACAAACATGTGGCTGAGGGGGGCGTTACAGAGCTGTTCAGAAAGTCTTCTATTACTTTATTAAAAATGAAACATTCATCCACACTAACATATTTTTGCTACATACCCAAATTCTTAATTTTGTGACAGGCTGGACAAAGCTGTGCATAATTTAGGAGGAAGTCCTAGAAATGTCTGAATCATTAACATCCAAACGAGCCAGCCACAGTATGACAGTTTGAAGGACCTGTAGTCAAACTGAAAGAGACTTCTTCAAAACTGTCATTCCTCTTTCTGAGAGTCCTCCCTCCTCACTCTTATCTGCTCTTAGGAAACTGGGTGCAGACCCCAAAAGCAGCACCAATTCTGCAGCCCTAACAAGTTTCAGATTTGGTAACTAGTTATCTGGTTTTGGGTTGGTTTTTCTTCCTCTTCTTGGGAAAGAAGAACTTGTACTAAATTTACTTTTTCCTCCCTATTGTGTTCAATAGAGAAATTTCCTTGGATATGCCCAGCTGCAGACTCATTTCTGTATTTCATGGCTTTGGTCCAAAGTGGAAGACCTTTCCCTGTTCCCTACATGTCCATCTCTGCTGCACTGGTATCCTGGACCCCAAGGGCTACAGACATGGCCACTGTCTCTTAAGTCAGTCTTTTTAAATCTTTCATTTCTTCCTTCCAGCTCCCTTGTTTTACTTGCCATCTACCCCAGTCATTTCCCCCACCCTCATCAATTCAACCCTAGCCATGAGGCAACTTGCTTCTCTCTGAAGGCTGCAAACATTTCCCCTTCTTTTGTCTGTCATGGTTCCTGATTTTCTTGCTCTCAGTCCACTTCGTTCCTCATTTTCTGAAGAAGAAGACCCTGACAGTTCATACCTATATACCTGTTCTCCCTAGGGTATCTAGCTCAGCTTACATCCTTAAAACTCACAGTTACATGGTTCTGTCTTTGAAAGATGTGAGCAAATTTGAGTTTGGTAAAAGTAGTCACAACACCATTAATTCTAATAGATTTATACCAGGGAAAAATAGTCCAGATTGTCTGTTTTCCATTAAAAATAACTGTCCAGAATAGATGTGCCCTCTGTCCAGCCACACAACTCATTCATCCTCATTGCCTCTGTCACTCGTAGGACACTGTTCTTTTTAAAGATTTCAGTAATAAAAAAATGTTTCAATTTCTACTAATACTCTGTTGTTTGCAAATTTGGACAATTCAGTGTACTTTTGATAGTTTTTTTAAGAATTAGCTCTTGCATACTGCATACTTACTTTTGAAAGACTGCTTACACATATTTGTTAAGTTATAGTTGAATTTGTTGTTAGCAATAAATTCCTATAAAACCACATTATTTTGAAACCAATAATGTAGAGAATAATAATGTATAGTGACTATTTAAAGTGTTGCTCCAGTTTTCTGTCAAAGAACAGTAATGGCATTTGGAATAGAATTAGCAAGTGATATTAGACTAAGAATTGAAAGTACAGCTCCCTTTTATTTTCTAGGATTCACTGTGGCAGAGCTGATAATAAAATTGCCTCATTTTCTAAAATTCCCTTTAAAATGTTTCCTGCATTTGAAAAAATGTAGGTGATTTTTAAAAATCAGTTTAATGATTGGATGAGTTATATGCATGCAGAATTTAAAAAAAAATCCTTGCTCAATTTATAGCCTGCCTCATTTTCAAGATCAAACTTTGCAAGCTCCCTATCTGTCTCAAGGACAGGCCTTCACCAAGAAAGGCAGTACAATGGATCATGGTTGAATAATTCTGGTCAAGGAAGTTTCCAAGGAGTCTGCTTTTAACCTGCACCTGCTCTGTAGGTCAAAGGAAGGCTCTACCTTTCATGCTTTGAACCTAATCCCACCCACCACAGTAAACAAGATTTTGTAGAACAATAAGAGTTTTGTTCCTTGTTTTCATCATGGTTCACTCTGAAGATGTCCTTGCTTTGTCACTAGACAAAGTCTAACAGGGCTGGGTCATCTTCCTGTTCCACTCAGTTCCCAACTTACCTGGTTTCCTGATTAGCTACTTAGAAGTATGGTGTGGGGATTACCTCTCACTGTGGATGAGTGTAACAGTGTGTTGCACAAAGAGCTTCTGATGTATGCAAACCAGTGCTTTGTCACTTGTAAACATAAGGAGGAAAGGAGACAGGAGAGTACAAAAGCCAGCTGAGAACCCAGCAGGAGAGCAGGAGTCCAGAGAGAATCACAACTCACACAGTGGTCAAGAGAAACCATAACAAATATTTCATGCAAAAACGTTCTGCTTTTTTCCCTATTTTACACTTCTTGGGTACACATGAACTATGGACTACTGGCTTCAAGTAGTACTAGTAGTACTACCAGTAGTACATTACTAGTAGTAATGGACATGGTGATTTATGAACAGCAGTGTGAAACACAGAGAAATGTACAGCAGTGGTGGTCCAAAGATACGGAAAAATATCATTCAGAAAGCTACTTTTACAGATAAATACTATCAAAAGGCATATATCTATGAATCTAATCCATTGATAAGAGTGGACAAAGCTAACAATTTTCCCCCCACATCCCCAGGAACTTCTTTGATAATGAGGGAATATAGCTGCTTTTGTGTAAGATGTTGACTGCAATGTGTAAACATGGAAAGGAGAGTAAAACATTTAAAATTCAAAGCTGTCCATGTAAGAAGCAGTGTAGCATGAATGGCCTCATTTGGAGCAAATTCCCATTAATGAGGTTTGAGAGGAAAAGCTGTCAGACAGCTAATAACTACTTATAACCTTGTGTTCATTTGAATTCCTTTACATTGGTATTAACAACAGAATATTGACTGCATTGGTTTTAAATAGGTTTGGAGGACATTATGAGAATTCCCCCTCCCTTCAAATATTTTATGTCCACACTTGAAATCCTAGAAGGAAAAAGTGCCATTTGAGGAACAAACCATTGCACTTGGGAAGTCTTCAAGCTCTCATAGACTCACAGGGGATGACTAGAGCAAAGACATTAGGGTTCATTTTTCCTTCTTCCATGCCTGTAATTCCTCGTGCCCACACCTCTACCTCTGTTAGACACCTCTACCAAAGTCAGTGGATGCTGACACAAGCTATTTTGTTATCATTAAAGTCCATATTGCTTTGCCAGCTTGGCAATAGTCTGAAATTTAGAACAATAAGTTGGGCAGAGTGCCTTGATGTTTACAGCACAGTAACTATTTTTCTTTAATTACAAAATTGCTATGGCTGCATTAAATGCCAGATGCTTCTTGTTACCTTCCAGTTCACTTCAGTTAATACCTTGACTAGCACATCTTGACTGAAGCACCCTTTTCCCTGTGCCCTTTCTTTTTCCAGATTAAGTATTTCCTTGCAGTGGTTGTCTATTCACAGTCCAGACCAATAGAAAATTAATAAACCAGAATGGAGGCACTCTGAGCTTCGCTATTGGGGTGCTTTAGTTATATCCAAGGGGCTTTCTGAATAGAAAAATTCACTACGCTTCTCTTCATAGCTGGGAGGCAAGCACTCAATTCAGTTCCTTCACAGTCTTATCAAACGGAGTTGTAGTTTTTTAAACTTTGGGGTGTGGTTTTTTAACTACTTGGAGTGTGTTTACAGAGGTTGAAAGCAGGAACAGGGGTCAGCTGCTGTGTTCTTGCTCTTCTGTGCTTCTTGGTGGATGTTAAGGATTGTAAACATAGACTACATGGATAGTTTCTAGAGAAGAAACAAACAAACACAAAAAAAAATCCCCAGAGCAACCAACCAAAAAAAAAAAAAGGAAAAGAAAAAAAGCCACAACAGAAAGTATCTACTCCAAGTTGGTGCCAGCTAATTATAGCAACTGTGTGCCAAGCTGTCATAAGCCCCAGAGTGAGCATGCATGGCTTCGGGCAGGAGGACCTGTGGTGGGCGTTTCTGTCTTGCAGCTCTCTTCCTGGCTCACAGTCCATAACTGTATGCTGTTGAGATTGAAACTAGGAATAAAAATCTCTTTCCTCTCTGGTTTTCACATTATGTGAATCTCAGTGGCAACCTAGAACTCACCTCACAGGCCCCTGGGGAGGTCAGACTGATGAGGTGAGATAATGATGAAAATTCATGTTTGCTATAATTGTGATTTATTTCTCCTATAAAATTCACTCATCTCAATAAAGATGCACGGGCTATTGTTGAGTCTACACAAACTGTTTCATACTCATCAATAAAGTGGTTTGGGGGGCATGTGATCCATGGATCTTCTCTATAACTAGTTCAGTATTTAATTCCTGCTAACGTAGACCAGGAGATTGTGTCTAATTCAATTTGCCAAAACATAAAGTGCCATTTAAGAGTGACTCATATATGGTTAGATGAATGTGTAGGTCAGATGCCTTTGTAATTCCTTTCAATATCATTAATTTGATATACTGAATTGCTATTTACAGACTCCAGTTCCATGTAATAGAGAATAAACCTCAGAGAAGTAGCCACAGTAAGTGCTTTTAGAGGTTTGTTGGTTTTTTCCTGTGCCTCAGCACTGAGGAATGCTGATGTCTCTTCATATCTTGTCTTCAGCCTTGTAACATCATTAATATCATTGCACAGAAATATCACAGCACTGACAAATGAAAAACAGAACAAAACCAAGAATACCCAGAGAAATTTCTGAGATTGGTTTTATTCACTTAGTTATCACTCTAGTTCAGTGAGTGTCAGAATCAGTAATAGTGAAGAAAATTTAGGTCTCAACATCACAAGCTTAATGGTAAAGTAGTGTACTGGTATCATAGCTTGGTCTTTTGACTGTCCTTTTTAAATTATTTTGTGTAATTTGATGCATGTGTGATCATCCAAGTTGCTGCAAGATCAAGGGTGTTATTTTTACATTCCCAAACTGCAGACCTAACCTCAATTTTTGAAAACTTTCTTTGGTATTTTGCTTTCTGTATTTTATTTCCCTGGAGGCAATATAGCTTTAACCCTCCCAGCCTGACTGCATCCTGTTCAGCTGGATTAATCTTAAATCTGACTGTTATTAATGAACTTTAACTTGGAGAGTGGTTGTGCTGGTTTAGAGGTAAACCAGCAGGAGAAATGAGCTCAACACGAGAGAGATTGTAAGTCAGAGCTACAATTTAATAATAATACTACAGTAAATACACTGACACAAAGGGAAATTGCTTCCAACTCCCACAACCCAGCTGTATAACCCAGTGCCCTGGGGTACAAACCCAAAGGGGTTTGTTAGCCTTATGCTGAGACCCGTGTGGCTCCCCCAAGTCCAAAGCAAAAAGAAGTGAAAAAAACCTGTTGGTGATGGCTGTAGTCTCGTTGAGAGTGGTGGTCTCCTCCTGTCGAGGTCCTGCTGCTCCTCTGGGTCCAACGAGAGGTTCCCGAGGTCTTCTTACCTACCCCTTTTTGTACCCTCAGGGAGCATCCAGTCCCTCCCCCGGGGCGGGGACTCACACAATGGGTGATTAACTCTGTGAGTCATGGGCTATTTTTGGACTGTTGATGGCCCATTAGCACCTACGCCCCCTCAGGCTGGGAGTGGAGGTGCTAACGACTCCCTGGGAAGCTGCTGCAAATGGGCCATTGACCTTGGGAATGAATAGATGGGGTAGATTACATAGCTTTGGTCACTCCCACACAATGACAACTGGTCCCACCTGCTGAACTAGGACAGTGGTTTGGTCACAAAATAGGCTAAGGCAGCAGTAAACTCACCGTCATGTGTAGCAAACAAGTCAAATGAAGAGGGAAAATATCCTGAGGGTGCACTTAAGTTAAACACTGATGCCCTGAATTATAGAAACACTCCTTGAGATTTTGGGGGTGTTTTTCCTCTTGCATTCAATAGTGTGTTACTGTAAAAGGTTGGGTTAAAATGCATTTGTAGAGCAAAACAGTTGGTCCTGAGAAAATTACATCCACACAAGACACATTGCAAGGAATTATTCTTTGGACTAGTTTTAGCTCTGTCTCATGGTCTGCATGCCCATCAAAGGCTGTATGACAAAAAAAGCATGAGTGATGGGGATGGGCCGGGAGATCAGCTCCAAAAACACACTTTCGATCTGAACTGCCAGTGTAAGTGCATCCCCTGAGGCCCAGTGAGCAAGGTGGCGCCCAGAAATCAAATCTTTGCATGGGAAGCTCCGCTGTTGCACGGAGTTTCCCAGGAATTGAGTGAGACAGATTCATTGGTTTGAAGTCAAGAGGTAAATAATAGGCATGAAAAGCAGAATGTGCAAAGAATGTGCAAGAGAAGATGGTAACAAAATAAGTCTTAGCTGAAAAGGAGGTAGGATACTCAGAAATTATGAATAAATGTATGGGGAAAAGCTAAAGGCAAAGGAAATATTTTCCTGAACATCTAATTATGTTATTTTCCTCAGAAAAGTGTTCTTATTTAGAAAAATCCTGGGGAGGGAAAAAAGACATTTAGCACCTTTTCTTTACATAGAACATCTGAGGGCAGAATTTGTGAACACAGATTATGTTGAACGTTTTTTGGCTGGTTTGCCCCTCATTAAGTGATAAGCCCTAGGGAAAGAAATGAGCCTTATCTGGTTTGCTACCCGCCTAACCGTTATCAGCTGACATCAGGTAAAGAAATGAGCCTGAAAGAGAGAAGGATAGATGTAAATGCTGGAATTCAGTGAGGTCAAAGAAGTCACACAGATGGATGAAAGGAGTGAGAAGTCTTCCTAACACTCGTTTTCAAATGAGCAACTCTTGCAGCAGAAGAAGCATCAAAGCAAGCCTCGCCAAGGGACTTTTGTCTCATAGCTGGATTCTCAGGTGTCTAATAAAGTAGAAGCAGTGCTCTGAATTTTTTTTTCTCCCAGGTGGGCTATTCATAATATCTCTTATGTGCAATTTCCTGTGATTGATGGGTTGAGCTAAAGACAGGGGCCTCTCCTCGATTAGTGGGTTTTTAAGAATCTCTCCCTTTACTTGTTAGGCTACTCCCATAAAAATCAGTTGGGTCTTAATTTCACTGAACTTTTGATCTTCATATCAAGTTTGATTGAAGTAACTATATGGTTTAAGAATTAGTGTGTGAGGGTGCTGTAGTGATGAAGGTAAGGAACAATGGGATAACAAGACCAAACACTCTGATAGAACAGGATTGCAAAAGTTTTTTGTCTTTTAGAAGGCAGGCTCAAAAAAATAGATAGGAACAAGCATTGAATGAACATTATTTCAAGATTCTTGACATTTTTCTCATTCATTTTAATTAAGTTACTATAGATTGAATGGAAAATTAAGAGTACCACCAAAAAAATGTGCAGCTGCTGCATGACATCAAATCTGAGTGTTTTGCATTAAGTTGTTTGTTCTGGAGTTTGATAAAGAAGCTGAGTTTAACTGCCTCCCTCTTCGGGTTCCTCACAGAAATCTGAAAGTGCATGTTTTAAACAATATATTTTGAACAAAAGAAGAAGGAGGCTGCTGTCATGGTGCTGGGAACTGAAGAAAATACCTGCTTGACTGAGCTGCCCTTTTCATCCAGAGTAGTGTGAGACAAATGCACTGAATCAAAGCCTGAGCTCCAGATGCCATGTACAGTTGGAGATGGCTTCCTGCCAACGAGTTTCCAAAGCAAACAAGGAAGAGCAAATTTGCGTAACATAAAGTACAACCACACAGGAGGCAGTGAACTGGGTGGTTCCCTTCAGTGTGGAAGGGAATGTTAAGTGCTTTAATAGAATGTTGCTTTAGCCAGAACAGAGCCTGAAAGAAAGAATATAATTTTCAACTCTGATCTTAAGCTCTCTGAGCTTAACTGAGGTCAGTCAATGATGTTTTGGCTGGGGGTGGTGTAGTACTGTGATTATGCCTTGCTTTAAGGCATATCTCCATGACTTAGAGTGGTTTCTGATATCAAAATAGTTTGGGTTGGAAGGGACCTTAAAGACCACCTAGTTCCAACCTCCTTGCTAAGGGACACCTTTCACTAGACTGGGATATTAAGAGACCCATCCAACCTGGCCTTGAACACTTCCAGGGAAGGGGCATTCACAGCTTCTATGGGCAACCTGTGCCCGTGCGTCATCAACCTCAATGTAAAGAATTTTTTCCTAATATCTAATCTAAACTGACTTTATCTCGGTTAAAAAACATTCCCCCTTGCCCTGTCGATACATGCCCTTGTAAACAGTCTATCTGTGTCTTTCTTTTTGGCTTTCATAAATAACCAAGCCAGCACTGAGGCAGATTGGAAGTAAACTCTAGGTCAAACTAGCTGTTGCCAAAGAGACTCCAATGCATTTGGCAATAAACTTTCAATGGCAAGATCTGCAGATCCCTGTAGTTGGCCATATCGGCTCATAAGATAACTTATGACCCGATATTGCATTTGGAAAAGCCCTGGAAATACCCATTGTTGTAAGATGCTTTCCCTGTCAAGTATAGTGATGGAATAATAGAGTTGAAAATAAAGACCATCTAAGAGAAGATAATTCTGTCATTCAGCCTGCTTGCCATGTGTGCTTCTTGTATGAATGCTGAAACAGTTCCTGCCTTGTCATCTTCTTCAATGATACAGTTGGACTCCGAGATCTTAAAAGTCTTTTCCAACCTAAACAATTCTGTGATTCTATGATATGAGAGCTGACTGCCCTGTTCTTCTGTCTGCCGTGGAAGCACCTGGCTCTGGTTCACAGTTTAGAAACCTCAGCCTTTGTAGATTTACTGCCTACGGGTCTTGTTACATAGAAAAAGAAGTGAATATGTCAGGTCTACAGCAGTTCATCTGGGAAATTTATAAATGGGATTGCATCTTCACAGGGATAACTGTGGAGGATTGCAGAATGAAAACAATGGCTTCAGTTTGTTACAATAGAGGTCTGGGTAGCAGAAGACTTAGTACAGTATAACAATTTGATATCTGAGACTGTGATTCATTCAGAGACCATAGCTCCCTTCTGTACCCTCCTCCACTTGGTTATCCATTGAGCTGAGAAAAATAAACCACAGAAACTTAATGAGAAACAAATACTTCTGCTGAGTTGGTCTGCAGTGGGAAGCCAAACTGGAGAAACTACTCCATTACTGATTTGGATGCCTTTTTTTTTTTTTTTTTAATTTTGAGTTCTCCTTTAGTCCTGAAGTTCAGGAACATCATTGAAGGACTGACCTGTGTCTCACATGCAGACATGCTCAAGAAAACATGGAACTGAAGGCAACAGCGTAGTCTCTGGGATCAGAGTGAGATACTACAGTGGCAGATGCAAACATACTTGAACAAATAAGGATGCTTGTTACTTATGGCATGTAGCAGCACTGCTCCTACAAACTAGGTATGTAGGTATGTGTGGGTCTCCAAAAATTGTTTACTGTGACTGCATGAGAAGAGGGGAATCCAGAAAAGTGCCATAGCGATGTGTTCTGTTACCCTGTGTAGGGTAGGTGTGCTCCCTATAGAAGTGTGCTGGAATCTTGGACATTGAAATGACTACCATATGAAATGAGGTATCTCTTAAAGTCAGGCAATAAGGGGCACATTTTCTGGGGTTTTTTTCCAGTTCTCTTGAATCCCTACAAGGATTCAAGTGGCAGCTGCTGGGTAAAAGAGCCAGTGACATTTCACAGCAGGCTAGAGGGAAATTACTGATCTGTCCAGTGGGGCTCTAGAAAAAAAAGGTCAAAATAGTTTAAACTGTGTTGAGCCTGAGCTTTCAATTCATGCTCTTTTCCTTATCTTAAAAAATACCAAAACAGCAAACCCACTCCAAATTAATGTGTGTGTGTGTGTGGTTTTTTTCCCTTTGGTTTTATCAAGAATTGCCATAGAGGTTGTAATCATGCATGTGGTAAAAACAATGCCTACTAGTAAATGTATATATGTATTACTAGAAGTCATATGTCTAAGTCTTCAGTGCTATTTGAGAAAACAATTATTTCTGAAACAAAAAGCTAGTGCATCAATTTGCATTTCTCTCAAAGTGGGCATTGGTTTTTTACTTTGCTAAAAATCAAAGAATATGGCATTATCTTTAAACTACAGATGTCACTCATATTTTTACTCCCACTCTTTTCCTAGTGCTACATAGCATGTAAAGTTTTAAACTTGTGTACCTTGGTACCACCTGATTCCAAAGTGTCTATGTTTTTTTTCCATAGCTCTGTCTACTTTTCTATAATGCAGATTTTAGAGTTGGTTGGGTTACAATTCAGGGTGAACCAATTTTACACAGCGTGTATATACATACACACACACACACACACACACACACACACATACTATGCGCACAAATGCATTTCAAATGGAGCCATTAGTTTCCAAGAGTGGAAATAAAACCTGAACACTGCAAGTATGGATTCAGGGTATTTCTTCCAACACAATTATGTGAAGATGCAGGGACCTGTTATGGTAAAAAACTAGTCACAACACATTCTAGGAACCTAATAGGTTAAAGTACATTTCTGACTAATTCATTACTTAAGCAGCCCTTTCAGTTCAGTGTGAACTGGGGATTTAATAGCAGCTCCCAGCTGAAATGAATGGTGCTTGCTTGGCTGAGCATCTTAGTCAGCTTTGAAAATTTTAAATCTGGTTGTGTCCCTCATGGCCTTTTGGGTTCTCCGAGGAACAAACCCAACGATCCTTGCAAGGCATCCCTGCTCAGGGGAAGGCAGACAGGTGATGGCACCTGGTGATCAAAGATACCAAAGTCATCAGGGAGCTCTACAGATACCACTTCGGGAGCTCATTCACAGATACAGCCTGGAGCAGATTGCAAGCCAGAGCCATCTGTGTAATCTCAGGGATGTAAGCAAAGCTGAAGCCAACTAAATGAGAACATCTAGCTTTTCTGATACATCACAGCCTTAACCACAATATGGAAGTTTGTGCAAGTCTGTCTTTGCCAGATTGTCAACCTCAAGTGACAACTGTCCAAGTAAAGGCTTGCAGCACTGTCTGATGTTCTACAAAAAATCCCATACTTTTTCATCCGCCTTCATCAGCCAACAAAGAGGCAGAAGTCCAAAAACCGGATTTCTTTAAAAAATAGAATAAAATCCCAGCAGATCCAGAACCTCAATGTCCAGGCAAAGAGTGATGGCAGGGAGAATAAGGAGAGAAGAGGGGGAAAAAGGGAATTGATTCTATCATTCTCCCCACCTCCATGTTCAGCTACTTCAGGTAGCAGTCCTAGCTTGTCTGTCACTTGCCATTCAGCAGCAGCAGACTGCATTGGACTGAAGCCTTCTCTCCCAACACTGTTCAGTGCTGCAGTGGCATTGCCTCTAGGAGGAAGTGGTCCTGGTTGAGCTATCTCAGAAGCACTGACACCCTAGTGCTGCTCTTCTCTGTGTACAGCCTTACACAGGGCACACAAAACCTAAATTGAGCAGTCTTTCCCCAAATCCAGTAAGACACTTTCTAAAGAGAGCATCAGAATGACTTCTCTCCCAAAACAGACCTAGCACATTAACATCTTGGTCTTGGAGAAGGGTGTTCACAAATGGAGTTTTCCTAAAATCCATGAGCATCCTTGTTTCACTGACAGTAGGTACTGAATCAGCAAGAAACTAGCACTTGACCTATGTATTGCACACTGGTTGATAAAGCCAAGGACAGAACCCAGATCGATCCCTTCAAGATCAAAACCAGTGCTTTACGCCCTGAAGACTCCACTGTTTCCATGAAGCCTGTCCACTCTGGGCACTGAGGAACCGGTAGTACAGGGAAATACATGCATTTTTCAGATTTTTCTGCTCCTAAAAAAAGTAACAGCACATGTTCTCCACAATGGCCTCCTGAAACAGTTCCATAGAGTAAGTACTGTAGCTGATACTACATGAATTTTTACTTTGTGACCCTCTGTGTTCTTCAGTCTCTTTGGATTTTAGGTGGTAAAGGAGCTGAGAAAAGGAACTTTATACAGCCCGGAAATGTATAAAAAAATCTGTTCAAGCCTGTAGTGTGAGCATCTGGGGTAGGCAGAAATGTGAAGGCATGCCTGACAGCAAGTGTACACACTGAATAGTGCCACATGGAGAAGAGCAGCCAAGATTACCCCAAGTGATATTTCTGTGACATAGTGCAGCACCATGCAAAAATCTTACTTCACGCTGGCTGTGTTGTGCCTAAGGATCTCTGTGCTGAACTGCGCCATGCAACATCAGCATGCTCAGAGCTACCAGCTGTCCTTGGTATGCCCGCAGTGCCATCCCCACACACGCTTACCTGCAGCTAAGAATCATCCTTTATTTTAGCCAAACTATGGCTTATTCTGGGAGTGCAGGCCTAAGTCCAAGCACTGTTTATGTTTGGATGGCTTGCTCGGTGGTGAGGACAAAGGCAGCCCTTGAAGCATGTCTAGTCTTTCCAAGGAAGAGAGGAAATTTACACTGCAATTCAATGGGAAAAAGCATCTCCGCTGGCGCAGGAAAGTAGGATGCAACTCTTAGTAATTCTCTGGGAAATGAGGCACCAGTGATTATGCTACAGACAGTGCAGGAAAGCTGTAGTTTTACACTCACCCTCACTTCCAATCATTGGTGTCCCTGGAGCTCTGGAGTTCCCTAACATTTACAACAATTTGGTTGTAAAGCACCAAATCCCTTCTTCCTTCAAATGTTTGTGAGCTGCAGTCTCATATAAATAAATAGCTCCTTCACAGAACAGTTTCAATTTAGAAGATGTTCTACACTTGTTTTGATCAGCACATGGCCCATCAGAATGACTGATTAAAAGCCTTTATGTTTCTTCAGGTTGTTTTCTGAGAAAACTTGATGCTGAGAAAATCAGACCGTATTTCTTCTTTGTTTACAGTGATGACACTGACTTTTCATGGAGAAGCAGTCAGTTAATTTAAGGAGAACTTTGCTTTCATGGGACAATAGGTCAGGATGTCACACAACACTCTTCCTTTGCAGCCCCATGACAACAACTGGATAGGAGGAGATATCTCTGCCTGCCAGCCTTCCAGCTCCCAAATGGTTAGATGGCAAAGGGTGGCTCTTTTTCAGCCTTTGAGCATTCTGAAGGGAAATGTCAGGCTTTCTTTTCTGCCCATATAGATGTAAAGAGCTGCACAACATGTGGTGTCCATCTGGAGAAGGAGCTGCAAAAGCAATTGGGCACCATGGTTAGGATGGCTCAGGGTGACTTTAAATTTCCTGTATGTTGAATCTGTGTGTTCTGATGGCAGTTAACAGAACACTGAAACAAGGGTTTTCTGCTCCACCAGGCAAGTGCTCAAAACACTTGCTGGCGTGTGCAGCCACGGGGTGATGCCAGGGTTGCTGGTCTGTTCAACGTGCTCCAGGAGAAATGTTGGCAGCAGCCACAACCTTCCCTCCTCGGTGCTTAGCATGGCCTGTGTTTGTTTATATGTGGTTTGGGCTGATGGCATTTCTCAAGGACAGGGAAGTCCCTGCTGGGTGTGCCAGTGCACTACTGAGGCTCTCAGGGTCTAACCAGTGGGGTTAAGTAGGGGCAGCTTTGACGGGAGCCTTGCAGCCAGTTATCCAGCAAGAAGAGGGAGTATGTTCCTTGCTAAGGGAATGTTTTAGGGCTGATCTGCACATGGGCAGAAAATGTAGAGTTGACAGAATGTTTCCAGGTGCATGCCCCAGCGAGTGGGGTGGAGATGACCACCTCTGACAGGTGACCTCCATCTGTTTCACAGGGAATGGGGTGCATGAGACCACCACAACAGTATGGCTGCATGCTCATTGGCTTCCTTGAAGTAGGTGTTGTTGTAGGCTACAGGCAATGTAGGCAGTTGGGTGATCTGCATGGGTAGGAGGTGCAGTGCTGTGGCATGCTGTTTTAATGTCCACCCTTTCGTGCTCCCTCCATTCTTTTACTACCCTCTAAGAAGGATGGTGTGACCTGTCTCACAGCCTCATACATCAGAGAGACTGGAAGGGAACCTAGCAGAGCATGATGATAGAAATGATTCCACCTTTCTGTCCACAGTCCAGGCTTCCAAAAACAAGGCTTTTTCTAAATCAGTGGGGAGAGATAAACACACTTGGGAGTGGGGAATCTTCCCACCAGGCTTAGACATTTATTGCAGAGGAATCCTTCTCCAGCTATGCCTTGTCTCTCTCTGTTGGCTGTAGATGGATGCCAGCTGCCTGTTTGGAGAAGGCAGCAACTTCTGAAAGGATAAATTTAGATGAAGCCAATCCCCTCCTGAGAGAATAAGCACGCATAGCTGTTGTCTGGTCCTTATGTTTTAGTAATGTCCTGTTCCCCTCTCTGAAGGCTAAAGAACATATACTCCTACTCTTTTTCACTGATTGCTCAAAGACTTTCCTCGCTCTCTGTGACTGCTTGAAAAATCATCCAGCCTAGGGCAAGAAGGAGAAGTGCAAGGCTGACTGAAAGGAGAAGGAAGGACCTGGCACCTGGCAGAGTGGCACAGGCAAATAGAACAAAAGTCATTCTCGACAGAAATATTTATTTATCTTAAGTCAGTGTGCAAACACAAGGCACAGCTGTTGGCTTTAATTAAGAAGACTGTGATTTGGTAGTAGTCTCCATCCATTACCTGAAAATGGATAATTTTACAACCTTTCTACTGTGTTACAGTCTCGTTAAGGATTTTAAAACTTTATTCCTGGAGAACTGTTCAGAGAGCAGGCTATTTAATCACAAACACTTTTTAAATTTTAAGCTGAACAATATCTGTGCAAATATCCTACTAAGAAAAATTTCAAGTGATTTCCAAACATATTGATATACAAGTGCAAATGTAAACAGTAATAAGTATCAGGTTGACTTTATCAGTGTCTGAAGACTGCATTTGCAGTAAATAACAGATTGGATAAAGTTATTTACAGTTCAAAGAACATTTACAGTAGAAATGAAATAAACTCTCAATAAAATAATCAGAGCATAGAATCATTCAGTATGAACTGCTTAATTGTCAAGTGGTATAGTTGGGATTTTAGGGCCTGAGCATTTGCAATAATCAGCTCCATCAGAGCTTCTGCTTTTAATATTCTTTTAAAAAGAAACAAAAGAGTTGTTTTGACCTACCAGGCACCTGATATGAATTGCTTATATACAGCCATAGATGTTTAATTTAAAAGCACATGTGAAAAGCCTCTCTGTATTAAAATAAAAGTTTAGGAGGAACAAGAAGGTGACTGCATAAGAGAGGGCTCAGCCAAGCAGGGATTTGCATTTTGGGGAAGCCAGATCTAGGAGCATTGCTCATGGATGATCTTATTTTTTACAGAGAGTGGGTGCAGCCTCAATGCTAGGTGGTGCCTTCAGCTCTCTTGGCAACACAGATTCCTACTGACAACAGTCTTCTGCTGAATTTTGCATTTTGACCCAGAGTTTCTGCCCAGAAGAATGCTTCTCCCAGTCCCAGTCACTCATGGAAGTGAAGAAGTCTTATTCCGAATGGCAAATGTGGATGAAGCAACAGATCTCTTAAGCAGCACCTCCCCAGTCCTCCCTGCACCCCACTGCTGCACCTCTGCAGGAGTGAGGAATTGCCCTGCTTTCCTGTCCCACCACTTTCCCCCTTCACTGATTTTATTGAGATTTCCAGATCAAGCTTCTCTTTCCTTATAATTCCTCTTTGCTTAAGTTAAGGACAGTGCTGCATGAAAAAGGCAAGAAGTAAAGAATCTTATATAGAAACTGGGACCTAAGGCAGAGCACAGAAGACAAGCAAGTCTTCTGCCAAGTGTTTCTTTGTACTGGCTAAGTTCTTGCAAGCCCTGACAAAAGAAATTTATGCCAGCCAGCTTATGGTTTGGTTTGTGAACAGGAGTAGGGCTCTGATTCTGTACATGTTCATGTATATGAGCATCTTCTTGCATCTGTGGAGGGCTGGTGAAAGTACCTACAATTGTATATGGCTTTTAGTGTGTAAGAAATGGACTTTTTAATGGCCAGATTGCCTTTATTATCTGCTGGGAAAATCTTCCTGCATTAGTTTCTACTTGTTCTTTCAGGAAAGGCTGCATAGCTGCTTAAGCAATTTCTGCTGGCTTTCTGGCAGCTCTTCTTTCTTCTTTGATGGGCTAATGTGCTATGGGGGATCCTGACAGTGGTCATGGGGTAAAGTTACTCTTCATCATGTTTCATGTCTGAATTAAAATAAGCATGCAGATCCTCATATGACACAGGTACCAGCCCTCTGTGACAGGGAATGGGTGGAGAGCTCTCACCTTTGTCTGGACAGGCAGCTGTATGCCTCTTTTCTCACTGGATGCCCTCAAGACCAAAGTCAGTTTCTCACCCTCACTGAACCTCTCTGTCTTTGCCATGCTCAGCAATCCCTAGGTCATGGATTCACTTGCCTTACCAAGAGGTCTGTTGGCATGCAAATGCATCTCGGTGGCAGACTTGCAGGTGCCCACAGCATGACAAGGGTGATGAGGATGGAGAGAAAGGTACTCAGTGCATTACTGGCAAAATTTTATTGGTGAGACTGGTGTCACCTACATGTAAAACACAAAGTCTGCAACCAGGGAAGAGCTAAGTTCCACTATGTTTTTTACATGAGTGAACACAAACTTTGTAAGTACCCTGCAAGGCCCATGGTGACAGAAAATGCCTTTGAGGTGTGCGTTTGGCCTTTGGCAGCTCATGGAGTCAGATGACCCATAACCTCAAGTGCTTGTTGCCTGTAAAATGTGCCTGTGATGACTGGGCACAAGGGGCACTGCTCAGACCCTGCTTCCAACCTTGGATCTGGGATGGCTTCTGCTGGCCACAGGCATCCACCAAAGCAGTGAGTTAGGTGAGACCCAGCCCAGCCTGGGGAGGGACTACAGGTGGACCTTGCCTTCCTCAAGAGACAGTGTTGTGCCTCAGAGTGGGATGTTGCTGCTCTCTCCTCTTTCACACCTCTTGCTTCTTACTTTGCAACTGGATTTTTTTGTTTTTACTTTTCAAAATGACTCTGGCATTCACCCCGTTGCAGGCAACTGGAATCTGTGCCTTTTGTTGCTATGGGCAGAGCTGGGCCCTCCTGTGGTGCTAACCAGACTATTTCAGGCTGTATGCAAGTCAACCTCTACAGCTGGGTCCACCCCACATGTTCAGAACAAACTGTAGCATTCACTCTGGGCAGTTGGATTAGATTAGTGGATAATATAATAGGAGTGCTAAATCCTTACGATAACAAGTAATGTGCAACTTTATCTTGTAATACTTTTAAAGCAAGTTTAGAGCTCCTAAAATTACTTTGGTTCTTTCCATGCCACTGTAATAAAATTCCTCTTCCCCAAGCCTTTTACAAGGCAGAATGTTCAGGATTTTTTTTCTAGGTTTATCTCTGGGTTTGTATATTTCAACAAGTTATTATAAGGTGTAGATTTACCAGAAAACTTGGCTGTGTAGTAGTATGACCTGAACATCTGGGGATGAAGAAGCAAGCAGAGTCCTGGGACTGGGAGAAGCAGTGTATTACCTATGGTGAAGGACAACACATTTGGAAATGGACCTTTGTTTTTCTCTGAGGTGAAAGAAAAAATACCCCCTACTTTGAAACACACTTCTAGTACGAGGATGACAGAGAGAAATTTTGATACAGCCTCCTTTTCCTTCTCTACCAGAAGTTTCATTTAGGTGTCTGCCTCTGTGATATCTCTCTGTTCTAATGATCAGGCACTTACAGGCTAAGTAGTGCAAATTTTTACATTTCAAACTTCTAATGCATCCAGAAATGTTGTAGAAAATTGCTCTTTTTAATGCCCTATCTCACGTGGAATTGAAGAAAACCTGAAATTAATTCTTAAACTCAAATTTTATGTCTTAGCTTAGCCCAGATGAGCCATTCATCTCTGACCATATTATCACAGAATTTGCTGATTTAGAAGGGACCCACAAGCATCATTGAGTCCAACCCTTAATCCTGCACAGGACCAACCCCAACAGTCACATCATGTGCCTGAGAGCATCATGCAGACGCTTCTTGAACTCTGTCAGGCTTGGTGCTGTGACCACTTCCCTGGGGAGCCTGTTGCAGCATAGAGCCATCCTTTGGGTGAAGAACCTTTTTCTAATATCCAATCTAAACCCCCCTGAGGCATAAATTCATGCCTAGGTCTCCCAGGACAACTCAAATCCACACAGCCTGTCAGTTCTCATGTGCTTAAAAAATACCTTAAACTGAGTGTTTCACTGATACTGGTGGCAGATCTACATGTTGATCTTTGTGTGTGTGGCTGATGCCACACACTGATTCATAAAGATCAGCTAATGTAACTGTTCTCCAGTTATCAGTCTCAACCCCTGCTAATCTTCAGCTGCTCCTCTCTTGTTGTGCAGATTCAGTGAAACTCATTTTCTTTCCTGTACTTTTTTCATGGCCATGACTGTGGAAGCTTATTTTTATATATGAGTTTGTTTCTTACATCCATAGGAGACCATAATGAAACTGTGTGAGATCAACAACATATTTACTTGCTAAAACTCCTTAATTTGAAGAGAACTATGTAGTCCTAGTTATTAACCTTTGCACTAGGTCACATGCTGATGTTTTACCCAAGCAATGTCCTTAAGGAAACACTTCCCTTGTGGCAGTGATGGCTTGATCCATTTGTTCTACAAATCAAAGATATTTTGTGCAGGGAGATATTGTGTGCAAAACACTCTTTTTTTTTTCTAGAGATGATGGTTATTCTCTCACTGTCAATCAATATATGAACAACGTAGTCAGAACAGAAACAATATGGATAGATGCTTTCTCTAAAATTATAGAGGAGCCACTAGCAACAATGTGGGTGTTTTATAATGCTCTCCTATTTATTTCCAGCATTAGGTGTGGTCACTGCGTGAAAATCTGCATCTCTTTATGCTTTACTGTAATAATAATATATAATAATAATAATAGCCAATCTTCATGAACGAAGATTTGGGCAGGGCTCTCCCCACGTGGGTGTGCCCTTCCAGCCTGTGCAGTGGATTTTTTAGGTGAGGCCCAGCGTGCACAGAACTGGCCCCACCCTTTAAGTCCTAAGGTTCATTTGCCACGGCCGAGCAAGCTTGGACAGTGACAGTGAAGTCCTAAGGACTTGTCTACAGTACCTGGTACTAACCGGGGCTGACCCTGCTGAGCATCCGAGATCTGACGGGATCGGATGGCAGGAAGGCATTGAACTGCCTGGGCGGTCTGTACTGAGACTCGAACTCGCGACCTTGGGAGTCGGAGACCGGAGTGCTCTCCACTATGCCATGGGACCACCCCCTATGCTTTACTGTAACATGATGCCAAAGCACCAACATTTCCATGAATTTAGGGAAACAGCTGAATTCTGGGGCGGGGCTTACTTCGTGTGTGCTTGCTTTGCTTAGAGAATTAGATGGATTATTTCCTCATGCAGTGAGGACCAAATCTCTACTCTACAACTGTCTGCTTCAGTGGGAGTCTTGCCTGGGGAAGGACTTCTGAGTTTTTCTGGTCAGAAGGAAGTTACTCCTTTTATAGGATTAGAAAAGTATGCAGTTCTGTGTGCACCAATTAAATAACCCTCTCACTGTGCAAGAGAAAAAGCATCACTTTAGATTAGTTCTCTTTTAGATGTTTTTCCTTTTGCTGTTAGACTAATTTAACCTTATCCCTTCCTATGAATCCTGATTTGCTCTGTGCCAGGGGGGTGGATATGTGTGTACTTATGGAATATGTGTCATATGCTATCCTGCCACAGAGCATTAGTGAGCAATCCTTTTATACATAGACTGCAGGCCCCATTTTGCTACCAAAAAGGCAAAACGTGTGTATGTAGGAGGAGGGAAAAGATATATGATTTACGAAACATTTGTATCTCTGAAATGTGGCTTTACGGCTGTCAGAATACATGTAATGTTTGCAGCCTATTATTGCCATATACAAAGTGGTTCCATAGCCTGAGGAAGAGCAGACTTGAGCTGCAGAAAAGGCACACACATTTGTATTCATTCCCTTTCTGCACCAGCACTGCATTTCAGAGAGCTGAGAAATTTCATAAGATGGATAGAAGAGGATGAACACAGCTTCCCAAAAAGGTGAGTACCAATCAAATTAACCAGGCCCCAACTGACTTAAGACTCAGAAAAATCATCCAGATGTATCACTCTCTATTTTGAAGGCCTTCTAAAGGAGTTGAGACACTGGTCCATTGGTCTTGTTGTGCATCTTGACAATCACAGTCTAGTTTTCTCTTGTCTGACATGCACGAGGGTGAGCTTGGAAAGAAGAGTACCAGTTTCAAAACAAATAAATTTTTTGTCCAGCAGCTCTTCTGTCTAAATAAAGTGGTCATTACCAGATGCCTTGAAAAATTTTGGGATATTCTTATCAGCTGTTTGGCTCCAGACACACTTACATGTAAGGTTTCAGTGAACTCATGTTTCCAACTTTCTATTTTAAGTCACCATACATGAATATTGAATTCTAGCTTTCAGACTCACAGTTCCCATTGTGAATATTTTTGTTAAGAACTGAAGGTCATTTTGTCAGTGACCTAGACTGGAAAATAATCTTTCTGTTTTGAAAACACTTCTGGTTTCACTGGTGTTCCCATTTTGAGGCATAATGATCTTGTTACAGCTGGAATTGGTGGTAAACTGGAGGAAGTCTCTCAAAGCAGTGTACACTTGCACAGGATTAAAAAGAAGTCCTCTGGAAGCTTCACTGCTGTAATTCAGTATGTGATAGTTTTGATCCAGGACCCCCTTAGTAACCAGTTGTAACTAAGGAAGTGGCCATTACCCAGGTATTCCACACTTGTTTTTTCCATGTAACAAGAGAAGATAACTAAGAGAGAGAGAGTATGTTGCCGCTCTTCTTTTTCCAGTGAGGCTGGGGAACCAACAGTCCGGGCATCGGTCTCCCTTATCAGAGTCTGAGGCCCTGTTGCAGTGATTGTCATCGTCCCCCGGCAGGAGATCAGGGAGAAGCTGGTTTCCTCTTGAGGAAAGTTTTGGTGAGATTGTATTTTGCCAGTTTCTTAGGGGTTTTGATTGTATTTGTCTGTTTTGTTTCTGTTTCGTCCCTCCTTTGTCTCTGTTTCCCCTTCCTTTTTTTAATGTCCTCTGGGAGCTCCTGATTGTGTGTACAAATTGTATATGTAGTTGTAAATGTTATAAAATATATATATTCTGATTTAATTCAGTTTCTTTCAGGTTCTTGGTTTCTTTTCAGGATTTTTCCCCCTCTCTTTTTTTCCCTTTGCCTGGAAGAGTGGGGGGGAGGAAAAAGAAGGCAGTTTGGGCTTGGAAGGGGGGCCGGGTCAAACCAAGACACAGTGCTAACCTCACATTGCATATGCTGACAGTTCCTGACCACCACTTGAGGATCAAGGAATAAATTGCTACAGAAAATTCTTGACAATTTAAGATAATGAATAAATTTAAGGTCATGATCCCTTCAACTGAACATCGTGGGGAATGACTTTTTCTGAATGCATAATTTTCTCAGCTTCACTGAAGAAGCAATATAAAAATTGGATTGCCATCCATCACCACAAGAGAAGAGAAACACAGGCTACATGAAACCATGATCACTGGTGTCAAAGAGAGATAGAAAAGTTCACCCCAATCTCTCAGTAAGTTTCTGTAAAAGAAAATGTGAAACAGAAGGTAGGCAATGACAGTATCAACCTTAAAATACAGTTCCTTCCAAGCAACGAGATTTCATTTTAATAGTGAATCTGGCCCAAGCTCCATCCTATCTACACAGAAAAGATCCTCCCTTGAGTCAAATTATGCTTCAACCTATGTAGCATGCACATCTGTCACGAAGAGACAGTGACACAACTTTCAGTCTTGCAGCTAACCCAGCTGCTTTGCAATTAGGCACCTGGCAACTTGAGCTGGACTTAGCAGTGTGCATGTTCCCATCTGTCCTAGGTTGTCCCACTTAGACATAATGAAATCATATTGTAAAGCAGAAGCTTTCTGTTTGTGGTCAAGGTATATCTGTGAACCTGTTAACTGCTTCTTAGAGGATCTGCTAAAGCAGACTAAGCCAGTCTACTGTCAGTACACTTGCATTCAATTTACAAGACTCAGCAACCTTCCATTTGACAACATTCAAGTGTCCACAAATCAAACTTGAAAACTTGCATTATAAAGCAATTGCCATATTTATGTCCTTGTATTTCCTCAGTCATCTTTGACAGCCCTCTCAGTCACTCCACCTGCTCCTTATTTTCTTTAACCTAGAACAGCATGATCTCAGACTCAGACTTTAGTGCACACATTACACATCAGGATCCCAGCAAGAGACAGAAATGCACACAAAAATGTTTGTCAGTGGAAAAACAAATGACACAGTTACATGGAGGCAGAGAATCCTGGTAGATCAAATGAATCTTTTCCCAAAACAGTACTGAAATCTGTCAAAATGGGATGCATACAATAAGAGTAAAATCAAATGCTTTATTTCTTCCTGTTGTGGCTGCCTGTGTTTCTGCAGTTCAAAGTTAGCATCTAAACTACACAAAGTTGCTTTTACTTCTCCAGAGGCATAATTGTTAGTGCTCTCCACATTCCGTCTTAGTAAATAGTTAAAAAACATATATCTGGGGCCTTCTAATGAAGCCTCTAGGTATTTCATTGGAGACTACAATGCTTTTACTACAAAAAGTCCTTTGAAACTGATTTCCAGAGTGGATTTGTTGTTGTTGTTGTTGTTGTTTTTTATTTTATTTTTTTCATCTTGCAGGATGAAGGTTTGCTTATTTTTTTCAGAGAGAATATTTCCATCTGCTGATGATAATTGCCGGGCATTACTAGACAGCCTGTAGTATTTGCCTCCAGAGGCCACTGACTTTTGGAGTGGGGATGCCTCCTATTTTATTATATGTGTACATACATATGTACATACATATATATATATATGCATATTTCATATCCTTCAGTGTGAAGATGTGGTTTGATGATGCATTAAAGCTCAAGTATGCCTAGTACTCATTGAAAAATGCCTAGATCCTATAACAGGAAATGTCAGGTGAGTATAAACTCCTTCTGTCTGTTTCAAATGTATTCAAAGCAGTTTGATGGATTAACTTTCAGTAGACTTTACACTAGATCAGTATTATCTGTCCAGATCCAACCATCCACAGCTATTGCAACAGTTTTTGCTATTCTTTCTAGTTCTTGCTCATTGCCACCCAGGATCATGCCCTCCAGTTGTTGCAGGTTTGGGGTCCTGTGCTTCTGCTTTCTTTTCGCTGTTTGCCTTCATTAGCTATGGCTGTCTGCCCTGCCTGAACCTTGTTTGACAGCTGATGTTTGTAACCTGCCTTTCCTTGGTTACTTTTCTTTGAATGAAACCTCCTGTCTTTTATTAGAATTTTGCACCACTGAAAGAGTTTGGATTTTCCAAAATGCCTAGTGCAGCAGCACCTTATTGCCAATTCAAAACATCCCACACTGTATATACAACATTCTTATCTTCCCCATCCAGCCTTTCCCTGTGGAGTACAGACTGGATAGAGGTAGAGGTTTTAGTCTTGCTGGCAGTCTGGCTAGGAAGGCTGTTTTGCAGACAGATGCTGCTTTCTGAACCCTAGTTGCAGAGATCCTTCAGCAGGGGCAGTTAGGGAATGGCATAGAGGCAAAAACAGCTGTCCTTAGAGGACCTCCAAGAGCGCTGAGGATGTCAGTGGCCAGTCTGGTGTCAGGGCAGGGCAACCTTGCCTGTACTACCACAAGCCTGACTGCAGCCTGGAAGGTGAGGAGCAGCTCTTTCCTGAGTTCAGGAGTAGAGCTAGTCCCCCTGATCCCTGCAAAAGGGGGAATCCAAAGATAAGGAATAGAGTCCCAAGACAGAGAAGGAAAATGGTTGGATATCTCCTTTGTTCACATGTGTCCACAGAAAGGTCCAAACCCAGGAAAGAGCCAGCAACCCATGTAAGAGGCTAATTTCTCATGTTTTCTTCCCCCTTTTTTGAACATTTGTTTTTCAAGAACAGCATAGCACTGATACCTCTCCTTGTCTACACAGCTTTGGATCTCTGACTAGAGCCAGAATTTCATAACAATGCTTTTCTGACCCCAAACATGTACACCTGTACCTCCTTACTGGTCTAAAGGGTTTGCCCCAGGTCCATTACAGCAGCTGGTCCCCAATGTCTCCTGGGAAAGTGTGTTGGCCCTCTAGCCTCAGGTTTCTGGGAAAACCACCTGCTCTCTGGTCCCCAAGATGTTCCTTTGGCTGGTGTTGTAAAAGGTACATAGCAGCAATTAGAACACTTGAATGCATGAACACTGGTGATCTATCATTTATTCTACATCATTCAACAGTCTGTTGAACAGGGCACAAGGGTTTATTTTTCCTGGAAATTACAAATATTGGAATTAATAGGCAGATGCACTTCTGAGATATGTTACAATCTGTGTGCTATTCTTACTTCATTAATGCCCCCTCTGTCTTCCTCAGGTCCTGAATAAACTCCTATTTATGCAGCTATATGAATGAAAGGGAGAAGATTTCTAAGACCCATTATTCCCCTTAGAGGGAGAGAAGGAAGCAGGTCTATTGCAAACCATTTTCATCTTTCCATCTAAAAGATACAAATAAAGTGGAGGTTTGGTTTCCATCACTTCCTTTCTCTGGATGACATTGCTCGTTTCTTGAGATTTGCTTGTTCTCTGCAGCAGTTTTTCCTTCAGATGGGATTATAATAGTAAATGGGGCAATGACATACAGATGGATCATAAGACAAGGTTGTTTAATGGGTCATGCCCAGTATTCCAGGTAGAAGGCAAATATAAGACCCAATTGAAAATGAGGTCACCTAGAAACCAAGTATGGTCATACCGGCATAGTTTGTTCATTAGGTTAAGTATCCTGGTCTGTAATTTACCAAACAGTCCTAAGAAGTGACATGAACATGAAAATAATAGTATTATAGAGGAAGTCTTCAAAACACACAAAATGTGCTAAAGGGGATTTTTCTGCACAGAAGTTAAATGAAGGAGTTTGAATTTAGACAATTTATATTTCAGAAGGGCACCTACTTCTGCATCAGAATCCCACTGCTCATCTTGTGAGGTCAACAGAAACCTATTTTGTGAGCCTGTATCTCTCTGGGTCTGTCTGAAGGCTTCATTTGGTCATATCAGAACTGTCTTTCATTGTCTGGAGGGTTTGTGCCACAGTATGATACATTTCAAATATACCTCTATTGAATCCTGTTGATTCAAAGATACTCTCAGTAATATTTCTATTAAGAGGAACCAACAACATGAAGCGTAAGCTCCGGTACCTGTAGCCCAATTTCTTAGCCTTCAATTCTGAGTCAAGAAGGGACAGTTAACCAGGTGACTTTTGTGAGGGTGGGGGAAGGAGGAGCTACCCAGAATTTTCAAAACTGCTCTGATGAGGATGTCAGTATTAGGGCAATAGAGACAGAGAAACACCAGATTGTGAGGGTGAGTATGGTT
The DNA here is from genome assembly GCA_013396695.1 of Sakesphorus luctuosus. Taxonomy (NCBI): domain Eukaryota; kingdom Metazoa; phylum Chordata; class Aves; order Passeriformes; family Thamnophilidae; genus Sakesphorus; species Sakesphorus luctuosus. Next base: position 959,227 of record VWZD01002629.1, read on the forward strand.
CAATAGGCATATCATCAGCTTTCCTGCAACAACATGATATTTTATGAAAAACAACCAACCAACCAACCAGCCAAAAAACCCCCTTATGGCTCCCTTACCACTACCCTGACAGCAATAACTAGACCTCACAGATGAAGTGCTTGTAGTGTTCCTCTCCTCCTTCTATATGTAGTCCAAAGCCATAAATGGATGTTTCTATTTATGGAAATCTTTTATTACACACACACACACAAAGAATAAATAGAAAAGTAGAAAAAAGAAGAACAGAGGACAAGAGTGCAGATTATTCAGTAGAGTGATCCAAGCTGCCAAGACAAAATAGATATTTGTTGACATTTTGCCCTTACAAATTGTCCTTTCTAGTAATTCTTATCCTGGCTACAATTAATAGTTGTCTAGAGATCTCTTGGGATATAGTCACATTATCATTTTGCTGTAAAATACCCTTGGGATATAGAATGGATATGGAGGAATTGCTTAGTTTGTAGGAAGATTTCTTCTAACAGTTCTTTGGAAATTGAGGAACATCCCACCTAACTGAAGGTATAAAGGACTTTTAACCATGATAGCAAGGTTGTAGCTACCCATGCAAGAAATCAACCAGTTTAAGGAAACTCTTAGAAACTCAAGGCATTGGTACTGGTCATGTTGCTTTTTTAATCTCTCTTCCTGCTGTCACTCCTTACATAGGGAGACCAGGGACTAACAGTCCTTATTTCCATTCCTAAAATTATCTGGAGTAAATTCCCTTTGGATCCTCTGTGGTTGATTCAATGGTAAATCAGTTTTTCTGGACTTAACTTGTTTTCCTTCATCAGGACCAAGCCCACTATTATTGCCTTTGCCCCTTCCCTGCTCTGTGTAACCTGCATGGGTATTGGTGTGCATGTTTTATTCATATCCTGGGGTTATCTTTCTGCCAGTACCATTCCTCCCTTTTGTTTTTTTGCCTCCTGCCCTCGAGTCATTGTACAATACCAAATGCATCTGTTGTTTATTGATTTATGCAGTGCTCTGAGACTGTGCTCCTGAAGCCTTTTACAAGCAGAGAACACTTCATTTATAACTAAAATACTGGGACCTCTCAGCTGGAACGTAACAGCCGTATGAAAGTGCCAGTAACACAACGCAACAGCTCTCAGAAAGAAACTGAAGAATACCATATCTAATTGAAGCAACGAGGGATTGTTAACTACTATGGGAAGAATGTAATTGTTTATGCTGGAAACTGGCCAAGACACTAGGGTTAACATTTCTTCTCTTACAAAACACACACTGGGACCTTGAAATGGCTACCGCTAATTATAGTTACCACAAATGACATTGCTTAAACCACCTTTTACTATCACATCAGAGTATAGACTTTATTATTATTCTTATTATTAATATATCCTTCAGACTGGTCTTTTTGCAGTCTACCACACAACAAAGTAATTCACAGAATGCTAATAAAGCCGTACTCAAAATGCTTTAAATCATTGGATTGAGCATGAAAAAAGTCCAAAATGAATACAACTCCCAGATTCAGATGACTTCTATCTGTAGCAAAATTTAAAAGTGCCAGAAAATATAACTTGAATAGAAATATAGTGCAAATAGGTAGGTGGATTTGGCTTGTGAATTTAGCTCTACTGTCCTGAGTCTGTAAAGACAGAAAACAGATCAAAATCTCTCCTCTACTGTGTTGTACAGTGGCTGAAAAGACTCCTAGAAACTTTGTGGGATAAGGTAGCATAGTTTGTGTCCACCTGAGTGTTATCCATCAATTCCATCCTACTCACATATGAAGAAACATATCCATGTTTGCCTCAGGGAGATTCATAGCCAGAGAAGACTTTGCACCTTAATGTTTGAGCTTCAAGAATACATTTGAACTTACATGACCAAAATGGCTGCAGTTTCATTAACTATCAGTCAAGTTCAACTGGGGACAACAATAGATGTCCGTAGTCAGTGACACTGCTCTAGGTATGATCTCTTAAATATGGATTTGATATCTAGGCTGGTTTGGGGCTCCTACAAAATGGATGTCAAAGATGAAGCATGCAAGTATGCGTATTGGCTGTAATGGGACCGCTCCTGTGCCTGAAGTTTAGTGACTGTTAAGGTTTCATTTTACAAAGATGTCAGTAAAGACTTCCACTGAGCCAGCAGGCAGGCAAGAGGTCTGGATGTGGATAGCCCTTCTATACCTCAGTGCAGTATCTTTAGTAGGTCACTTTCCACCCAGCCCAGTCCCTGTCTGTGGAAGCATAATAGAGATTCACGCCCTCATACTTGGAAGCAATGTGCAGAAGGAGTTACCAGCTTGTTTTCCTGAGGACACTGTCACAGCAGATCAGGTGATCTAATAGCAAGAGTTCTAATGAAGTAGGTTATCTCTCCCTATCAACGATGCGTCTCTCATGTCTTTAACTGAAAATGTCTATGACAATACTAGAAATACTGAAAATAGACTATCCTGAGATCTGGGGAAAATTTAGCCCCCATCCCACCTTCTTGCTCTGTTCTTGGTATCAGAAATCAATGTGTGCAAGTGGCATCTTTGCCTTGAACAGGTCTAAGTCTGTGATATTATCTCATGTACTCACAGAGTTCCTAAAACATAGGTTTGCATGCATTATGTGTGTGGTTTTATAAATTATTTCTTCCATTTCTGCCGAGCTAAGAGTGCTCTGTGATGAATAATAGTCCTGCATTTGCAGAATTTATATTACTAGTAGTTAGAAGGATGGATGTTCCAGTCTCCTGAATACTTTAAAATCTGATTTGTTTCTGAAGAGGAATAAACTTGAATGTTTTAAGGCTTTACAAAGAAGGACTTTGAAAAAAATACTTTAAATAAATACAGAGTTCAACAGAGTGCAGTGCTTTATGTCAGTGCTTACTTGTTTTTCTATATTGAAATATGTAATAAAAGGTGAATATAATTGGAGAGGAAATTCATTTGTGCAGTTAATGAGGCATTTTTATTTATGAATATAATAAACAAATAAAATACAATGTTGCATAATCTGAGAATATATGGCCCCATCAAAGTTTCTTTATCCAGTTCTCTTGGGGAAGGTGCTTAAGCCAATAGAGCAGTGCTTGACTTAGAATTTCCTGAGGTACTAAAAACACACAAACTCTTATCTTTTCAGGCTGGGTTTCAGGCCATGCAGATAGCTGGTGGCTCTTCCATCACTGGCACACAGGCCCCAGGGGAATGTTGCAGGGTGGTGAGGACTGGGGGCAGCAGTAGTACCTAGCTGACTGTGACAGTGACAGAGTGCTCTCGGTGTCCATGGAGGTTGCTCTCATGCCTACTGCAAAACACCCAAATTCTGCGGCACTGTGTCTATGTGAAAGATGCATTGGAGAAGCCATGAGGCTGACACTTTGCAATGCATGTAACGTATCCCAAAAAAGGGGACATTTTTGAGGAATACAGATGTTTGGCCACCAACTTGTCCTGCTGCATGCAAGTAAATCACTTTTGAAAGGAGCTGTGAAGTCTGGTGCTCTGCACTGATGTGGAGCTCCTCAGGGAAGAACTGAAGTTCCTCTGGTGCTGACTCATGCTGCTCTGGCTGATGGAGCTTGTTCCTTGACTGATACCCCGGTAATGTAATATTGTTTTTCCGATGGATTTGTTGAGTATTAGGAAATTATGCTAAAAATGTCTTTAAAAACATGCTGAAAAGCTACTTCTACTGTGCCACTTGGCATTAGAGTACTTTAATGGCTGCTTACTAAGAAAAGTACAATAGGAAAGCTTATAGGTGCATGAAGTCCCCAGGAAAACAGGTTGTAGTTCTAGTAAACATTATCCATTTCATGCTACGTTAGTGCTAAGAGGTTAATTCCTTATTGTTTGATATATGTTTTATGTTATCTAAATAACTATCTAGACAACATCAGAAATAATTTTCCCATAATACAGTATTAGAAGGCAACTGGCAATCCTGAGACACCCACTGCAACTAAAAAAAGAATGAGAAACAAAATTAGAACAGCTTATATAGTATGTTACAAAGTGTAGAGAACAATATCTGTGTGTATAAACAAAGACATTTAATTACTGACTGAGTAGATTACACTCAACTACAAAAATTATAAATATTTGTGGAAATAAATCCTGGATTAGTTCTGTGCAATAACAGCTACAGAAATAAGGGAATGAAAATTTGTCATCTGAGGTAGCTTTTAGTTATTCTGAATGAATCATTAACCTGACACCTTCCACCAATAGAAAATATAAACTTTCAGTGGAATTTTAGTTTTAAAAAGCTGTTTACAGCTTTGAAGTCCTTCCAGTTTCCAAGAGAAGTGGGATGAGACTGGAGGAATGTTATCATTATGAAGTGCTGATCAGAAAGTACATACTCAAGAAGTGTGCAGAGACAGGAGGAAGCATCACAAATACCTTTCCTTCCAGAGGGATGTCACTTCAAGCTGAGGAGTACCAATAACATAATTAATATAATCCAACCATTCCAAACCTGCAAGATTTGCAGGGATTTCTCCCTCTTCTGCACCCCATTTTTATTTTTCAAGTTTTGCAGACAGAATCTTTATATATCCAGCTAATTTCTGGCATGGAGGTATTGTGGGTAGTGGGATAAATGATTTGTCTATGTAAAGAGAAGTGTGTCTTGCAATAATGTATCTTCTCAGCAAAGGCTCACACAGAGGCAATTTCTTTACTGTAAAGGAAAGTACTGTAAAGGAAATTGCTTGAAAAACTTCTTTTTTGATAACATGTTTTCACCTGTTTCTCATTCACATTTCCATTTTGCTGCTCCAAATAACTTCAAAAATTGATACCTATTTTGTAACATGACTTCAATATCTACTATTAAGGAATTGGAAACCAAAGATTACAGACCTCTTTGAAACAAGTAGGTCTATGGAGCATTCAGCCAATGTCTCAGCATCACAAAATCAGCTGCAAATGCCTTTTTCTTGCAACTCCATTTTTTTTTCATATGATGCTGGCTCCTGGTGCTAGCTGGCAGCCCAGTTTCCCATGAGAGCCCAAAGATCTCCTGTCCCATAGTCAAAGCTCAATATGTTGTGTGGGGAGATAGCAAGAAAGATTATGCATTGCAATTATTCTGGATTGAACACTGGAACAAACTTTGTTTTGATGGTGTCCTTAATGGGAAGCAGAAGTTACCTGGGCAGTGCAGAAAATACTCACATCACACTACCTGACCTGAGAGCCAGGAGGGCTGAGGGTCTGGCCTTTCCCCTTTGCCATCATGGCTTATCTCATGGGTCAGGGTGAGGACCTGGGAAATTACAACACTGGGTACCTGCAGCTTTATTCCCTCATCTGCTGAAGAAAATGGGAGGTGGTCATTGGGCCGAAAGACTCTCTACTTATTTCCCTTTGTGTTAAGGAGGAAACAGTCACTAATGAAAAAGGATTGAATGAGGAGCCCTGCTCCACCAAATTCCTCCAGTGACTTCTCCTCTGTATCTTTGCCTTATGAATAAGTTGATATTTTAAAGAAACCCATGTCTGGATCATTGGTTTCTTATCCAAGCAGAAAACTTATTCCAAATTGGGCTATTGTTTGTTTATATAGTAATAATATAGATCATGATTATATTTTTATAACTGAGGATAAGGTAGAGCATGCCACTTAGCTCATGCTTTGTTTGGATTTGTTTGGGATCCGCAAACATCTCTTGGGCAAAAATTCTGCTAAGTTCCTTGGCATGGAAAGTTCAGCACTCTCAGTGAAACACAGGGGCCAGCTAGAGTGGGTATTGCTTTCTTTGGACAGTTAGAAAGGACAAATGTAACACACTGAGATTTCTAAGACCATGTAGTTTCTGCACAGCTATGTCAAGGATGACTTTCCCAGCAGTTTTATTCTACAGCAGCTTTATTCCAGCTAGTGTCTGGCTCCAGTAAGGGACAGTAATTTTTGCCTAAATTGCTATGTTGCTAGTTGCTAAATTGGTTACATAGCTTGGATTACAACTACATATGTAATGGTGTGGGGTTGTTTTTCCATAACTCTAGCAGGAAGTCTGCCCACTTACACTTTAGAGATACTGACAGTGTGTTTTTCATCAAATCATAAAAGCAAGATCAGAAGGTACCAATACAATAATCTACACTGGCTTTTTTTATAACAAAGAAACTCATATACTCTTTTCTTTTGAGCTCCCAAGTGTTTATTGTATCCACAAAATATATTTTAGAAAAAAAATTAAGGATCACACATGATTAAGAATCCATCAGACCACTTCTTAATTTGCTCCGTAGTTAATTGTCCTAATGCTTAAAAAGGTCCTTATTTACAGCTTGAATTTGTCTAGCTCCTAGATATCAGCATGTTTTTAACTCCTAGAATATGGAGTAGTAGCCTGCTGGAAGTATTTTTTCTACATGGGTTCTCGTAGATCACAATCAACACCTTTTGATCCCTTAAATAAAATTAATGAATACAGCTCTTTGAGCCTCACACTAAGTTTTATAGGCAACAAATTGCTTTTCTGCCCCTCTTCTGAGCTTTATTCCATTTTTCATCATCGTCCTCCTGATGTGTCTATCAAGCCTAGACACACTGGCTACATCTAGAACAGTAAATTAAATGGGAAACTGGGCACTTGAACTTGATTGCCCCTGGTGTTAAATTGCTAGCACAGGCCCTTGTGTGGTTTTGCCGTGGATCAATGAGACAGATCTAGTGTTATTACAAGCCAGCAGCCATTCCCAGCTCATCTGCAGTAATTGTGGTTTAGAAATTAAGATAGTTTACAGGCATGCCAGTCTTCATCGGTGCTAGTGGGGTAGCACAGGGTGCTTGTAGTTTACTGCCAGAGACACAGCTAGTCAGTAATCTGGGGTGGCTTTACAATGCTGTATTTTGAGAGGGGAACACTACCTTCTTGTTCCTTTTTGTTATCTATTGTTCACAGCTCCAGATCTACACTCCTTGCCACTCTGATGCCCTTGGAACTTGTAGTGATTTTATTATCTACTGCATTCCCAAAAATATTGCCACTGTCCAAGGATCCCAGGATATTGGATTTTTTTTTTCAATAGGAGGGTAACAGGGATCAAATTTGTATTTCTAAAGGCATTTTTTTGAATTTGACTATGTATGTTATTTATCTGAGCACCCTTTATGAATGTGGGTGAACTTTCACGTTCTACTCTAATCATGATGTATCACTTCTCCATTTTTACCAGAAATTACTTTACAATTTCTTCCAGAAAGTAGTACTAATAAAAACCATAATAAATAGCACTGTGCCAAGAATATCTGGGAACTTCTAGGAATTCTGAAAGTTCAGGAGGGTAATGTTCTGCCCTTTGCCATTAATATTTGGGATATCATACACCTTACTGCTAACCCATTCCTTTGGCTGCACTGATTTCACATAGCATTGCTGTTTTACACTGGCATGCTGTTTATTTCCTCCACAAAGGCCTCAAGAAAGTCTTTTTGATCAATCTGGCAGTGAAAAGGAGAGAAAATCAAACCTTTCCTGGAGGGCAGTAAATAAGGGTAATGGAGATAAGCAGAATCCAGTCAGCTCTGGATTTCGGCCGTTTGGAGACTTTCTCCATTTCTGGGAGAAAAGTATGTGAATTGAAAATCCTCCTACATAAAATAGGCATTTTTAGTGATATTACAAACATGTTCGACTCCTTCCCAGCTGCAGAAAAATGGAATTCCTAACCTGAAGTGGAACTACTTTTTCTCTGGTAACTTCTAGATCTAAGCTATATTTTCATCATTCATCATCACATAGAAGGTGCTTGTATGTCAAGCTTCACACTGTCAGATAACTGATTAAGTCAATGTATATTTTCCATCATCTCCTGATAGTTTTCAAGTGAGGAGTTAGGGTCTTCTGAGGTTCTTAATGGTTATAAAATTTATTCACCTCACTGATGAATTAACTCAGCAAAGGGTTTCTGCAACCCTGCTAGTGGCAGACCACAGAAGGATCTGTGGCATCAAGATCAAGAGGGATATGTTTGGTGGCTTAAATTCCACTGTTTTTACTTTACAGTTGGATTAGTATAAGCTAATTCTTTTGATCACTTGACAGGTGACAAGTTTTTAAGATGCACTAATTTGATTATAAACTTATCCTGATACCATAAAGTATCAGTGCAATGTCTTGGTCCATGTCTAATCTTTGATTGATTATAAACTTATGATACCCTAAAGTATCAGTGCAATGTCTTGGTCCATGTCTAATCTGGATTGTTTCCTACTTCAGAGGATAGTCATGTCTTAATAAAGATTTTGATGAGGTTTAAAATAAATACATTTTTGCAATAGCATTAATGTTATGGTTGTGCTCCTGAGTCGTTTTTCAGATGTTGGGTCATGACCGCTTTGGGTGCATATAGAGGAGAAGGGTTCAAAAGGCAAGACAGCAAAGTGTTAAAAAGAAGATGATTAAATAACAGCGTAGGAGATGATAGATCCTTTTATTTCTTTTGCTGATAGTGAAAGCCCTGTTCCTCCAGGATAGGAAGGCATTACACCTCATTCACTGAGGAGGGATGTCCTGATGATCTGCAGCATATATAGGGACATTGTAGGAAAGACCAAGGAGACCTCCAAAGTGGAGAGATTGTGATGTTAGAGATCCTGAGCTCAACTGGGTTTGAGAAGTCTTGCCAGAGATACCAAATGTGGTTTTCTGCTTTTCAGATTATTTCTTTTGGGGGTCCTTAAAAGAAAGAATGAAATAATGTCTGCAGATAAGGTTACAAAGGCCAGAAAACAGCTGAAATTTTGGCACTCCTTCATCACCCCCTCCTTATCCACCACATGGATCTGGAGTATCCTTATCCACCTTATCCAGGTCTCTATATCTCACTGTGCAAGACTTTTGCACTCTTCTGTAATTTTACTCATTCCACTTCTTTCCCTTTCTTCCCACCCTCTCTCCAGCTTGGCAGGCTTTTGATACCAAAAATTGCTTGGGATATTTTGCTTTCTTCTCCCCTCCCTACCTATCCTGCCTGCTCTCTCCTCTTTTTCCCTTCTTCCTAAAAGGCTGCAGAAAAGCACTGTAGTGGAGGCAGTGTGATTTAAAGGTGCAGAACCCAAGAAAAAGAGACTGGAAATTTATGCTTTGAAATTTATGAGAATCATTTGCACATCCTGCCCTTTGCCCCTCTGGTAAACGATGGGTGTTTTGTACTGCTGCACAGCTTGGCTCTGTCCCAAGGACAGAACAAGGAAGCAAGTTAGAGTTCTTCAAGGGATAATTTTCAGGCTGGTGGAGTGTTCCCACAGAAGGAATTGAACCGGGCCAGGTTTTAAAGTTACTTTTGGGTGTTTAGGGAGTCAGGCAGACTCCGGAAAATTTGCAGAAGAAACTGGCACTGCTAGGTGTGCTGAGCTTTTGCAATGTGGAAGTTTTATCTAAACTAATTAATTATAGAATCATAGAAGGGTTTGCTTTGGGCTGGAAGGGACCTTAAAGATCATTTAGTTACAGGTCCTCTGCCGTGCCCAGGGACAATTTCCAGTAGACCAGGTTGGTCTTCTGCTCTTGTGGCTGTATGTGTGTGTGCCCTCCTGGTACTGCTTATGAATAGTGAAATACCTCAGGATTTAGTATGAGTGTCTGCCAGCACCCAGGGGGACACCCAGAACCTGTGTGAGAGCTTCTAAAACACGACTGCATCTTCACTGTCTGCAAAGATGCAACCCCCTCCCGCTGAGCCAGGGGAAGCTGTGCTCACACCACGTCAGCAGTTGTCGGCTTTTTCTTGATATTACTGGGGTTTTTCCTATTCAGAGGAAACTGGATTGTCAGGGTGTTTTACGGCTCCTGCTGCCCCAGGAGCGCCCCGCCCCAGCGGGTTGCTTGGGTTGTACGGTTTGTCTGCAGCTCCGCGGTGTCAGCGCTGCTTCCGCCGAGGGAAATCCTGCGGGATACTGTGGTGGGAGGTGGAGTCATTTCCACAATTAAACAGCACCACCTGCAGGCCCCGCGGGCGCCGCGATCCCGCACGCCCGTGGACTCTGCGTGTGGTCGGTGCTGTGCCACTGGCTCTCCCGGTGGTGCTCCGAGGGGATGTGCCGGTGTGGTTACAGCTGCTTAGAGGCGAACATCAGAAAGGGCTCTTTCGGCTTCCCTTACCCACTAGCGCAGGGACAACCGGAGCACCCCGTTATGTCATCGCAGTGTGAAGGAGATCTGGCTTGCCCCTTTCAGGGAAACCACCACCACGAAAGATGCGAGAGAGTTGAGGTTGTTCACCCTGGAGAAGAAAAGTCTCGGGCGAGACCTTATTGCAGCCTTTCAGTACTTAAAGGGAGCTTATAAAATAAAGGATATGGATGTTGTGTATGGGCAGTTAGTGACAGGACAACAGGATTTAGATTAGGTATTAGGAAGACACTCTTTACTGTGAGAGTGGTGAGACACTGTAACACGCTCCCCCAGAGAAGTTATGGATATCTCATTCCTGTAAATGTGCAAGGCTGGGTTGGGTGGAGCTCTGAGCAATCTGATTTAGTGGAACCTCCTGCCTATGACTGGGGGTTTGGAACTGGGTGGTCTTTAATGTCCCTTCCAACTCAAACTGTTCAGCAACTATGATTCTCTGTATCTAGTGGGAAACAGAATTCAACCCTGACTGTGAACATGCTCGTTCTAAGACTCAGTTTTCCATTAAAAGAAAAGAAAAAAAAAGAAAAAAAAAAACTCTGCTCCTGGACTTCTCAGGTGAGAGACAGACCCAGCACAAAAGAGAGATGAGCGAGACACAGACTAATGTTTTAGCATTGATCACTTCTCCTTTATCACAAACTTTTTTTTTAGTTTTAAGCCTTCTGCTGCTGGCACATTAAAATGTCTTCTGAATCCCTGACTACTCTTAAATCATCAGCACTAGGTTGTGAACAGTTTTCTGCTGATACTTTTCTTTTACTAATAATATCTCTGCTGTGTTATAGGAATCCTGCTAAAAGAACCATGACTGATTTTTTTCTCTCATTTTTTTTTAATGCTGAAGGTCTATGTCTTTATTTTCAAGAAAACATTCTCCTGAAATCCACCTTGGGAATTTTTTTGTGCTGCCTAGCTGCGTCTTTTCAACAGACATGCAGAATGAAGGCAAGTTTAGTGCATCCTCCAGGTATAATATCAGTAGAGTTTAGTGCATCCTCCAGGTATAATATCAGTAGTTTCTCAAAAAATAACCCCCACAAACCCAAACATTTTAAAGACGTTGAGTACTTTAGGAAGAGCTGGGTGAAATGAGACTCTGTGGAAGAAGACGAACACCTATAGCCCAAGGTGAAAGGTGCTTTTTCCTTGGCCACTGCTGTGGTATGTACCCTGGCTGGTACCCAGAGCATCTACCAACGTCTCTGTGTTTGGGGGTGGCATTTTGTTTAGATCACAGATGGAGTTTGCTGCTGTTGGTGTGAGCCTTCTCCAGATGTTCACAGCAGGCTTGCAGCAGAGGTGGTAGTGTGATCTTTGTCACTTATAGGCTGGTCCAGGAGTAACCATCATTCAGCCTGCCTTCCTGCCCACTCCAGGCACCCAGGACTCTCACAGAGGACTGAGTCATATGACATTGTGCTGCCTACAGTGAGAGCAGCTCTGATGTTCTATTCGCATCTCTACAGTTATTATTCCTGTGACACTGTCCTGTGATCAAGGTCACAACAGTCTGGATCTTTTCCTACAAGGACCTTAACAATGCCTTCTTCAAGGGATGTACAGCTGGTGTGATGTATAGTGGTTGTCTTGCTGCCAGGAGAGACAACAGAACATTAGATGCTGTCTTGGGAGTGCTCTGTGGCTTCAGGCACTCCCAGGATTTCCCAGATCAGCTACATGTGACTGCAACCCTTTTGCTTAGATCAATACCTAAGCCACAAAATCATTCTTCTCTAGTATGCTGAGAGTTGTATTCTTTGAGGGTGCATTACCATCCAAGTCTGTGACTTTGTACAGTCAAGGAAATCAGGATTATTATGTATGTAATGAAAACATCTCAGAACAAGCTCTGTCTCTGGTGACCTTCTTGCATGAAAACTAAATGAAGGATTTGTAGCAAAAGCTGAAAAATTATTTGAACACAATATTGTCATCCCAGTTTGGCTGAAGAGTGAAGGAAGTATTAATGCATTGTGCAGGGCTCTGGTATGACCTTATGTGGGATAGAGAATTCAGGTATGGCCACCAAGACTCAAGAAAGAGGAACTCCAAGAAAAACAGGGATGCCATGCTAGTGCTGGAAACACTGTTATGCTGGTAAGGGGAGTCTTGAAAGAACAGACAAGATTCTTCTGGTCTGTATCATGTACCTTCACAATACAAAAAAGGAAGAGAGAGGACCAAAACCCCTAATCACTTTAAAATCAATCCTGAAAGGAGTTGCATGACAGGTACATGAGAGAGCATGAGTGAGATTTGATACTTGGTCTTTTTCAGCTATGTTCAGTCGCTGCACTGGCCAAGGTGTTGTGAAGCCAGCGCTTTGCAATTAGGGTTGAACTAAACGCTGCATAACTGAAGAACTGTTGCCCAGCTGTAAATGCCACTGATCCTTCTTGCCAGGGGAATGTTTGTCACAAATGTGTGAATGCCAAAGAGTGGCAAAGCTTGCCCACAACACAGCAGCCATGTCCTCATCCAGGGATGGCTGTTTGCTTCACTGCCTGCTGGAAGCACAGCACTGTTTCTGAGAGCCCTGTGGAGCTGCAAGCAGCCCCTCACCCTCAGCTTCCTGCAATTTCTAATCCTGAGTGTGATGGCAGGTGCAGATCAGCATGCTGTGTATAGCCACCCAGCAGCAATCTACTCCACAGATTTTTACAGCTTAAATGTGCTAGGCAAGAGGGAATAACCTGGATTTTACTCTGCTGGATGTTGTGTGATGACACTGGGGATTCAAATGCTTCTTAGTTACTTCCCAGGAGTTCCCACAGACGTTGCAGTGTTCCCCTGGGCTACTGTCTACTCTTAATGGCAGGTAGAGACTCTGCCAGTCTGGTATTACCCATCACATCAAGCTCTCCAGTCTTTGTTGTTTGAAATCTAGGTGGATTCATTGGAAGCTATCCTTGTGGAGACCATCACCACCAGCCCAGTGGGGCTGGATTGGGCCACTATAGCAAGCTCTGAGCTGGCAATGCTGTTTCCCTGGGGAAACACTTGCATCTCCTGCTTGGATCCTGCAACTAAGGGCAGCTGTGACATTAGCTGCTGGTACCCTGTCCCTTGCATGTGTGCTGGAAAAGGGAAGATGTAGCTGGAGCATGGTGACCTGTCCACTCCTGCCCCTGCCTGGGATTCTCTGTGCTGGGCTAAAAATTTCCAACTCATTTCCCAGAGCAACACATGCCTGTGAGGGCTGCACTGGGATTGAAGACCTGTTCTCACTGAGCTGTCTGGATATGCAAACAAGCCATCTCTATTTCCTTATTTATTTGTCAGAAATGAAGATTTGCTCTCTGCTCACAGTACTGAACATCACTTGAACTCTGCAGCAGATTCTTTCAGCCGTAATGAATTATGGGTTTTTTGGAGAGAGGGAGAGAGACATCCAGGACTTGGACACTTCCACTTGTACACCAGACTAAGCAGACACAAACCAACTCAGGTCCAGAATATGACAGCAGTGGTAGAGTAGAGCTCCCGGCAGGTTTTATTGGCTTGGATGTAGTTCCACTTTAACCTGGCTTTCCATCTTCTAGAGCACAGCTGGCTCAGGCCCAGACAGTTCTCAGACCACACAGATAGCCTCGGTCTCTCTGCAACCTATGTGTCTATATATAGCCACAGAACACAAACCTGTGTAAATGGAGAGTCTGGCGCTTGGGTCACCACCCTCCCTATAATGAATGTGTGTTATGGAAAGGTCTCACACTGGAAAGAAACCTCGATAATGAATCTAATTTCTAATCCAAGTCAACAAGTGCTCTGGTTACCAAAAATTCGCATTACACTCATCGTGTTTTTCAGTTAGGATCCTCCATGGCATGCTCTAAATATCTGAAGAAGAAAAGGTTTACTCATCAAAAATGGGTATTTTGGTGCTGGCACCTTCATTAAATGCTGTTGGAAAAGATTGTTGCCCATTTTGAAGTAAAAAATACCGTGCATGGAATGTGGTAGAAGTGAAAAGAGTACTGGGTTGCAAGAAAGTTAAACCAAGAGGAGATGATAGTGCAACATGCTGTTGTTGAAAACCAGCAAAATTTACTGTTAGTTCCAGCTAGCCAAATTATTAGAAGTGCAATGGAGCAGAGATTTTTGTAAAATGGACATCAATTTATGCTGAATATTCAAAAGGCAGAGCTGTGAAATTTAAGCACCTCCAAAATATGTGGTTGGGTTTTGCCTTCAGAAGTGCACAATCTCAAATTCTTTTTCTTTTGTAGTTTATGGGCTGTGATGGTGCTTTAGACCCTGCCAAATATAATATTGCAGGAGTGTAGAATTACATATTCTATGACTTGAAAGACCAAGAAGGCTGAAAATATTGGCATTTATTTCCTTTTGCACCTGAAGGAATACAAGCCTCTGCATTCATGAAGCTGGAACAGGAATAGGGAGGGACTCAAACCCCTAAACCAAGTATATGTTCTAGGAAAAAAACATTAAGATGAGGCACCATGTCAGTGCTGTGCTTGTTTTTGCTGCTCTTTGGAGTTTCTTATTAACTCTAAGTTGCTATTTCTTATTAACTATAACAGAAAAAAAGCAGATTAAAATACCTAAAACAGGGTAAATTTGCTTTATGTCAGCCTCCCTTAGCAGCTGCCCAGCTGTGGAAAGGTCTAAATCTACTTCTAGCTTTAGTTCTGCACTTGCAGTGGAGTTTTTGAGTTCCTGGCTTGCAGTGCCCACTAGTCCAGTGAACAGCTGCTTCTGGGTGTCACTCCCTGGGGATGAAGTACCAAGAAGTTAGAAACAGCAGCACTTGCTTAGTGGAATGCAGGAGTCCTTACTTAGTCTGGCCTTCAGCTCTTGTTCTGGGCTGTGAAAAGCCAGAACAAATAAAATGACAAGAAAACAAATTATACTTACAGAGGAATTTAGCAGGTGTGCAGGCAGGTAGTGAAAAATTCAGGCATGTGAGGTGAATGGTCTGTGAATAACTGTTGTCCACATTCTTCACTATATTTGGTATATTTATATGGTGTCAGAATATCAGGTAGTCTTTTTATTACAGAATTAGGACAAATAGACCTGAATATCTACTGAGGATTAACTAAAGCTAGTCATGTTGCTTAATGGACAACAGGAAAGTTCAGTAGGATTTTAATGACAGGGTAATAGAAAAACCCATATGGAAAAAGGAAAGGGACTGAGTTACAGACAAAAAGCAAAGTCAGACAGCAGCAGCAGAAGGCAGGATGCCTGGACAAACTTCAGTGGCTGACATCAAGGCATCAAAGACAGATAAAAGGTATCAAAGGTACAAAAGGCAATAGTGGTATATCCATTGTTGTAAGGCATGTATGTATTGGAGAAGGGAGCACATACATTGGTCTCCTGCCACCTGTTTCTTTGTGAGTCACAAAAGAAGTGCAGTAATTAAAACCTAGATTCACAGAGGGTTTTGAATTTGTAACTACTGTTTGCTAATGTTCACTTTAATGCAGAACTTTCACTTGCAGAAGGCTGAAACCCATCTGCTTCTGAGGACACAGCCATAAGCCAGGCTATATAATCCACATCCAGTGAGCAAGCATAAAAGCTGGACACCATGTGTAAGTGTGAAGGAAGAAATGACACTTGTCTGTCTGTGTTTGAAAGCCCAGTGAAAACATGCAGTTTTAAGCACTCAGTGAGAGAGATAAAATTCAGGTGTCACCATCTGAGGTGCAGTTTGTAAAGAGGTCACAGAACCATCAGTCCTTGTTTGACAGCTTTGCTCACGCATACATCCCTGGTGCCCACATTGCTATATGCTGTCCCCTATGCCTGTAGAACCAAGACTGAAGGATCAGAAGAGGAGATGCAGTCCGCTGTCAGTAGGAGTACTAAGCTGGCTCTGGTGTGATGAAGGACAGCTTTTCCTTGCCTGCAAGGACTCAGGTGCAAATTTTCACACTTTCATTAGACATGCAAAATGGACTCTAAAGGTTCCTGTGTGGGGAGGCTTGAGATATGAGCATAGCACATACAGAGACATTCACCATTTTGGGGAAGGATAATAGAACTGATGGACAGATGCTGCTGCGTGTTTCTAGTGGCTGCTCCCTGAAGAAACACCAAGTGGGTAAGGATACCAGAATCTGAGACACTATGTGAAAGCTGCCAAAACAGCAGTCACTTTCGAGAGGTGACTCCAAATTGGGCAAAACTGGCTACATGAAAAAAAAAAACAAAAACCCAACAACAACCAAAAAACAAAAACAAAAACAAAAAGACCATGGCTGTCATGATGGATAGTTTGAGTCCCTCATAGGAAAAGCTGCTTTTCATTAACTGCCATTGGTGACACAAATAGCAGCCTCACAGGAAAAGTAAGACTGGATGAGAGTGCTGTAGCTGACTTTCTTACGAGTTCTGTGAATACTGAATGCAAAAGAAGAAGCAGGATTTTAAAAACAAACTTTTGGCAGAAGAAATGTTAGAGTCATGTGAAGTGAGGCTTCTCTGAAAGAGGAGTTGGTGTGGACTGTAGACACTTCAATTTATCCAGAAGGGGAATAACCTTCTGCTAGCAGGATTAGAGGGAAAGGCTTTAAAGTGAAGAAAGGGGAGGAGGCAAATAAGAACAATAGAAGGCCAGAGCTAGTGTTACATGCAGAGAGAAAAGTTGGTCTCGAAAACAGAATCTGTTTAGGGTCTCAGGTCTCCTCCTTCCAGAGATGCCCAAGGGGATGCAGAGTCAAATAAGCAGATTAAGCTGCACAGAGCCAAGCCTTTTAGGTTCAACCAATTGTTCAGATGTCTCCTAGGTTGGTACTGATATAAAGGTTTTTCATCCAGAGAGCATAGTTTAGAAATAATTCCTATAAACATAACATATTATAACACAGATTAATTGGCGTATTTGCTTCCTGCACCCAGCATAGAAGTCAGTTATGGGTGGACATTTTACGCCAAGTGTAAGACACTCCCTGATCAGACCTCTGGCACACTGTTAGGTTCATCTTGAGAGCACGGACTTCTACAGCACGGACCTTAGACAGGAGAACTCAGCCTTTTGAATTTTTTTTCTGAAAATTTTCTGAAAATCTGTATCTCTCAAGCAAAGTGTTCTTTTCTACCAACATTCTCTTAAGGTCTAGATGTCTGCTTCACACAAGGAAAGCTGCAAAATGTCTCACAAAGAGCTGAAAGACAGTAATTCAAATCAGATTGAAGTAAGTCCCAGCTAGATCTCCAGCTCCCCCTAATTTCTCAAGGGGTTCCTCCTGCATTGCTGCACCTGCTGCTTGTGGATGATCCTTGGAAAAGAAGCTCTTACCCACACTATGTGATGCATTCCCTATCCTGTGTTATGAACCAGGAGACAATCCTGATATCCTCCAAGACTGCAAGTAGGCTTGAGACGTTTAAATCACAGATCAATCTCATTTACTCCATCAGATGAAGTCCATCTATTCGATGTGGGGTCTTTCATGGTTAGCTCTGTTTTATAATGAGGAACTGTGTGGAATGACAGATCCTGGGGCAGATATACCATACTGGGCTTGTTCTGGGAATGCTGTTGATGTTGGCAAGCAGAGGGGAAAGCATTAAAATATTTGGGCAGTGCAGGCATGCTGCTCTGAGACTGTTTCTGTAGTGCTTGTGGTACATTTAGCACAATTTGGAAAGCAACACACTAAAGGAATGTGAAACAAAATTCTCTGCACACCAAAGTAATGAATAGTTAATGCAGCTGGATGGCAATGGTAATTCTGTTTTATGAAGGAGTTTGATATTTGATTTCTTTCACATTTGGAATTAAAACATCCTGCAATTCTCCACACAG
The DNA here is from genome assembly GCA_013396695.1 of Sakesphorus luctuosus. Lineage (NCBI taxonomy): Eukaryota > Metazoa > Chordata > Aves > Passeriformes > Thamnophilidae > Sakesphorus > Sakesphorus luctuosus. The sequence continues at coordinate 977,165 of VWZD01002629.1, forward strand.
TGTTAAAAGGAGACTGGGTTATGGATGGACAGCATTGCAAGCCATTGGGTAAACATTAACCCTAATGATCCTGCTGCCAGGAGTCCAAGAATTCATATTCTGGGGACTGTCATCTTTCTTTCTTTTTGCCTGTCTACTCATACATAGAATAGTCCATCTAGCCCAATATTCTGCCTTTTTTTTTCCTTCTGTGGTCTGCAGCAGATGCCTAGGAAAATAAGAACAAGGCAAATGTATCCTCAGTACTCTCCCAGGTTCCAATAATCTAAGAACTAGGAATTCTGATCCAGAAGTGGCATTTTTGCTCCAAGTAGACTTCAGTGCCTTTGTCCTGATGCATTTAGCATCTATGACATCCTGTGGCATAGATTTCTGTAGCTGAACTGCAGCAGGTGTAAGTAACCATTGCCTCTGCTTCTCTTGAACCTGGTATTGCTGGCACTTTGTGAGGTGTAACTGTACTGATGAGACAGGAGAAGATCTTCTGGTATCTTACATGCATGCTGCATAGGTCATTTTTCGGGGTGTGAAAATGAGAGTATTTTCAGTTGAATCAAGAAGCCATTGTTTGAAGAAATTCAGAACATGTATTGTTTCTAATGCTTTTACAGTCCTTGTTCAAGCAACAGAAGTAAAACCATACTAAGGTGAAAGAGAAGGAAAGAAGAGAAAAAGAGAGTAAATAAAGGAAAAGAGAAAGGAAAAGGGAAGGAAAGGGGAAAAAACAGCCCAAACCAATCTAAATCAAAAGTATTGAAACGATTTACGTAAACATATGCTGTTGACAGTACACATAGAGCATTGAAGAGTTACCTGAATCTTTCAATTGATTTTTGTTTTAAATCAGGTCACTAATCAGTTTTTGTGTCACCAGAAGCTACACCAAAGATTTCTTTTCCCTAAATATAAACTTGTGCCCTTTGGTTCATTTGCAGACAAGACTCCACAGGAAACACAGGCTCCACTGGAAACATGGAGAATGTTCCAGGCTGTGCTAATGCAGAGGTCAGAGGTCAAGAGAGCATCTCTTCCCTGCCATGGTTAACAGAAGGTCAATGTTGTTCTCTTGAGACATTCAAAATGGGAGTGGCTCAGTAAGGTTTTAAAAATGATTTTTGGTATGTTGTTTTTTTCATGAGCAAGTGCTTTCTGGACTGCTGGGCTTTGCTTGCTTCACATTTTTGAGCTTTAATCTGCAGTTCCAAAGCCTAAAATAGCATCCAAGAACCTCCACTTCCCTCTGGCAGATCACACCTTAAGATAAGCAGAGAGTATCATAATGTTTATGATAAAGATGAATTTCACCTGTGTACTCTGTGTGCTCCAAAGGAGCACATATACATTCCTTTGAGCACACAGGGTACACAAATGATGATACTTGTCCTCTAGCTGACTGAACCCAATGTCCTGCAGCCAGGACTGAGCTGTGGGCTGTGGGAAGGGGGCACTGCTCACACACAGGGATCAGACATAAGGATGCCTCTTCAATGCAACATACAGAATCTGGCTCTTGGGCAGAGGGCATGCATGACTTCAGAACAATGACACTTCACCATCAGGTCTCCAAAAATAAGATGTTGCAGCAATTTCTAATTCCCATTGTGCTCTTTTGAGAAATATCAGGAAGCAATGTTAACCACATGGAAAATGAGCCAGCATCTTACTGCAAAGTCCAATTACAAATCAGTAATCTACATAGAAACTGCAGGAATGTGTGCCAAAATCTTTCCTAAGAACACAAACCAAAAATTAGAACTGATGCTCTATCAGATTTTATCTGAGCTCTTCCTAACTGGTCCATTTTCCTGCAATGGCCGGGTGTAGAAAAATAAAATGTTTGATTTCAGGAACTGCTTTGTGGAATGCAGAGAGAGGTTACTGAACTGCTTGTTAGTTGTTATTTTTTTGGCTGAAGTGGACATAGAAGTTAATCTGTGGCAAAAAGTCTCACAGCAGAAGCATATTTGTGAGAATCATTTGTACCAATTAATTACTGAAATTCTTGTTGCAGCATGTTTTTTTTTTCTGCTCTAAGTGAAGGATGAAAAGCAGTTCCTACATGCATCACAGACTCATACATATTTGGGAGTGTGCTAGGTTTTGTTGTATTTGTAAATAAAACTATAATCAGCTCACTGCTGCAAAATAAATTAATTTTAAAAAGATAGTAATACGGGAAAGTGTGTTCTGGCCAGTCAAAGTAGGGACATGCTAATAACTACTACAAGGAGAAGCACACCAATAAATTAGTTCACTACTTTACCTCAGAGTTGACAGGGAAATCTTGATTAAATGATATTTTTTCTGTTTAAGGAATGAATCAACTCAATTGACTAAAATACACTTTCTTTAACAGAAAAAAAAATGCTGTAAGGTGTTATCTCTCTGCACACCATGTCCATGCAGCCAGAGCAATAACTACAGCTGTAAAAAGAGACATCTCTTTTGCAATGAGTTATTTTTCTGGGTGCCAATTGCTGTCTCCCTGAAGAAGCTGGATGGTTGCACACACTGATTTAGGAGAGTTCATTAATGTACTGCCCTCATCTTTTTCTCTTGTCAGGTTCTCCCCCATCACTGTTCTCTTTAAATTGAGTGATACTCAAATGAACATCCCCTCTGCATGCTATAGTATATGTCTATAATTTGAGTACAGAGCCAAGGGGAATATCCTGGTGGGCTGAGAAGCCCTGCCATACTATTCTTTGGATGATGTTTTTTCAGTATTGTTGGCTTATGATATAGATATGAAAGCATAAATCATTACTGCTTGTGAAGCTGGGGAAACCATATTTTCAAGGACAGTTTTAGAGCTCCAATATGTAGGGTTTGCTTCTGCTTCTGATGATGCAATTTCTTTTGTGTGAAACAGAAAAGGATGGAAAATGTGGCTTAGCTATAGCAGCTCTGCCATGTAGGCTGATGGGGAGCTGGAAACCAGGAAGGCCCCAGTAGGTAAATGCCCAGGCAGGTCACCCAGCTGGGAATCTCTGGTTCCTTGTTCTGGCAAGATGGGCAGGAGACAGAGAGACAAGCAATCAGCTTTCTGGACACAGCACTTTTCTGCTTGGCAAGAAATGTGCCAACAGCGTTCTTGCTGGACTTTCTTGGATTTCAACCACCTTCTTGAAATGCTTTGGGTGTTTAGGAGCCTTGGTTATCCCCTGTTCACATAAGGGAGTCTAGGTTTCTTTCAGCTAAGTAGGATCACCCCTGAGCTGCTTTTCAGATGGAGCAGGAGTAATGCAGCTGAGGAGGAATATATTAGATACACATTAATGATATATAAAATAAATCAGAGGTGGAAAGGTTGGTTTACTGTATGTATTAGAAAAATTATGGGGAGTGCATCTGAGATTTCTAAATAAAGTAATCTGAAAAGAAAACAATCAATGTATGATTTAATGGTGGCCTCTCACCTGAGAAACTATAAATAAAAATACTGAAAGGGCAATGGCAACAGGAGCTGGTGCAACTAGCAGAAGTTAAAAAATCAGCAGTGCTGTGGAAGGGCAAAGACTCTTCAGCAGAGCTCCCAGGTAATACCTGTGGGCTTCATGAAAGACAATAGGATTTAGAAAATGTCAACGAGATTAAAAGAAAATTCTCAGTCACTTTCCTAAAGAGAAGAGGGTGCTCAAGGTTAAGCATACACCTGCAAGGTTTTGCTCATCTGAGGCTTTAAATGTCTACCCTATGTTGTTCCCTCCTGAAAGCTTATAAGTGCTAGAGATCGAGAGAGTAGTCACCAGTTCCTTTAGATGGATTAACTCAGGCTAAACTTCAAGGCTGATTCTTCATGATGACACAAGTCTAGAGACCCTGGAATGCTTATACTATAGCAAACCAGCAATAACTATATGTTTTTTTTAATCCCCTTTTATTTTATCAAAACAAAGCCCTGCCTCTTCTACCCATCTCTTCCCCACCCAGAGGATCCTCAAAGTGGCAGTTAATTGTTGGGGGTCATTTAATGTCCTGTTGGGCCCTTAGCTTATCTATAGTTGTCTGTAATTCAATACTTCAATGAAATGATCAAAATTAATGACTACTAACACCAGTAACAACAAAACTACTGTATAGAAATCTTCATTAGTATTGTGTCTCTGGTAATCTCAGAGCAGAGATAGTTTAGGTGGACAGTGATCCTGCTTTGATGGAAATCAGGGGCAAACCCACAGGCAGTTGCTGGTCTGGTTTATGGAAACAAGATCCTACTTCTTTTAGCAATAAATGGAGCACTGTTATCAGGGTACCTCCTGGAGGCAGGAAAGCCTGTTTAGCTGCATGTATCATCTGCTGTTAAATCTCAACCAAGGAAGCAGGTGAATTTCCATATTTTAGTGATTTTTTATATGTCTGTTTGCAGAAGGAATGAATGGGGAAAATATTTGTCTCAGCTCTTTGTTTTATGCATCCGTAGTGGTTTTACTGCTTAGCTGCTATGTGGACAAAACCAGCTTGCTGCATCTCACTCATCTGGTGAGATGGGGCTGTGGAAAGTTCCTGTTTTCAGTAAGAGAAACTGCCCAAAGCAGGAACAAGCCCCGGGGATTCATATACAGGGCAGCACTGCAAATCTGCTCTTGTTTGGAAACCTATGTTAATTCATGGTCCTTCCTCCGCTTCTGCTGTGTGGTGCTTCTGTTTAAAGTACTTTCAGGAAGGAGCAGGATGGTGAGCAGTATTAGCTGGTATTTTGTATTGAATTTATGTAAATTGGATGAGCAAGGATGAGAAGAACTAAGATCACACACTCTTCATTTTTAAAAGCTACACTCGGTGTGGTTGCTTGGTTTGGAAATGCATTTTTCCTATATCTAATTGAAAGAAATGTTCTATTTATTTTTGTTATTAGATAGAGAGACTTGCATTAGCCCAGGATTACCAGGGGAAAAGACAGCTATAGCAGCTCAGAAAGGTAAGCATCATATTCATCAGAAATGTGGATTACAGAACTAATTAATCTCTTGGTTCTCCTCGCATTATGATTTGTATTTTTATTCCTTGTCAGTACAAAATTTTTAGCTTGGAAATTGTGTCTTTGTGGGAAAATATGTCTACATTTCTAGGAAAAACAATCTCTGTTGTTGAGCTAAAAACCATCAATTTTCTACTCTTTAATAATAATATTGAAAAAAGAAACCACTCTGAAAGCTTCACATTGTATCAAGTTACAAATTTACTTAAAGGCTTATTTTTGTTTAAAAAGCAAGTAAGTTAAAAAGTAAAGTTGACAGAGCCCCTTTTCCCAAAAATCTTAGTTTTCCAGAAGAGCTGATCAGCCCCTTCATCTCTGTAAACAAAATGAGGTCTCTTGGAAGCCTTTTTAGGCTTTTGAGATTCATTAGGCAGTTACCTAATAGCAGTACTGACATGCTATGAGCCAGTGCTGATGCACATAATTTGAAAGGCAAGAAAGGAGTAAAAAAATAAAAGCAAGGGTAAATTACATTAAAATTTATGAAATTCTAAGGAGGAGGTAGTAGCTTCACACTGAGTGAAGCTCCAGGGTACAGCCCGTATGAATTCCTCCCTGTGTCAGGGTTACAGGCCACAGGGAAGGGAGATGGTGGCAAACCATCTGACTGGACTCTGTTAGGGTTCTCGGTGCTCCCTTGAGTCTCTCATGGTCAGTGGCAGAGCTCACAGGATGGATCATTTATCCTGGCCTGTAGCATAGGTCTATGGACATAAATTGGAAGCTGTGTGATCTGCTGTGACATGTGCTCCTGATGTCCGCATCTCCAAAAGTCACGGGAGATGTGCCTCTCTGGACAGTCACAGAATGAGGACACATACACCTTGTGGGTTTATGTCAGGTGTTGTGGTGGTAAGGGACCTGTAGTTATGGCTCCTGAAGGCAGAAAAGTATGACTATGCCACAGGCATGCCATCACAAGTGGAGCTTTCAGCCCTTCATTTGGCCTCCTTCAAAATCAAGGGAGAGCAGCAAACACCGCAGGAAGGATTCACAGGTCTGGAGAAAAGTTCTGGAAACAGGCCAGGTAAAATCCTCTCTCAAAACAACTTCTTTGCTGAGACCATCTGATGTGCCTGTCTGGGATTTAGACATTTAGGAACAAATACCCAGTACCTGGGACAAGGTCTGCCTTGGAGCTGATTTGCTTGAATATTTTCCATCATGTTCTAAAGATGTAAGAACAAGATAAAAGCTGGTAAATGCCATCCCTTTGCAGAGTGGCACGGGGGAGGGAAAGTGGGATAGCAAAAAGTTGGGACCATGCCTCAGAGTGCTCATGGTGAACTGATCAATGCAACAAACTGGTGTGAAATACTCAGTGCTACTCAGTCAGGAAAGGTGAAAAGTTCTGCACCTCCATAGGCAAAATCAACTCACTGCCAAACAGAAGACTAGAGAAGTTGTGGATGCCCCACCCATGGAGGTGTTCAAAACCAGGCTGGATGGAGCTCTTAGCAAACTGGTCAAGTGGAAGGTGTCCTTTGCCAGTCAGGGTGTTGGAACAAGATGATCTTTAAGGTCTCTTCCAATGCAAATCATTCTATGATTCTAGGACAAAGCACAACTGGCTACGGCAAAGAAAATGAGCAGAGGAGACTGGGGTTTTTTAAAGTATTATAACAATCATGCTAAAAAGGATGATTTTGGGTGAAATAAAGATTGTCCATCAAAGGATGACTTAAAACTCAAATTAAATGAAAATATGACAGGAGTGATATGAGATCTCAGCATGAGATTGGGACAATGTTAGTATTAACATATTAGATGTAAGCATCTAGGTCAACTTCCATGGCTTTTTTGTATGGTCTGCAGAAACATACAGGTTAGTCAGGACATCTAATTTGTACCTTTAGTCCTCTATTGACTAAGTCAGACTGTGCTTGTCTTTGGTTGAGCTGGCAAAATGCCAACTGCCCAAGAACAGAGAAAAACGGTTCTTCCTCCCCCCAACCAGCCAAAGGGAGAAAGAAGAGGGAGAGGAAAAAAAAAAACCTCAAACCAGGTTTCTTCTGAAACTAACTACATGTATTTATACAGAAAAGAGAAAATTAAAAGAAAACTACAATATAACACACACTTACACAAGTTATATATAACTTCCCACTCCCCAATAAGCACAGATTTTACCATTCTGACTACAAATCATTCTAAAAAAAAAAAGTCAATTCCCCAAAGACAAACTTAAGCAAAGAGAAGAACTAAGGACAAACATTTTACTTCCCTAAGATAACATGATGGTGAGCCGGTGCTGTGGGCTTGGGCCTCTCCATCCCTCCTGGGACAGCACGGTGTCTTCTCTGTACCTCGGCCAAAGTGAAACTGAACAAGCCACACCCACACACTGGACTTTACTGCTATTGAGATGATGTAAGATGGTGTGGAATACAATACTATTGTCTAGAAGAGGTCAGCTGCCAGCCAGCTCAGCCCAGCTGAAGGCAGCTGACAATTTCAGGCCCAAATCTGAGTTTTAAAGCCTAAATTTAGGCCTACCTGGCTAAACCCATAACAGTGCTCCTTTCTCAGTCACTTGTATTGTGGTGTAAATTTAGTCATCAGAGTGCCCCCAACAATAGGCAAGAGACAAATTTTGAGACAGTATTTTGCACTCCAAGATGGACACTGCTTCTGCTCTGGATGGGGTGGGTGCATCAGGAAATCCTGCAGCATCATCCTATTTCTTTAATCTGATGTAATAAGGAGAAGAAGAAACATAAACTAGTGATGTGCAGGAAAGGGAATGCAAGTCAGATTCCCAGAGCTAGAAAGGTACTGGGAAGCAATGTGCACATGGAGCCAGGCTGACCTGCTGCATCTCTCAAAAAAGAAATCCAAGATACTCCCTGAATTTGTAGAAGAATCATGTTAAATTTAACTGGACCCACCAGTTAAAATACTTCCAGTGCAGCATATCTGCAGCCTCAGAGAACCCAGTCACTGTAAAACCCAATGCTTAATTGCTTTCTCCCAGATGAAATAAATTCAGTTTAGCTTTATTTTCTACAAAAAGGAGAAATGATGATTTTCTCCTAGAAAAGCCTTTTACATGTATTTAGTCATCAAAGCATTTTCTACCAAGGGAATCACCCACAGCTCCGTCAGCCTTAGGCCACCATTGAGTGGAGCATAATGAACACAAACACAGTGGTGGATGAAGAAATCAGCAGTTTGCCTTGGTGGGCTCCTTCTTCCTTCCTTGGTAGGACAAACAATGCAGCAGTGTAAAACAGGTTATCCCAACCTCTTCCCTGATGAAATCCTAGTGAGAACAGAGCATGATTCCCTCGTTCAAAGATCACATTTTTTTTCATGAACCTTGCTCACGACCAAGTCAGGACACAGCCAAGGTAGGACACAGTGGGAATGTGTTTTAAATATAACCAGAATGGACTGTGGACTGAGCCTCAGGTGTGTTCAGCTCAGCTCATCCCTGTGCATGACTGTCTCTCATCTGCGTCAGCAGCTTCTCTCCACCGTGTTCACTGGCTGCTAACGTCAATGATTCCCACCTCAGTCCTGTTAGCACTCACCACAGGAACAAGTATTTTATTAAAAATTTCCTTCCTGGATATTCTTTCTTCAGGTACTTTTACTATTGATCCAGACAAATAGGTGAGATAAAAAAAGAGTGAAAGGACATCCAGCACTTCATTTTTTAAGAAAATTTAAGTCCATTTTTGTAACTTCAAAAATTAATTTTATGAATCATCTACTGAATTTCATGTGAAAGCTCAGTCTCCTTCCTTTGACCTTTACTTGCCATAAATTCAGTTTAAAATGGAAAAGGAGGGGAAAATGTCCTAATTTTTCTTTGGACACTTTATAAAATCCTTTGGAAAAACTGCCTGTCACAGGGAACTGGCTGTGGTGACAGAGTGAATGAAGTATGTGCAGCAGTATGGTTTACATCAGTGATTTGGGGCAGCCACCAGGTTTGCCTTTGGCTGAAGATGATCCCAACTTGTTATCTGACCCAACATGGTACTTGACCCACCCAAACCAGTGTACCATGATTATGGAGTGTCATGTGCACTGTGGTGACCCACACCACCATGTGCTCAGGATTGCAGCTGCCTGCTGTTGTCACCAGTACTTGAACATAGCAGAGCTTCTTGTCTCCTGGCTTGGCCAAGAGGGCTTAAGACTAAATTTATGCTCCAGAGCCAGCCCTCCTGATGTGATATTATTTCTGTTGCAAAATGCTGCTGGACTTCTTACAGCCTTGATGAGGTACTACCAAGGACCACTTGATCTTGGCAAGAGTTTGATTTGACCAATGTTTCCTTAAAAATATGACATGACATCACTGACAAATGAACGCAGACCAGATAACCAAGAAGATATAATCAGGTGGTTCCTAATCTAAGAAGTGCTATGAATTATGCTAGCATTGACATTCACCACAGTATATATTATTCCCTGCTTTTTTTTGTGGGGGATAAAGACGAGAGAGTGACAAAAGGGGCATTTGTTCTTTCAAAATAGACCTTAAAGTGTAGGCTGTTCCTGACTTTTGTTATTTCTGAATGATGAGAAAATGTGCTGTAATCTTACTCTTGTTATAAGAACTTAATTTCTTTTTCCATTTTAATTTCTACTATTTTCTGCTGTTTAATCCTGCTCCTACTACTCAGGTCAGCCTAACAATGTGTAATGCAACAGTAGATCACTAATTTGCAGTAATGATTAGAAACTCTTTTGAAAATAATTAAATTTGCAAACTAACAAGTAGATAAGCAAATGGAAATGTGCAATCAGTCAAAAGGTGTGTTCAGCTCATTTATGTTGTCATCCCTGATTTGCTAGTTATGACAATGCTATGTTTTCTAGCTGCTGTACTAAGGCAATTCTTCATGCTACGCTCACTAGCCCATGCGCTGTAGCTTGGAGAAATGGTGCTATTAATAGGAGACTGCAGTACCTTCCATTAAATCTTAGATGAGAGGTGGAGAGGCTGCCAACTTCTGTTGCAGATTATAAAGTGTGCAGTCTAGCAAGTGCATATTAGCTAGATGCAAGCGCAGATATATTGCTATCTATGCCAGGCCCATTAAAATGTCCAGGCATTTACTTTTTTGCCATTTCTGCTGCCATAATGGGGAAATAAATATGAGTCATTTGGTGAAGCCATAGCAATGGTAAGGACTTCTGTCTACTGTCACCATGATCTGTGGTAATAATTGTCATTGAAGAAACCTAATTGCAGATTTCCATCTCTGAGAGAAGTGACATCTTCGGTATCCTTCAGCTACCATTATAAATGAAGGCAGAGCATGACCAAAATGAACTGTCCATATGGAGGGACATCTCCTTTCATGCAGATAAATGGGCAGCATTGACAAGTCCATGAGTGGCACCAAGGCTGGCCATATCAGCTACTCAGTAGGTCACAGTGTAGTGGTGTGGGACCACCGTGGCAGCAATCTCCACCACATCCCTGCCACCAGCTATGGGTACTGTCCTACCATGTCGGCTGCGTAAACTGACTTCATCTGGTGTTCTTGGGGTCAATTTCCCAGCATTGGATTTGTATGGCTGTGGGAGCACTGCACCAAACAAGATTCAAATGGCTGCAGCTGCAGGGCTGGTCTTGTTTGTCACAGCTGCTTCTGGAAGTGCTCAAGGACTCAGTGGTTCCCTGGCAATTCATGTTGGCATCATCTCCTTAAGGATAGCCCGTGGTAGCTATTTTTTCTGAAACCAAAGTTGAGAGAATACATGGGACAAAAGATCTGCAAAAACACCAGAAAATACCATATTATAATAAATAACTTAGTTATTTCTGGGGTGTTTCCTTTTGTTTGTTTGTTTTTGTTTTGCCATTTTTTTGAAGCAGCTCTGCTGTACTAGGTGCTGCACAAACTCATAGAAGACATAAAGCCTCTTTTGCAAATAGGTTTTATTTTCATGCCAAAAATGTTGAGTCAGGTAATCTGTAAAACACAGGTGCATATTGTCTATATATTTTTTTTTTAACCTGAGTAAAATGTTAGCTCTATAATTCAGAATACAACAACCGTATTAGTTTATGGGTTAATCCACTATCAAGGTTGAAGTTATTTCTTGTTTTTAAATTCATCCCTTAGCAACCTGGGCTGTTTTACTCCTGAAATAGGACAATATGCCAAACAAGTTTGTCTGCATTTAAAGAAAATGCAAATAAAATTATTGCTAACTTTCTTCTAAGGTTTTTGAAGATGGAAATAGACTGGCAGACAATGTAGCATATAGAAATATAGGACCATGCTTCACAGGCATCATGCGCCATAATTCTCAGTGTCACTACCCTACTGTCACACTACTAACCCTGTGTGCCATTCCCTGCCATGCAAAGGTGTCACAGAAGAAACAGGTACTGGGCAACTTGCTCTGATTGTGAACTTCTCCCTTATCTGAACAGGAGTTAGATCAGATAACCTCCAGAAGCCTATCTAACCTAAATTATTCCTTGATCTTGTGATTATTGACTTCCCTTCTGCCTGAAAACAGTTAAGTTTGTAATCACACATGTAGACATCTAATCTACTGCATTCAGCACTGGAGTTGGATTTTGCAGCTGTACCTGCTGACTGCATTTATTTTTCACTGAAATCTTGGAGACCTGAAACGTTCACAATGGCGCAACTCTCCAGAGTTCATCAATGGGAAAGCAGACAGGTCTCATTAATGAGAAGACATGAGTGTTGGAAACTTCTAGCTGTTAGCATAATAAAATCTGGCATGACCACTCCACCCTTAGGACCAGCCAAGAGAGGATGTCTCTGCTACTGACACTGCTGGGAGGCTCAGTTATTGCCTGTGGGATGAGTCTCACCTGAGTTCTTGGTGAAAGGATGTGCTGGAGAGCCCACTCAGAGGAATCTCGAAACCCCTGTTCACTCTTGTAGTGAGGGTTGGATTCAACAGAGATGAAAAAATGGGATGAAAATATTGTCTTCTTTATTTTCTCTGTCTCCTTTTTTTTTAAATTGAGTTTGCTTCACAGAACTGCTGATTGCAACACTGTTTTAACACATAAACAAAACCTGTGAGCCTTTGGGCTCGATCACTTTGCAGAGGAAGCAGAAGAAGCCCTTAAACCTGTGTCCCTATGTGAAAGAATAAAAAAATGTTGGGTACTCACAGCTCTGCAATTTTAAATAAAGTTAGTATTTCGTTGGCTGCTTGTGCCTAATCCTTGCATACCAGAAACGTTAATGGGATCATTGCAAGATCAAATGTTTATACAGCAGTGGATTAACCTTTATTTCTAACTCAGTTTCTTGCAAATGTAAACTCTGTTCAGTATGGATACCTGCTAGCTACACTATGGAAATATAGGCAGAGTTCAAGCTTTCATTAACTGAGTGTTAAATTACAGTGATAATCATGTAATTTTCAAGCATTTCAGTCCTTCTGTATTTCTCATTACAACACAAACACAAAAGGCACATTCAAACTTCAAAAAACTTGAATGAGAAATCAGAATTACTGTTTAAACACACTCTGTTAAGCTGACCATGATATATTTTTATTCTACTTCGTGGGAAGAGTTTTATAACTCTCTGGGGAGGGAGAGATTTTAATTTTAAAAATATGATTTAGATGTGGCATCTTTATTTCTTGTCTAGACTGATCTTTTTCTTCAGATTGTCTCCAAAATGTATGATATAAGGACAATAAGTGATAGAGATTTTTCTACCTGTTTTTGTTTTTTGAGGGACCTTCTGAATGAATCTTGCCTGATTCTGAAAGTTAAAATAGAGGATCTCTGTTTTATTTCTGCTAAAATGTAGATCTAGAGTGGGTTTGGCCACAAAGAGAAACATCATCTGACATCTGAAGAGTATTCAGTATGGATGGGAAGCCTCCCATGCTACTTTGGCCTCTGAAGGGCCATGCAACGAGAGAACTCAGATGCAGTCAGCCCTCATCTACGCTTTGCTAAACTCCATTTGCTGCACTTGCTCCCTGCAGTCATTGAAATCTGCATAGGGGTAACACATGCCCCATTATCCTATAATAACCCAAGAAATGCTGCAGTCTTCCAAGCAGTGTTCCAGTCTTTCAAGCAGAAGCTGGTAAGAAAGGTTATATTTTTTAGCTCCAAAAATGATGTTTCCAGACTTTCAATCCCTGGAAAAGTATTGTCTTCAATATGGCCTTCATAATTTTGGGAGCTTCATCACACAAAAGTATAGCTGGCTAAGAATATAATTATATAATTCTGTGGCTCAAATTAGCCTTGAACATAACTTAAGCCTTGGATGAAGATGGTGTCAAAGCCATTGACTTAAGAGTTGGACTCGATGATCCTTGTGGGTCCCTTCCAACTCAGAATAATCTGTGATTCTGTAAAGGTGCTGCTAGTCATTTTAAGTATTACTACATGCTCTTTGAGAAGCTCTGAGGTACTTAGGGTGGCTGAGGAAACGCACTTGTGTGTCAAACTTTCTAATGAGTAAGGCTGAGGACCTACAGGTGTTTCATTCGTAGCAGCGGACAGGTCATCACCTGCTGTGTGTCGTCCAATCTCTGGTGATGGGTAAGATGGTATCATCCTGGGGATGGAAATAAGAGACTGCTGCAGGCCTCAGAAGGTGACTGAGGGGGCACTGCTGTGTGAGCAATGGGAAACCACCCAGGACACTAAAGGAGTACAACATAACCTGACTGCAAGTGGTCTGCACTCAGAAGAAGGGGCCTATACTGGACTTGGGAGTTTTTCCATAAATGTTCTTCCATGTACATGTTCTATTAAGTTTGTCTCAAGCAGCTGCTCTTTATTCATCCTTCATGTTGCCCAGCTACATATTTATCTTAGGACTGTTGTATTTGTATCATCTGGTAAAGATAAACCTCTGAATCATCATCATATTACAGGGAGACAAGTCTCTATTATTACTGTAGTTGCTTTTAGGGATTCAAGAGTAGTAAGAGAGATAACAAGTCTGGCTATTCCCTATCATCTACTGAGACAGGTTTCCAGTGCTTCATTTAATATAGATTTACACTGGGAAGGCTACACAAAAAATTTCTTGAATGGTCTCCAAAGGATAGTCATGGGCACTTAACCACAGAACAAAGACTTGGTCAGCAAGATATTCCCTCACCTTGATCTAAAAACTTATGTCGAATATCACTTCAAATTTCATTAACTTTTGTAGATATTAAATTACTGTGTAGATAAGGAGATTTGCAGTGGGGAAGTAATGTATTTTGGCTGACTTTCTGATGTTGGAACATATGATTATAGAACTCCTCCTTTCCTAATATGACCACCAAAAAAAAAAAAAGCTGAAAAGCACAAAAGATACCAATATTATAAGAAGAAATAGTCCGAGCATATTTCACTTCTCCTCTCTCCTTACTTAACAGACCATCTCACTACTTAAATGGTTGTCCAGAACTGAGATGCACTGGATTTTACTATTTGTCCAGGATGTGTGAAATCTTGTAATTACTATCACCTTTTTATTTGGAAGAAGTGGTTTTAACAGGTGCTGGCATCTTACAAGAGAGAGAAGAGGATTTATAACAATTAAGATACCAGCTGAGAATTTCTTCAGATAGTTTCCTGCTCTTTTTATTTTCTAGATCTTGAGCAGGAAAAAAGGTGGACAAGATATTTCTCTTAATATTTATTTCAAAAAATTCTTTTTTATTAGTATGTTTTTTAATTTCCTTTCCCAAGATCTGCTGCAAACATTTTTAAAGGATTTGAGGCCAGATCTAGAAAACATATGTATTTAAGAGGATGTAACCCCCCAGAATCTTTGTAAGTAAGAACGGCCATCTCAGCTGCTGAACCTCACTGGACATCTCTCTTTTGCTTCAAAGCCAAAGTCCCTGAAGTCTGAGTATTTCAGGTTTGAATATGCTCCTCTAGCTAGAGTACATGTGTTCATCTCTCCTGCCTGAACTCTACTAGGGGTAGACACTCAGCACAATGAAAATTCTCTGTGGAACCTTGAATGGTATCATGCATGCACACACAAAATCTGGTCCTCCACAGAAAGCCTCAGTGGCTACTTTGCTTTTAAAATGTGGGCAGAGTAAGAGCAATCATTGCTTCCCTTGCATTTAAGATGTTACCATTTCCAATTATATTGTTAATTCATTCCCAGCCTAAAGGAGTCAAATCCCTGACAGAGTGTCCCAGCCAGGCTGGCTATAAGATTCCATAACCATGACCATTTCTAGTTTAAGGTAGACCCTTACAGAGATGTTCATGCCTGCAGAGCATCTGTAGTTTTGATACATAAGGGAGTTTAAGATGGTATTTTCTTAGAATTACAATGGAGCTCAGTGTTTAGCCTGCAGGAATAAGACCTTTGTGCATAAATTCCTTAGGTAACTGAAAATAGCCTGTGTTTAGGCATCTTGCGTAAGAGGGACCATATAAAATTAAAACACATTCCTGATTCATGTCTTACTTTCCTTCACTCTCTACAAATCTTCTGGTCCATGTTCCTGCTAAATTACTCATCAATACAAGAGTATTGTGTTAGGGGTCACATGCACATGATTTCATATGGTGATGTGTATAAACAATTTGTCATGGTATTTTACTGGGAAAATTTAAAAAGTGAGATGGCTGATGCAGTAAGCTGAATCTGTGCTTAGACAGAAAGATCTCTTTGAATAAGTTTGTGTTGTTTCACTGTTGATGTGATATGTCAGTATATCAGAATCCTTGACTTAAGTAGTAATACCAGTAAGTCATGGTAGGTGCTTGTTGTTATGGAAGGATCAAGACTAGGCTGCATGTAGTATGCAGGTTTGGGGAACTTCATTAGAAGGACGAAACAACAGTTTCTGGGGAAAGATAGAAATAAAGGAACCATTTAACAGTCAAGCATAAGGAATGAGGAAATTCAACATTTACATGGTTTCAGTAACAGTAGGTAATTCGTGAGATCACAGGATCAGTTAGAAAATAAGCTAAGGGATGTGACCTGATCCACACCCCTGTTCAAAGCAGGGTAAGCAATGGGATCAGACAAGGCTGCTCAGGGATTTGTCCATTTGGATCTTGAAAACCTCTAAGCAGGGATACTGCACAAGCTTTCTGGACAGACTGTCCTCATGGACAGCCCTGTATCAAGTCTGAAACTCTCTCATTTCACTTATGCGCATTTATATCTTGTTTCCCATCCTGCACCACTGTGAGGAGCCCAGTTCTATCTCCCCAGTGACCCCTCGTAGGCACTAAGGGGCAGCTAGGTGCTTCTAAAGCAATCTCTTCTCCAGGCTGAAGCAGCCCAGCTCCCTTGCCTCTGCTTATATGCCCAGGACTCCAGTCCTCATTGCCTTGGGGCCTAAAGCTCCCTCCAGTTGGTCCATGTCTTTCCTGCATTGCAGGGCCCTAAACTCAGTGCCAGATCTAGGTATGGCTTGATGAGTACCCTAAAGAGAGGAACCATCCTTTTCCTTGGTCTGTGTGCCATGCACATGTTTATACACATAGGAGCTGTTAGCTGCCTTTTCTGCTGTCGCACACCATGTGCTCACGCTCAGCTTGCTGCTTCCCACAATTCCAGGATCTTTCCCAAAGTAATGCTCCCTAGAACTTTGATCTTTCTCTGGACAAAAAACATAGATGATGACCTTATATTAGGCCCCTACCTTGCAGATGTTTATCTTTTCCACTATCTTGGGTGGAATAGAAACTGTCATCCTAACATGCATTCCTCCTAAAAGGTTAATTTAGTACCCTTGACTTTACTGGGATGAGTCATGAGTCACGAGTTACTCATGTGCATAAATGTTTTCAAGATCAAGCCTGGAGCATGTACCTGGGTTTGGAGGAATTTTGATTGACAAATTTATTCTGTTCCCTTGTCTTTAAATATTCATTTGTTAACTTAAAAATCCACTTATTCATACATTACTCATTAAAATATGAATAAAGTTAGTTATAAAAGGTCTAACCTAAAAAAAACCCACCCGCTTTTTCTCAATTCTTTTGCACGTTCTTAGGAAAAGTGTTACTCCCATTATATTTGAGGAATGCTAGTGATTAACAAGGTTCATTATTAATGGTGTATGCTGATATTTTACCACTTTGAAGATGAAAAATCTTGGCTTTTCATCAAAATGATTAAACTGTTTTCTCTGTCCACTTCAAAATCCTTTAAATTAAAGATCATTTATTAGTAATAAAGGATTAAACTGCCTAGAAATGATTCAAAGACATCTTAATTTTCATTGCTTAATAAAGCAAAGTGTGAATTCTCAGATTTCTATTTTTCCACGTTTTTTTCCTTTGAATGTCTCTCAAGGTCTCTCTGTAATTCATTTCAGCTGTTAGCTAATTCACTTCATTTATTGCAACTTCACAAGTGTATCCTCCCACCCAGCACTGCAAAAACTTAATATGCTGGGTCATCTTGGTGAAAACCTTTCTGAGTTTGATGATATCTTGATTTATTGAAGCAAAATTTGCTGACAGAAAATGATTCCAACTTTGAGATGAATTTACCCAGGGAACCTTTTGCATTAGTAAAGAAAAGTGATGGGATGTGTTTATTTGCCAGATAGCTGCCTTTGACTGGAGATGTATTTTACCTCCAAGAATGAGGTCCAAGTACAGGATGAGCCTCATTTTTGTTTGAAAGCAAAAAAAAAGGATCTTTTCCTTCCTCTTCTCCCTTCTTCCTCTTCTCAAAGAGTTTAAGTGAAATCTGTCAGACTGAGGAAGGAAAGGGACTTTTACTGAGTCATTGAGCATGGAAAAAATGAACATTTTATAATCAGAGAAGTTAGCCAGAGGTAGAAACCCTGATATTGCTCCTTCCTTCCTTCCTTCC
>VWZD01002630.1:0-26628 GCA_013396695.1 Sakesphorus luctuosus
ACACGAGATTTTTCTCACACTGCCCAGTTATGCTGATTTTTGAGTTGAGTCCAAAAATGTTTTACTGGCTTCATACTCTGTGAGTACAAAATGGAATTTTAACAATTAATTATTAGTTTGGCATCATTATTTTTTAGATTTCAGTTCCATGTGACAGTCAAAACACCAGGTAAGCTGAAAATTTGCCACCTCAAGTATTTATGTGCAGGCAACAGCACAGGCAAAGCATAGACAACATACATGGTTTTAAAAAATGATTAAGTACTAATGGTACCAAAGTTATCATAGCTGTACTGTCATTGCATCAAACTCTTCCCGTGTACTTTCTACTCAGACCTGCACTGCGTTTTTATTATTCACAGGCTGCAATGACTTTGGGAATCACGAGCACACATTCACAGCACTCTCCCAGTTTTCCCCGAGGGAGAGAGGGATGCCACCCCCTCAGGGAGCTCCAGCTCTGAACCTCCCTTCCTGCCACCGCTGCCAAACGTGCCCCCAGGCTTCACTAGTCCAGGAAGAAAAAGGGCTGAAAAATTCCTAGTCCCCAACATGTTTTTAGAGGTTTGCAGAGTTCAGTGTCTCCATCGGCGTCCAGAACACAGGTGTGAGGTGGGGAGAAAGGAGGTTCTGCGTTTTAACCTTCCTACTTTTTTCCTCCTTGTGCTTGCTGACTGCCCCTTGTGGAGACCCTCCCTCTGCAGAAGTAGGACTCACATTATTTGGGCTTTCAGCATGTCGGTGCATGTCACAGATGCTGCCTCATTTATAATAAACACTCATTTTGTATTTTTTCTTACATTTAGGGTTCTCTACTATATGCAGTTTGTGATGCTATGAAAACATGCTGCTGTGTGTGTCAACACAGCGTTGAGACCAGGACAGGCCATAGCTGAGTTAGATGGGAATCCGAGAAGGAGAACATTATCCCCTTCCCATGCCTGCCCTGAGGTCAGATACTTCTGAGAGTTTTTTTTAATCTTCCTTCTTCATATGGGCTGTGGTTGAGAAACCATTTGCATTCAGGAGGAGCTCTCAGTTAGTACTGGACATCCAATGGATTTGCAGTTGTCTTTTTCTAGGAGTGGTTCCGTAGGAAAACAATCAAACCCCTGACTTTCTTAAGGCACTGACCATACTGTGAATGATGACTATGGTTTTATTAAGTGTTATAAATTCATGGAAGAAACTCAGTGGGCTGCTAACTTTGTTTCTGCGGTAATGTCCTCTAGTGGCATTCTCCGAGATACACTTTTTCTGTATTCTTGATCTATATGTCTTCCACAGTTGTCACATTCCTGATTACATAAAAGATGGTTATGAAGCTCTTTTTGGTATGGTTCTTTCTTCCTTTAGCAAATAGTTATGTATTCTGTTTGTGGATTATTTTGTTTGTTTGTTTTGTTGCTTCTATAGTCTGAATGCATTCCAATAAAATAGGTATCCATTGCCACCTATTTTGTATGGAAAAGGCAGCTTAAACTTTTTTGAGTCTTATTTCAACTGTATGAGTCTCAGACTTCTGCAGGATTCTCTTGTGAAGGGTTTCTATTTGGAATTAGTAAGACTTGTGGTTGCTTAATCTTCCTTCAAAAGAAAAGTTTTCTTATATCTTGCATGTTTTGTTTTAACAGTCTTAAAAATAACTTGCTTTACTAAAATAACACAATGGGTTTTTAGGAATTGACACCAAGACCCATCAAAAGCATGAGTCTGACAGCTCACAGCATTTTTTTTTTATTATAGCATATATTTATATATATACACACCTTATATATATATATAATAATTGTAGCATATATATATACACGCACACACACACACAAACCTTCCCTGAAGGTTTCCAAAATACCGGAGGGACTTCTAATGGTAACATTACTATGATTTTGAAAATAATTTTTTTCTGGTTTTATTTGTTGGCATTAATACAAATAAAAAACAGACTAAACCCTTTTATATCTCCTTCTCTTCAAATTTTGTCCATGTGAAATGACTTAGACAGTTCCAGTTGAAGCCAGAATAATAATATATATATTATACATACAGTTTTTCAAACAGATATTCTTGCTCTCATTTTAAATAAGTCCCTTAAGGTTAATAAAAAAACTATAAGGAAAACAGTCACCAGTATGTCATTCTTGTTGGGGGAAAAAAAATGTAATTTTCAAAGGCTTAGTTTATGTTCTCATTTTCAAACTACTAAAATCAGCAGCTGAATTTCATGGATGTGTCTATGAAAGTGAAGGTTTAGTATTGCATAACTCCCCAGATTCAGAGTTATGATTTTGTATTTTAAACAATCGGAACCTGTGGCTTTCCTGTGAAGTTGATCAACATGAGCTCTATTCAGTCTCCGCATTTGTTTCTGCAGAAATCTTTGTGCGTTCACTTTAGCCCATGACCCGGTTTTCCCACATGGGCTTTAATGCTTCATTTTTGAAACAAAGGTGGGGTTTTTGTTGATTCGGGTTTTGGCTTTTGTTTTTCAGTTGGTTTGGTGGTGTTTCTGTTGTTTTGTTGTTGTGGAGTTTTTTATTTGTTTGGTTTTTGGCATTTGTGGTGGTTTGGTTTTGTATTTTTTTTTGGGGGGGCATTGTTTGAATTTTTTGTTTTTTTGTTTTTTCTTGTTGTTGTTGTTGTTCTCCCCATGGTAACTGTTGTACATAAAGAAACTAATTGTCTGCAGTTGTGGCAGTGGCTTTTTCAGGGCTCTTGCAGGACAAGCTAGTATGTGATGGGATGCTTTTAAGATCTGGTCCATGCACTGAAGGAAGCCTATGATACAAAGATATTTTTGACAGTTTCTTACCAGTGATGAAATGCAGGTGCATCTCAAATGCAAATGATTTCTCTTCTACTAAAAAAAAAAAATAGACTAATTTCAGGAGATCTAGTTACGCTGTGTCATTTAGGGGAGAATTCATGTCCTAGAGATGGATGGGATTTCTGTAAAATGTTTCTGTCTGTGTGCACTGGCTTTTTAAACATAATTGTTGTATCATTTTAGATACAGTGCAGCAGTTTATTTAGGTAGATCCTAACAACGGCATTTTGTTAAGCCAGTGTAATGCTGCAATGTTGCCATGCAATGCTGTTACTCTTATCCTGAGATGTGTTTATTTTCATTCCTTGCTGTTATCCTTGAATTCTCAGGTTTCTAGCCTGTTTATCAGTCTTCTAAGAATGGTCTTGAGAGTCTCCAGGTTTTGAAAGAAGTCTCTCTCATAATCTGCCTTTTTATCCTGCTCGGTTAGCAGTTTAAACATAGAAAAAGGAACTGCTTACACTGGGGGCACCACAAATAGAATAAATTTTTAAAAACTCACCCAAATAATCATATACAAGTAAAACACACCAAGAATCTTGCATCGTTGCTGTTTGGGTAGACTTGTAGCCGTGACTCTGTTTGGTTGTTATTCTTCTCAGGATGAAGTTTCTTTCCATCATGTATATTTGCTTTTTATCTGCATTAGAAAATGAGTGTGAATACTTACCATCATATCAGTAGTTATTTGTTTGCACTTCTCTATGCCTGCTTCTCAGACAAAAATGCAGCCTTCTGTGGTACCTGTGACACCCAGACACTGGGCTTACTGCTGATCTCTCTGAAATAGGGTGGTTATGAATGTGGGGCTGGATACACTGGGGGTAAATCAGTCAGAGCCTCCCCTGTCTAATTCTACAGATAAGTAGTAGGGCTGAATGCAGTGACTCCTGTGTGTTGAGATTTGAAAGTCCTATGCCTACACCCACCACAGACTGTAGTGTGATGAATTCTGCTGCTCCTGTGAGAATTTGTATATAGGTGGCTGTAAATCCCTTTGGCAAAATGAATTTGAGCAGAGTGGAAGTTAACTAAGAGCCCCTTGATGATAATGCATTTGTTAAAAGTTTATTTTAACAATTTGTTCAAATAAATACATATTGTTGACTATGAAGAGTAACCAAAAAAACCCAAACCAAAACTGCACATGTTTGCTGTTCCCCCATGAAACAATGAATTTTAGTTCAAAGTTCTAAGTAGATCTGGTTCTGTTGGCTGTACTCCCTGTTCCCTGTACAAGGCTTTTGCACTCAAAAAATGGAAATGGCAATGTGCCATGTACCACATATTAAAATTACACTGTTATAAAAGCAGGCGGAAAAGTACTTTGCAGCACTTTTGCTTATCATTTTGTGCCAGCTGGCAGTGTGGGATTGGAAAGGCTACTGGTTAGTCTTTTTTATTTGGTCTTGGTTGCTGTGTGATAAATAGTAGGTCTATCTTCCCTGACACCTTTTATCCTAGGATCATGAACTGATTCACCTCTGCCTGTGGATGGGAAGGGTTTAATTAAATAAGCCCTTTGCAGGTGTTGTGGAGCAGGCTTGTATTATAGTTTCTTTACATGACTGTGCTGATACACAAGTGTTAATGCCAGTGAACCAGTGCAATGCTGCTTGCAGTGTGTACCTATTCTGTTGACCATAATCAATATTAAATGAAAAGATGAAACTTCACATGCTCTAAAAATGCAGACTCCAGCCTATTCAAAGGGAGGGATTTTTTTTTTAAAAAAATAGCTGAGTTCTTTGAAACAGATGCCTTGATGTTTTCATCATGTTGAAGAACTGCCTGTTTTTGAGGAATACACCTAGTGAAGGTGTGCAGCTGCAGTGGGAGCTGCAAGTTGTGTTGAGGAGGAGGAAATGGCTGGAGCTCCAGGCAAAGGGCCAGGAGCTGGCCAAGGGGTGACCAGTCACCCAAACCCTCAGCAGGAACCAGTGAACATGGACTAAAATCACCATTGGAACAGGCACACAGACTGAGGATATAAAAATCCTGAGACTCCTTTTTTGATGGTCCCTCCCTGGAGACACCAGCTGCACAAGGATTAAACTGCTTAAGACTTGTGGGATTCTGCTATGGGAAACACGGGGTTGAGCTGCTGAGGGAAACCTGACTGACTTTGTGAGTGCAGGGTGTGTAGGGAGTCAAGGGAGCACCCATCAGGTCACTGGAGCTGCCTGCTGTGAATGCATTGCCAGGAGTGAAAGTCTCAGGTGCCAGAATGATACTCTGATTTATCTTTTGAGACACTGTAGCAGTGAAGAGCAGTTTTGTTTTATAAGGCACAAATTTGCATAACAATTAGCTAATGGTCTGCCTAAGGGCTCGAAGTGTTATGCTGAATTCAGTGCAAGGCTTTTCATTACTTTCAGTGTGTTCTGGAGCAGACCTTGAGTGCCTGCTAGAGAGCAGTGGGGTATGAAGGTGTGCATGTTCTCAGAGATTTCGCATAGCAAGAGGCATGTGTGAGCTCAAAGGTGATGACAGCAGGAGTTCCAAGTTCTCCACTTTATCTAGATGACTTCAGAATGGTGATGCAGGTTAATACCAGCTTGCTTCTGTCATTTATGGTTACCACTGAAGCACTTGTGTGCTTCCCATTTGTAGTCATTTCACGTGTATGGATTTAGGTACCAAACACTGTTTACCTGCAGGTCTAAGGGCTGTAATGGTGGTATTCCTGATCTGTATGAGAGATAAGATTTTCCTGGCATGCCATGAGGCAATATTAGCTTCCAATATATAAAAACCCACCTAACAGGGAGCACATGCATCTCTTTTTTTTTTTCTACAAGCATAGAGAAATGTGGAATAAACCTTTCTTGGTAAGAGGCTACTGGCCTGCCAGGCTGTGGGCTTGCAATTGTGAACCACACAGGAATAGAATTTTCTGGCTTTCCTCTTTCATTGTGTAACACATATACACATATATATACCTATTTGTATAGTGTAGGTATATATGTATGGAAAGACAGTGGAGAAGTTGGAGAGTTTGTGGTGAAACTGCACTATATTCCATCCTGGGATAAAAGGAGAAGGTCAGTGATGTAGGCCAGCTTAGACCCAAGAGAGAACTCCTTTTAATACTGGTTGTGGTGGTGTGTATAATGTACTGTGTAGGAACAAAACCATCAGAGAGTATTTGGAGGTCTTTCAGGGCTGCCAGGCGACTGCTGGCATCCAGCCCAAACCTGATGTACAGTCATAGCCATTCTGGAATACTTGGGGAAAAATGGCAATCTGAAGGAGTGTCTTCCTCTATTCCCACAAATGGAAAAAAAATTATACCATATTCAGTTGTAAATAAACTTCTTTTTGACTTGTGTAGGGATGGAAAAGTTCTAAAGAATACCTATAGTGAGATAATTAGAACAAAAATATAGCTCAATAATAACACTCAGCTCTTGGAATCCTACTTGGTTTCTCTGCCCATGGCAAGGGGGTTGGATGTAGATGATATTTAAGGTCCACCCCAACATAAACCATTCGATGGTTCTATGATATCAGTAATTTGGAACCTGAAATAGAAATGATCATATCTTCAATTGACTTCACTATAATATTTACTGACTTGAGCACTTTTTTTTCTATGTTGAGACTTGTGCAATGTGGGGAAAAAGACTTGTTCATAATGGGCTGAAACAGATCTTATGATGTGTAGTTACACTGCCTCTGTTTTTACCTGTCTGCAAAATGCATACTTGCAAAGAATTTGAAAATAGAAAAATTACATTCCAAACATGGATTCCCATAGTTTTGTGGAAATCACTCATAAAACCTGTATGACATGGACAAGTAAAAGTAGGGGGTTATTCTAGCTTTTGTATATTATTAGTGCCTATGTAAAAAGGGTTGCTATATATATATATATATGGATCTAGATGTGAAAAAAATAGATTATGTTGGAAAAATTAGTCGTGTTTCTCCAAGCATTTTTGTTTAGATCTGTTTTTTCAAGATGAGATACAATTACAGAAGGAAGGTGTGGTGGCTGCACATCCCTGTATTGTTGTTGTCTTTCCTGTGAAGATGTGAAAATGGACTAACTAGTCTTGTGGCAAGTTACTATTAGCACAAAGAAAACGTGAACAGCATTACTGAATAAAAATGGCATCTCTGGTTAGAGAAATGTTAAATGTTGCAGCAAGTGACTTCTGAGCCTCCATTTCCAGCATTTTCTTTTAGGCATCAAGATTTCAGTCTTGCTAGGTTTTGTACTTTTGTGTTTAAGTCCCCGGCATAATTATGGTAATCCTCTTAGCTTGTCTAAGGTGAGCTGCTTTGATATTGCGGTCAGTGGGCTGAAGGAAGCAATCCTGCAGCTGATGTTGTTTTATTCTCTGTTTATAATAAACATTTTACTTAAATATCTTCCATTCATAATATTAAAAAGACAGAAAAGCCCAATTTGAAGGAATAATTAGATTTAAAAGGTTTGCTTCTTTCAGAAGTAATGAAGTTCTAAATGAAGGATGCAAGCGAAAAGCAGAAGAGAAGAAGTGAAAACCCACAGAAGGGTATTGTAGGATGATTTTTAAACTTCTTTTATTTGCACTTGGACATGGCACGAAACTGTTTCTTTCAGGGCAGGAATTATTTGATAATATCTGTTACCTGATACAGTTTGTTAACACACAGTTGTCACGAGAAAGGGGGGAGAGAGACAGAAATGCAACGACTTCTAGTCCCACCTGTATTAATATAATGTTACTAGCTATAAGCATCCTCGGAACAATCAAAGCCTTGTGAACCCAGCACTGCCTGTCAACTCTGGACAGAACACAGGCTAGAAAGATTTTTGACTTTGCTGAGAGGACCACTCCTAAGCCAGGGAGAACTTATAGCTATATAAGTGTCTCCAGAAAACTAGAGCCTGATGCACCCAACACTGCCTACTGAACATGGATAGCACACAGATTGGAAGGGTTTCTGACCTCTGAAAGGAGACCACACTTAATAACAAGAAAAGAACTTTCCCCACAACAGCTCCTGAAATAACATTTAATAATACAAGTATGTGACGGTTATTGTGGGTTTTGCATTGCCGGTGATAACGTTTAGCTCGAAGATTGTATTTAATTGATAACAAAAGACCCCAAAAGAAACCAGCACAAAACACATTTTACAGAGACAAGCACATCAAACTTAAGTTTCGATATAGCAGTATATCCCACTTTCACGACAGACAGAAACTAGCAACAGAAAACTACTAACTAGAAACACAGCCACACAAAACACTTATCTAGACACCCCCTTGATAACATAGGGCAATAAAATAGCTTGCACACCACTTTCTCTATAATGCAAAGCAAAAGGAAAGAACAGAGCTGCTTCTCATCAACACACATGTTGAAAAAGAACTGCACACTGCAAAATAACACAATAACGAATATAAAGTAAGGTATATACTTAGTAAGTAGCAAAGTGTAAAGCAAGTTACTGTTATTAGTATTCAAGTAGCAAACACAGTTAGTAAAGGTGTTTACAGAGTAAGAATCAAAGTAGCTGTAAGCATAAGATGCAAGATAGAATGTATAAAGTAATAAGCTTTGTAAGAGAGTAAAGTATGAGATATAAAGTATAGAAAGCACATAGTTTCTCGCCCCTACATTGTTCCAAGAGATGAGAGGAGGCAGGACAAGCTGCTAGCAGTAACCCCCGCAGAGACGATGACATTTCTCCCTAGTTTTGGCTTATACTCCATCTCTTTTTATACCTGTTTTTGTTTCTTTAGATGGCTTGTGTGACTAAAGTCAATACTTTGGGGATGATGGACAGATGCCTGAGGGGTGGCTCCTTGTGTAGTCATAGAAGATATTGCAAAGGAGGGCCGTGTTATCTTTATAACACTCCATCCTTTGTTAATCTTAGCCGTTTGAAAGCTCTTCGTCCTCTGCTGGGAGCATTCCCCCGGGGAGGGGGGGGCTGAGGTGTTTCCCTCAACTCATCAAGCCTTATCAGGTCTATCACCCCACACACAGTAAAACCATGAAAATGGTTGACCTGCAAATGGGTTACACCTGCCTGAATAGGCAGGAGTAGGCTGGCACCGAGCAGGTAACACATGTGTGAATGAGCCAAGATAAGCCAATTTTCAGCACTTGGTAGTAGCTGTAAGCTTTTGGACCAGGCTAGTCTTGACTTGTGGAAAACTATATATATATATCTCAGTGATGATCCTGGGGAAGTGAGAAACAGTCTATTTTGGTTGAAACTCACTCTTGTGGAAAAGCTCCTTAGCTTTATTTAATCTGCCTTGATGAGTAAAAATCATCGAATAATTCAGAGCCACTCTGACAGCACCAGACTCATGTATCTAGTATTTGACTAATATTTTTGATAAACTATTCATCTTCAATTGTTAGGAAAGAAGCATTAAAAAAAAGCCTGTTTGAGATGTTGAGGCTTGTCTGTGGCTTATCCCTCATTAGGTTGTTCTCCAGTTCATTGTGAAGAGTCATTGCAACAGGGACAAGTGTTCATAATCTGTATGTTTTAAAACACATAAAGCTGTAAAGTCTTGTCTCTTCCTTATCTTGGCATTTTTAATTTTATGCCCTTCTGTATATATCTGACAAGATAATCACCTACATCTCTGTTAAATGTAGGGGTTGAGAAATAGGATAGAGCTGTAAGTAACTACTGTAAAGCTGAAAACATTCATATCATTTAAAGTGGGCTCTTTGTGACTGCTGCAGCTGCAACTATGCCATTTAGAAAAAGAAATCACAGAGAGAAAGATGTGAAAGGCAATGCCTGCCATCTTAGTGGCTCTGCAGATTCAGCACAGGTCTGAGTTATTTTTGGTGCTCCAAAAACTACTTCTGCCTGTTTAAACAGTTTTAGGAACAAACCCGAGAATCCTCTTTTTGCCCTTTTACGAGACTGCACAAGTATGTCTTTTCTCCTATGTTTTCTGTTTCTGATTTCAAGTTTTGTATTCACTTCTGTAGAATAAATCCAAGCCTGTCACTGCCTGGAAAAGTGGTTATGCCACTGCACTCTTAGCTAAAAGTGCTACAACTTTTTCCAGCTGTGCTTCCAAAAATAAACAGGACTCCTCTGGCTATTCACAGAATAGCTTTAGGCACCCAAGATTGTGAGAAGAGACCTGGACTATCCATGTTCTAGACAGAGAAACAATTTCATATTCAGTGCAGTGGCAAGTGTTTTACCTAAGATAACGAGCTATTTGTCATCCTTCCTGCCTGTAGCTTTAGATAAGCTTGGCTTGAAGGCCTGTTTCTCCCCAGACATTTTAAGGAAAGTGTTGGAATGCAACTTTGGGATTTGGATTAGATCCAGGGAACCGCAAGCCTGAAAGACAGATGTGTCCATGTGCCATTCCTAGGTATCTAGGTTTCTTACTAAACCTGAGATGTTAAAAGAAGTCCTGTAGTAAATGTTGGGTTTGGTGAAGTGATCTGGGGCAGCTTTGAAGTGGCTATTTATGGCAGATAGATTGTTGAGTACAGTCCCCAGTGTGAACGTTTTGTTACGTAGCATTTTGTCCATCTGTTCTGTGATTTTGATTTTTTCTTTTTTTTTTTTTTTCGAAAAGAAGCTAAAATTACTTTGGAATTTGTTCCTATTCCTTGCTTCTTGTCTAAGGAGGAAATTGAGATGAAACCTCATGACTTTAATAGGAATTCCATGGATTGGCAATGCTTTCTTTTCTAGTTAATATTTGAAGAGCTGTTTTCTCTCATGTCTTCTTTCCCAATCATTTCAAGGTCAATTGAAAACAAAGGGTTTATTAAAAATTTTGCTGGATAATCACTAAAAGTTGAAAGAATTACTTGTGTTTGGCAGCAACTTCCACGTGTTACCATTACTGCTGACAGTAATCGTAATTTGCTTTTATTTGTTGTGCTTTTTTAGCACAAAACCTTTGAATTTTCATCTCATTTCCAATAATTTTCTATGTTAATGAGAGCACTTCAGAAAGCAAGACAAAAATGTAGATTATGAGATTATCTTTGAGAACTGCTGGTTTAAAAATACGGACAACATATATTTCTATCTTAAAGAAAAAAAAGGCTGAACAGATGTAAAAATGGAGGATCGTTGAACTTTCTATAGCAAATGTTAAGATTTTACTTATCTTAACACTCTAAAGACAACAGTTTTTTCTGTGGTTCAGTTAATAAATATTCTTGTAATTGGAAATTATTAAATTTTTATTTAAGAAAAGTCAGTTAAAAATGGAGATATGCAAGCATGCTATAATTTCTGTTTGTGTAAACTTGATTTATTGAATGTGTATGGTGATCACTGAGGTTCCGGGTAAATAACTTTGCTGCTGTTGTTTATGCCTTTGTTTCCTTCAAGAACTTGCTTACTACTTTCTGATTAATTCTATAATTTGATAGGAATTTCAAGTACTTTTCTTGATTTCAGGAAATAATTTAAAATAAATAAAAAATCCTGTGAACCTTGCAATTTGACAAAAAGGTAAATGTGATATTCTTCATGTGAAGGTGCTACCAAGTTCAGGAGTGATGCTATTAACAGTTAATTATATTACAGTATTGAAATTAATGTTTTTAATACAATATATCATCTTTCTTCCCAAAGTCATTTTACAAAATGTGTGTGTCAACTGTCATCTACTAGATAGTTTAATGTTTTGGTGATATCTCTAAATGACATACTGCATGCAGATGAAAGAGCTTCAGTGTCTTGGTCAAGATTGATAAGGATTCATTGGGGCACCTGGTGCTTTGTTTTAGGAGAAAAAGTGCTGTGCTCAAAAGGAATCCATGTCAAGATTTACACCTAGAATCTGTGACCAGAAGAAACAAAATAGGTTTGTGTGGGAGAAGATGTAGGTTTTGTGAAATGGCAGGAATACTACGAATGCTGGGTCAATGAGGACACGGACTTTACAAACCCCAATGCTCCCAATATTGATATTTTACACAGGGTCTACAAGGACACGAACTTTACAAACCCTAATGCCCCTGATATTGCTTTCTTAACGTCAGTGGTGTAATAAAAAGTGCGTCACAAACGTGTCTTCTCTAGTGTATTTTCCCTTAGTCATTCCCTACCCAAGTTTCTTCTTCCCACAGTCCCCTAGGGTTTCTTTCCCACCATTTTTCCGCATTGGTCAAGATTCTGTATCCTCATTGGTCCTTAACCCCGTTCTCTGATTGGTTGTTAGTCTTGTTCTATCATTGGTTGTTGTAATGTTCCACCCTTTTACCCCATTGTTACATTTTTGATCCCTTATTTGCATGTTCCTTGACCAATAGGAATCTTTGTACCGCCCACCCTTCTAGAACCTTCCCTGCCTGAGATTGTATAAACGAGGTGTTCAAATAAACGTTGCTTCTTTCACCACCAAACCTCCTAGTCTCTGGTCATCCTTCCTTCACAGCTGTTGCGAATTGGGGGCTCAGGTGGGCTGGGCACAGAGGGAGCCCTTCCCAGCTCTGGGGAGAAACCCTCAGAGTGATTTCGTCCACTGAGAGGTTTCAGGGGCATCTTCCAAGTCACAGTTTCATGTTGTAATCTTGTTTTACCTGTCTGTGATAGCAATCAAAGGTAAGTTGGAGTGTATAATAAATTGCAGCTTGACTTGGAGAGGACAACAGGCAGGTGGTTAGTGTACAGTAGATGTCCAAGGACATTTGGAGCCCAAATAGCACAGATACCAGTGTGGTATGTCTGTAATTTAGCTCCTAATTCGGGAGGCATGTAGTTCTCCTTAGTGTCTAGTAATATATTGTCCACATCTGTGTAGATTACCTTGGACTTCATTGAGTATCTCAAATAGCATCATGTGCTTATGATGAGAGCTCAAACTTGAGCTTCATATGGTGCTTGCAAGAAGTGCTGCTCACCCAAGAGTTGTTTGGATTAAAGGCATACCATTTCCATAATGTGTTTCTTTTGCTTGAGTCCAGAGCAAATAAGGCAAATCACTGAGGGGAAAACATGGGAGACAGACCTGCCAGGTGGGTGTCAATAAGCAGTGTTCTGATTTTTGTCCTGGATTTCAGCTCAAGAAAAGTAAACATGGTGTATTATGGAAGTTTGCAAAGGCTCTCAGCAAAAATCACTGCAGATAAATCAATCCCCACAATACTTTAATTCTTAGGACTCAAATGCAGAGATCCAGTGCTATTGTTGTCTCTAAAATGGCCAGTTGTGATTTAGAGCCTCTCTTCTCTCTGGAAACCAGATCACAGAATTTTCTGCAGATGCTGACTTTGGTTTTGTTTTTTTCTTTTCAACAGTCAATTATCTATTGCAGTAGTTATTAATCTTTAACTTTTGAACTTTCTTAACTTTCTTTTGACTTAAAAAAGAGGAATAATTATTTTTTCCTGAAATATTTACACCCTTCCCCCATTGTGAAAAAATACTGTGATGCTGCAGTCCCTATTCAGTAATATAATTAGATTAGTTATAAGAATAATCCTTGAAATTGGCATCTGCAAACCATTTTCAGTCAACAGAAGTGGTTCTTTAAACCTTCAGGCAGGGTATGGTCTTGCCTTTCCTGCCAGCAGAAATAATGCAATATTAAATTGAGGCATGTCAGGTGCTTTTGGCATAACTTTGAGAACTTGATGGTTTTTTATTGTTGGGGTTGGTTGGTTGGTTGAATGCGGTTTCGGGGGGTTTGTGTGGTTTGTTTTTTTTTTTAAATTTTCCAGCTTTGCCTAGCTTGATATTTCCATCACTGGCTGTAGATTTTTCCCTAATTTACAAGATGACATGACTGTCTAGATCAGATTTTTTTTCCAGTATAGGTGCTCACAGACACTGATCAGATGATCTCTACTTTTTCAGTGAGGTAAACAGAACAGGATCCTTATGTTTCTCTAGTCTAGGCAGGATTTTCATGAGTGTGTAATGTTTTTTTGTGTTTGTTGGGTTTTTCTCCCCCCCGTGCTGTTTCTATGGCATTCTTTGCAATATGGCAGAATGAAATGAAGAAGTGTCCTGAGGCAGTGAAGGGGGGGAAGGGCTAGAAGCACAAATAGTGTTTAAGTGAAATAGGAATGCCTGGAAAACATTAATAGCTCAGTTATAGCTGAGCTGTTACTTTGATTCTAACATTGAAATATGCTGGCTTGGAATTGCACTGTTTTCACATCACTGTTCTGCACCTTTGGGAAATTACAGACCTGTCAAGCACAGCCAGTTTGCACGTTGTCCTCACTTAGCTGCTGTTTTCACACAGAATGAGTATTAAAATAAGGTGTTTAAAAATTTTGCTCTGCAAGACCTGCATAATGATGTATGATAGATGCATCTGTCATGGAAATAACAACTCCAAGGGTGGTCTTCTGTTTATCCCCAACCATGACTACTGCTTTGTCTTCACAAATGTGCTTGAGTGTGACCTTAAGTTACATTTGTCTCCACTCTGCCTTGCTGTGCTCCCTAAAACAGCCTTTGGATTACTTCAGGAATTGGGGAAGGAAGAGGAAACATGGTTCTTTAGGTGCTCCTTACATTTCTTTTGCCCCATGCCAGCCCATATGACACAAAGTGAGAGATGCAGTCTGAGCTGCTCCTGCTGAGGCAAAGCAGCCAAGGCTCCCTTTGCTGGTGTTGCAGGAAGGCTTCATGCTGGTGCAGGTGCAGCATCACCTGTAATACATGCTCTCCTGCCTTTGTCCAGCATTGGAGAGCATCACAAGCATTCTGTAGGCACCAGTGTGGAAAGCAGATACGGTGAGGAGAATTTTTACATACTTTGAGAACATGCATCCCACAGACAGTGCACTAGGTATGTGACCTACCTATTTCACTGTGTTTTGCTCTGAATGAATTTCTTACAAATCAAATGCAAGTTTGGCTGTTCTATTTCTTTTTAAGTCACAGTCAACGCTGGAGTCCTCAGGACTAGTTTCTATTCTTATGAGCTGTGGTCTTTATAACTCCCTACTTTAAGTGAAACCTTTATGACCTATTTCTTGGGTCTGGGCTGAGATAAAAATTTCAAAAATGCTTTTTCATTATCTGATCAATCTGCTCCCAGAGGGTAACAAGAACACCTTTGGAATTGTGTATTTAGAGGAAATACTTGAGGGAACCAAATGCATGGAGCCAGTCAACCCAGATGCATTAAAATAAATGGATCATGTACTGCTAATTTGGACATTCTATAATCCTAGTCTTAGTTGGAACTGTCCAGTTTCCTTCTGGGAGCAGAGACTTGCTCATGTGCAAGAAATGTGGAAACAGGACTTAAGTGCAAATCACCACCAGGTGAGCTTGAGAAAAAGTGGATGAGTTGTCCAAGCTCTTACGTGAGAATTAAATTTAAGAAATTAAATCATTCCGAAGCAACTAAGTTACCAAGAAAGACTTTATAAGTAAAGGTAATGTATGATAAGCCTTTGAAGTAACCCAGGAACCAGAGTTTTCAGTAGCAGAGAAGGTTTAGCCATCTCTCAGCAGGGTGCTGAAATCCATGGAGTTCACCCAATCTAGACATGCATTCTTTTCCCATTTAATTAGTCTGTGCACCTTTGAATACAGCCGTGTTTAGCCAAGAGAATTATTTGGCCCAGCTCTTCTAAATCCTACCTTAGGGAACATATTATTGTCATGGTAACATGGTGAGAGCTTCTACTGTTAGCTCAAGATAGGAGTCTATATTGTTTCAAAATGTATATTTGGAGCACAGCTTATTAAAATCATCAATATTTATACAGCAGATAATATCTTCAGACAGGCTGGACACCATCTGTCACAGTCTGATTTTATTTTATGGCTGTAGCAAAGGGAACTGACAGTGTAGAATTTTTCACAGAAGTCAGCTGGAAGTGTGTCATAATTTTCAGGTAACCCTGTGAAATGTTGTAAATGATGGTCGTGTATTCATGTTATGTAAATGAGGAAAGTCCTTGTTTGGGGGAGGGATTGATTTCTGTTTGTTTGCATCCTGCAACAAGTTTAAATTCTCTTTAGTGCTCTATTGTACTGGAATAATTCATAATTGAATCCTTGATACATGCCTTATGTATCTCTGCAGGGAAAATTGAGCATGAAATTATTCGCTATGGAAGGATTACTGGATGCAGGAAATGGCAATTTTTATAATTAAATAAGACTTGAGCAGTTCATGGAATTACCTTCAGATGGGAAATGAAAATTAAGGTTGTTTTCTTTTTCATGGTAAGCATTCAGTGTATAGCACCTTTAGCACTTTATGAAATGTTTTATATCATTAGAACAACAAAATACTCATGATAAATTTATTCAAATTATATTATTGCATTTTAGATTATATTTATTTGCTAGAGTTTTATACGACATACAGCCCTTGCCAATAGACAAACCAGTTTCAAAGATGGCAGTAGTAATATTGTGTGCTGAAATTGTTTTCTTGATATGTGTGTCATCGAATAAGTACTAAAATGTGTTTTTCAGTGAAGATGCAGTAATTGAAGGTACATATAAAATAGTTTTATGCCCAGGAAGATAGTCCTGTTTCTCCAAAACTTTTATGCTTTAAGTTATTGAGTTCATTCCCTTTACTGAAGTAGGTACTTAGCAGTCCACTTTGGTGCATCTAATTGACAGCCCATTGAGATATATGTGCATCCTGCTGCTTCATAGTTATGGGCTTTTTATCAAGACATCCTTTTCTCGTCATGATGAATGTAAATACTTGAACCCTTCTAATTTGTATATTCATATGCCTGCATGCATTTGTGTGCACATTTCTCCTATGTTAGTGGCTGTGTTGTTGCTGTTTAATACATGTCTGCTAAGATTTGGTTTAGCCTATATTAGATACCGATTTAGAAATGTATGGGTAATGAAAAGTATTCTTGACTTAAAGACCCATTTTTTTCTGAATCTGCTCCTTTCCTCTGCTACCTATAAACCAGAATTTCAATTTCTAAAATAATGCATTTCAGTAAAATACCAAACAGTTGCCTAATATTGGAGTTGTTTGTATGGTGTACAAGCAAGTGATCAGTGCAATTCCTTAGGTCGCTTACTCTTAGTCTGTTTTTTATGAATTCTTCTATTATGCTGATTTGTCTCTCTGTCACTGAAAACCTCCTTTGTGGAAAAAAACCCTCGAATCAAGTGAACTTGTCCAACAGCCCTACCCTACCCTGTGATACCCCTGCCTGTTCTCAGTTATCAGACTTTGTGTCTGGTTACACTTTTTAAGAGCATCAATTCTGTATTGGTCAGGCCACATGAAGGTACGGTTTAGATTGTGCTTTTCAACTTCAGAGTTAACCAAAAAGCTGACATGGTGGCAGTCATAGTTGTTTCTCTGTCTCAGTTTACTTGTTATATTTGTCCATCTGTATAACAAAATTAAAGAAATCCTGAGATTTAAATGTACACTTTTCATGGTATGACAGTGAAGAGGTAATAGAAGGAAAGGAGATGAAAGAGAAGTTACAGCAGTATGTGTAGCTTCTTTAACTTTTTCAAAGGCTTCTCTCAACCATTAATGTAATAATAATGTGGCTTTAAAGGCCTCTTGATGGAGATGACCACAAAATCCCAGATTATTGTTTCTTTTGGAATAAGGTCCAGGTCAAACTTCATCAGTAATTTTTCCTTTAAAATAAGACAGAATAAAAGTAACAAAGGCGTTGGAAATTTTTGGATTTTGTTAAAACTGGAGATGAAGTTCAGTGCAATGGAAGACTGCATAGCAAGCAAATGAGAGCTGCAAAAAAAAAAAAGTACATTTTATTGCATCCTCAAGCTTGGCAAATAGCTTTGGAACAAAGACACTCTTCTATTTTATGTGGAGTGGGCATATTCTCAGGGAGAACAGCAGGGGCGTTGTGTGTCTGGTTCCATGGATGGCCTGTGGCATACCTTCCACTATTCCACTTGAGATTGCAACATTACAGCAGACTGGAATCATAGAAAACCATGGCTGAAGGTGATGTTGAGAAATCACTGTGTTCTAGCTTTAGCATTGAATCAGGTGGGAGAATTTGTTTTGAGATTGATTGTTGCTTTATGCCTTAAAAAAAAGAAATTTCTTGCTCACTAGGATTTTGTTTTAATGTCCTTAATTTAATTTAGCCATTGAGAAGACTATGGCCTCTGTAGGGCAGACAGGGCTGAACGGGGTGTGTAGCAGCTCTTAAATCATCACAGTCAGCAACCCAGTGCATTAAGCCATCGGCAATTTCAGATTGCTTTAATATGCTGGATTGCAAACCATGGCAAATCAGGAATTCCTGCATTCAGCCATCCCCGCAGCAGGCTCTGGGAGAAATGGCATAAACTGCTTGAGCAATCCCAGTTTAGTCCTGGAGGACCTCATGTGGATTACAGTGAGTCACAAAGTGCTTCCATGGCAGGCAGAGTTAGTACTTCTGTAGTATCTGTCCTCATAGTACCATTTCAGAAGATTCATATAAACACTGTTGATGGTGAGCAGAGTCAGAACTGTTTTCCTCTATCCTTCAAAAGCAGTGCTTAATTCTTCTAAAGAATGTCTCATTTACCTACATCTATTTTTATTTTTTTTTTTAACTAAATAGTGTGAGCAAATAAGGAATTGGAAACACAGAGGGACCAGAATCTCAGTGCGGCATTTATTTTTTTCAAAATAATCTTTTTGTTTGTGTAAGTGCAAGATTGAATGTGAGCAACTGCTGACATACTTGCTCTCCAAACCTCAGTGCTACCCTTAAGAATATCAGTGACAGAGGTACAGTCTAGTTGTCATCTCCTGGGCTACAAGTTTTATGAACTTTTTTTGGGGAATTCAAGTGTGAAGTGAATCCAGATGTTTTGTACTAGAAAAGATGGACATTGAGTGCTCTAAAGGCCCAAAGTAGGAGTATAAGAGCTTAGCCAAAATTAATTTAGTTGGCTCGTGGTGACTTTTGTAGCTGTCTTCATGTTGTAAACATCTGCTTCAGTCCCAGTGACCTTAAATTTAGACTACCCACTTCTAGCCTTGCCTGTCATAGAGCGCATGTCTACCAGTTAAGACTGGGACAGCTATTTGGCAAACAGGTGACTAGAATGACTTAAATTATTTGATGCAAATTTTATGCACTGTGTCAGGTCATTCCAGTGTTCAGCTGAGGCCTGATTCCAGTGTGGAATGCTTTTTATGGCATTGTGGTGTATCTTGGCCCAGCCAGTAAACCATGTGGACAGGACACTGTAAAGAGCAAGCTGTAATCATGAATAGGGAGAGAAATACTGGTTTAGCTGTTGAGCTTGAGGAAGCAGCAACCCTTCTTTGGAAAAAGCAGCATTTGAAAAGCTGCTATTTTCCATTAGATATGTTGTTACAAATACCCTAATTACACTCCAAAGCCTGTGGCACCTCTGCAGGAGCTTAAGCTCTTTGTTTCTTCTCCCTTCCCCCAATGCCAGTCTTGTAATGATGTCAAAAGCGGCCACCCTTACCCCTTCTGCACCAACTCTTTTCAAGGGTATTCTCCTGACTCACATGATGGTGTGGGTTTTTGTAGAAAACTTAGTTTTTACTATATCCTGAATGCTTTGTGTAATACAGGTAAAACTTGTGTATGGACATATTTTTGAGGAAAAAAAAAATCCCCTTTGCTTCAGATGAGTAACAAACTCATGCATAGAGGTGTATATGTATTTGTGTATTGTTGCTGTAGGTGGAGTCTTTCACCATATGAGCAAAAGCTTTTAATAGTTGTTTGCAACAAAAAGATAGCCCTAAAAAAGAGGGTAATACGTCGACTTTCTTGAAAGAGGTAACTTCTTCTGGTCTTTTGCCTAACAGTAGTGTATTTCTACAGTCTTATTCAAGGCTAAGCACAAAGGAAGTAATTTTTCAGGGTATTCTCTTGTGGTATTCTGTAGCATCTGGAAGGGAGGAAACCTCTCTCAGAGTGAAATGAGGCTCCTTTACTTGGAGCCCCTCTGTGGTGAAAGCAGAAGTACTCACTTCTTGTGCAAACATGATAACAATGTCCTTGAAATAGAGTAGATGTGATATTGTGTGTGAGAAAGAATATGATTACACAGACAAAAAGGGAATGAACGTTTTTGTGTTTTTAATGATTATGTGGAAACTGCCTGGCTAATTTTTTTTTTGATGATTTTGTCAGTGTTGAGATTTTGGGGCTTTTTTTTTCTTCAATAAAATGAAACCCCAATTGCGGCTTCTTCTACATATCTTGCAGCATCTTTATTGGCTCTCCTCCCCTCATCACTCAACAAAAGAGGTGTAGTAAACTGTAGATTCTGAAGCTTATCCAGTCAAATATGCTTTGGTTATTGAGACCAGTAACTTGACACCTTAAAACTATTTGGCTTATTGCTTATGTCTCCTGTGCAGGTGTTTGCAAACTGTGGTGGAGTTTGTGCCCTGCTGCCCTTGGTGCCTCCTCAGGACACTGGTGACAGTGGCTGGATGTTCTCTGGGCACATAATGTACCTATGCATTCTTCTTCGCTATGCATCATCCAATCTTCTCTTAGTATAGTGTACAGTGTGGGAAGGACTTTCTGTGGTGATTATTCGCTTGTGATAGAGCTGTTAGGTAAATTAAAAAAAAAAAAGATGTGTGGGAAAGTTGGAACTATAGAATTTTTTCTCACTGCAAATAAATGTGTTCAGACCTTCATGCATGTGTATATGTATGCAGCAACGATATACAGACCAAAATGGAAAGCTTACTTCCAAAAAATAGGACTGTGCACGTGAAACAGGCTAATGGAGGAGGGACAGTGGTATCTATACACAGAAATGGGCAACTTACAACTCAGGGCCCAGCCACAGCCAATGACTTCAATTTGTCCGTAGTTAGGTGCTTGACTTCCAGGTCTTACAGGACTGCATTTGGCTCTGTGGTAAAACCTGTGGAATGTTCTGACCACTGGCAGGAAAGCTGCAGTGAGTTCCTCTGTGGTTTTTTTGGCCAATGAAATTGATGCATTGAGGGATATGGTTTGCTTTTCAAAGATAGGTATTTTGGCAAGATAGAATGTCACTATAACATGATGAAAGGCAAAGAGAATTGGGATTGTGCAGCCTGGAGAAGAGAAGGGTTTGGGGAGACCTAATTTCAGCTTTGCAGGACCTGAAGAATATGTACAAGAAAAATAGAGAAAGACTTTTTACAGGGAGCATGTAGTGACAGGACAAGAGGGAATATTTTGAAACTGAGAGAGTATATTTAGATTAGATATTGGGAAGAAATTCTTTACTGTGAGAGGGGTGAGGCACTGGCATGGGTTGCCCAGAGGAGTTGTGGCTGCTGCATCCCTGGAAGTGTTCAAGGCCGGGTTGGATAGGGCTCTGAGCAACCTGGTCTAGAGAAAACTGTCCCTGCCTGTGGCAGAGAGGTTGGAACTAGGTAATCCCTTCCAACCCAAACCATCATATAATTCTATGATAATATTTCTGACTACCTCTTATTCCAGCCTAAATCTCATGGAAGTGTAGTAGTCCAGTGTACTTTCTTGGCTGATTAAGGTCAAAATGGAGGAGGCATCCTGTAGTTTGACATATGCACAAGAAACGTCCTCTGCTTAACTTTTCAAGTTGAGGACATCGAAAGTCATCACCAGGTCTACTTGCTTCTATGAGCTCCAAATGCAATAGTTCCTCTGTGCAGTGAGAATGTTTAGAAGTGAGATTTGGGGCTTTTCTAGTAGTGGGCACAACATACTGTTAATGGGGAAACAGGTCCTTGAGCTTCTAAGGGGCTGAAGAGCTTCACTGCTTGTTAATGCCAGTAATAGCTGTGTTCACTGGCTGTGAAGGAGATGTGTTGTGATTTATTATTTTTTAATTATCCCTCTCCCAAGCATGAAACGTAATTGAATTTTAAGGATTTGGACTGTGGTTTCGGATGATGGGCATTTATGCCTTTGTAGAGCAGCTAATGTGAACAAAAGAGCAGATCTACACTGCTTCTTTCTCTGCTGCCCATCTCCCTGATGCTGCAGATGCCTGAGCTGCTGCTGGTGAGTGCTACAGAAGGCTATTCAGCTCCCTTTGCAGTCTGCTCTATACCCTGATTCTCCAGGAGATACCGTGGCTGTGGCTGCAGATTAGATTTTTCTCTCCCTCCCCCTGCGAGACCTCTGTGTGCTTTGACGTCATGTGTGCTCCTTTCAGTTGCCATAGCAGCCCCATTCCCCAAGCTCTGCCTGTCTCCTCTGGTAGGTTCCACAATGGTACAGCCAACATCACGCTGCACAATGGTTTCCAGGCAGTGAAAGAGCGTGATTCAGCAAGCCACTCTTCCCCCCCTCCCCCTTTTATTTCATTATTATCAGACATTTTGCCTCTCCTTTTTTCTGTTCTGTTCAACTCCATCCCTCAGGCTTTTATTCAGTTCTTTAAAGGAAAAAGGTGATTTACCTTGAAACCAGCTGCCCATCTTTTATTATTATTTTTTTTTCTATTGTTATAAATAGCCCATTTTTTCCTCGGAACTGTTTGGAATGTGATTTAAAAATACCACCTAAAGTCGCAGTTTGGGGAAAAGGTTTCTGGACGAGGAGAATAGCTCGCAAGCAAGGAATGGTATGTGTTGATGCTAATCCTCTTTGATTAACTGCTTTCACAGGGTGGGGTGATGAATATTGATTGCTGTTAAAAAAAAAAAAACAAACAAAAAACCAAAATGGGAGAGGGAAAGAGAGAAGACAGGTTAATGAAGTAAATTGCTAACCGAAGCAAGAAGGCTGCACCTGTCCATTTTGTGGCCAGAGAACCATCATTTTCCTGTGTTCGGGAGTGTATGAGCTTTAATATTGGGGCGCTGTAGGTGACCGGTGGCCGTGAGAGCAGGGCAGGGGCACAACATGGATGGGATGCGATAGCGCTTTACCAGCTGGCTCATGTAAACAGCAGTGCTTTACTCAGCCCCATCACCTCTAACGCTGCTTGGGGGCTCTGGGGGGAAGGAGGTGTCTTGGCTCGCAATTCAGTAGAAATTAGTATATAATGTGGGTTATACGGTTGACGCAGAGCCATATAAAATTTGAATGTGTAATAATAAAAGGGAAGAGAGGATAAGCAACTGGAAGATTTAGAGGACAGAAGTCTTGGCCTTTTGCAGAGTGGTTGAATACAACAGAAAAAAAAAGTGTGTTTGGGATGAAGTGTTTGACAAACCTTATCGGATGTGGGGATGGGGGTTGTTATTGAGAAAGTGGCCTTTAATCATCACTCTTCTCCATTACTTGGGTGCAAATGAACAAGTCGGCCCATTGGGTTTTACAGAACCAACACAGCTTTCAGGAGAAGCATTTGCAGGCCAGTTATTTTGCAAAAGAGAATTAACCATCTGTAGGTACTACACTGAAATCAATGTTGCTTTGCAGGGAAATCCTCTGACAGCAAAGCTACTGCTACAGGAAGAAATGTTGGGGGGGGCTGGTTTACAGAGGAGGGACAGTATTAAAAATAATACAAATTTGACTTGGCTAATGATGTGTTACAGCACTGTTTAACAAGCAGGCAGTGCTTCCAGTGAACTGTGATGGGCATGTTTCACACCATTTGTGTCCCGAGTGATTGTAAACTTGTTTACATGGGTTCATTTTGCTGCATAGCTTCATGATATCCTCAGTGCAACCTTCCCCTCCTCTGATATGTTCAGAGTTCTGCCAGAGACTTTTTAGAGACAACCCAATGCTATAAAAATACAAATTTTTGAGAAAATGATGGCGTTGAGTAGACATTTATTACCAGGAAAATACAAATTAGTATAATGTAAATGATCAGAGCAATCTGAAATCAGCTTGCTGGAGGACACAGAGCTTGTCCTGCAAGCTCAGCTTCAGATAAAGAGAACAGGATGGTGTAGGTACTGCACAGGGCTGTTTGTCTTTGCTCATGTATAACCTGCCTTCGGTCCCCATGCCTTGGGCAAAGTGGAGTGAACCAAACCTCTCGTACTTTAACCCTCTTTCAAAACACTGCTATGTAGTCACTGGTCAGGAAGACTGTCAGGTAATGTTTTCTTCTGTGCTCCTGCTGTGTGCTCTCTTCCTGCTAGGAAAGGTGGCATAGAAATACCTTTTCAATTGGCTCAGCTAATGACTTTGTCTTACAAAGATGCAGATGTGAATGACAAAGGTGATTTGACCTCAGCCATTAAACAGTCTTCTTTTTCTCTGACTCTCAGTAAACTGCACTCTTGTGCATTGCTCTCTCCTGCTGTTTCAGAGTATGAATAATTTGTCAGGGTCCTGTTGTAATTATGGTTTTGTTGAGGAGCATTAGGATTATGCTAAATAGGATAAGGACGGGAATCACTTACCATGAAAAATAAGTTACCTGCAGCTGCCTGTCTGCCTGCTTGGAAAGTGTCCTCGTTGTCAGAAAGCCCCTTCAGTGCACACATACATTTCTATAAGCAGACCTTGGGGATGAATGTTTTCTTGTAGTTTTCGGGGTTTTTTTTTCCTCCGCAGTCCGCAGTTGACATGTTTGCAGCCATTTTTTTGAGATTTAACAGTGCTGGATCAAGCACCAGATCTGGCTTGGGAAAGCAAAGAGAGTTTCAAAATTTCACTGCCATGGTATTGGATAATGTCATGAAGTTCACTTGTAGTTTACAGTCCATTGCAAAACTCATCCAATTCAAGTAAGAGCTAAAGGAGGGCCAAAAGATGGTTTATCCTTGCTTTGGCAGAGGACATCACAGTTTTGTTAAGACTTGGAAGGCAGAAAACTGCATTTAGGTGAAGGTCTCCAGCTTTCAAATTGGTAACCTCTTAAACTATTGGTCAGTAGAAACTACCCAGTTCTTTGGACAATAGGAAATTAGAGAAAATATCACCAACTTGTTGATAAATTTTCAAATCAAAATCAAATGTTTCTTGGTTTGGTTTTATGGCAAGCATTCTACAGCCATAGCCCCTCCCATTCCACTGGTTACATTTTGAGCCTATAATAGCACTTCTAGAAATTTTGTCCTAAAAGCCTAGTGATTGCAGTATTAGCACATTTGCTGTTCTGTTATGTCATCAAGTGTAAAGGAGAGACTTCACTGGACCACAATACTGAATAGAAATAAAACCTGGTTTTCAGTGCTCATATTCTGCTGCCCTTTTCTATGAGTCTTGCATACTTGCTTTGAAGGCTTCTTGCATGAAAAATGAACCCTCATGATAGGGTCCTAGTTAAAATTAAAAAACACTGCACTTACTGTGATTTTCTTTTTTTTTTTCCTTCTGGCAGCACCATCTGTGGAGGCAGATATAAAAATATTCTGTCACAGAACCTAAATCTTTTGTACTCAGTTAACCGCCTGAAATTGATGGTCTAAAACTGAAAGTAACATACAAGTTTAATTAGTGTGAAATATCAGGTGTCAAGGCTGTGTTACCTTTCAATTATTGTGTGATATATTAAAGTAGAGATCAAAAGCAGTACAGGGGATGAGACAGAATTTCACAGTCCCCTGTCCACTACTTGCAAAAGTTAAACAGCTGTACTTGAGTTGCTATACTGTGCTTTAGCCTGATCGCTGTAGCTTTGTTAGCAGGCTTTAGAATCAGTCTTGGCAAGTTGTTAAAAGAGAAGGACAGGAAATTCAAGTCCCAATACTTTCCAGTCTTACTTGTTTGTTTCATAGCAAGATTTTTGATAAAGAATTTGGTGTATGAACTCAATAGTGGTGGTGGTGTGTTCTTCTCAGCTTCATGTCCACAAAAGGGATGTGAAGTCTTGAAAAAAGCTGGAGATTCAGAAGAGCCTTCCAGTCAAGTCAGTAGCTGCTTCACCAGGATCCTACACTAAGAGGTCCATAACCCAGGAAATTAGGAACTGTAGTTTGACATGGGATTTCAGGGAGCATGAGTTCGCTGAACCCAGTCCAGTGAAGTATAGTGGGGCCTCTCTTGTTAAGTAGTTTTCTCCTGAGGCTTTTTAATTTGCTATTCTTATTACAAAGTTCTAGTTCTCTTCTGAGATATTTGAAAACACATTGTGATACAGGGGTAAGAAAATGTTGCCCAAATCTTCCACTTACTAGCAATCTCTTATTTTTTTCAGTGCTGAGGCACCAGAGCACTGTGTGTTTCATTGTTCCTTCTCTTATTGACTGTCTTAATACCACAGCATTTGCTTTTTACCACATTTCTTGAAGTTGTCTCTAAGGTTCTTAAGTGAATGCACTTTGTCAGTTGAACCTCTTTTGTTACATTTTGTTGTTTAAGAGGATGCTAATTTGGTAAACAGCAGTAATTTACAGGCCTTTTCTTATGCCCATATCTATCCATATAACACAGTTTTTGAAGCTGTTAACACTGTCAGAAGCCAAATTTAATTTCCATTCCCAGATATTGGTGGAAGATGACTGTGCACGTATCTTAACTTGTTATAGGTAAAGTTTCTGCTCTTTCTTATTGTAAAGAAAAATTTGAATATCTGACCTGAGAAAGTATAGAAGCAAAAATAATTATTTTAGAACAGTTTTATGAATTTTTTTTTAGTGCCATCTGTTGCAATTTGAAAAATCTCGAACATGTGCCCTTGAGCACTAGGGCCTGGATTTTTTTTTAAACCTATTTTTGCTGGTGGAGGGATAACCATGATGCACCTCCCCCATTTAAACAGCACTTTAGCCCTTCGTTCTGCATTATTTTCTCTCTCTTGCCTTTCTTCTTTGTGTGGAAGAAGGGAAATTTATGGCACAGATACTGCCTGAACTGGATGCATTATGGTATAATCAGAGGAAAATCATAAGTCCTTGTTATATGATGTTGCAGATACTGATGTTCTGGGTTAGTTTAGCTTGCTGAAATTTTCTGTTTCTTTTAGACTTTAAAAATAAACCCCAAATTTTTCTTTCTCTCTTTTTTCCTTTTTTTTTTTTTTTT
>VWZD01002630.1:26640-76942 GCA_013396695.1 Sakesphorus luctuosus
TTTTTTTTTTTTTTTTTTTTTTTAATGCTTAGGGCTAGTATTAGAAAGCTGTACCAACAACAGGCCAAACCCAAACATGAGCTATGGCAACCCATGCATGAAGTTGATGCCTTTGAACTATTTCCTATAGATGAGACATAGCACATGCTGTGGTGAGTCAACAATGTATGATTTTATTACATCATACTCCTTCGCAAAAAACCACCCAAACCCAAAACAAAACAACAACAACAACCAAATGCCAACAAATGCTTTATGCTGAAGTGTATGCTGATATTTTTTTTCCTTTTTTTATTTTGGTGAGGGTTGAGGGAACATTCATATTACAACTTCCAGTGCTTTTTGAGTACACATTGGCATAATACTGTCATCTTATAATGAGTTTTTCAAGTGTATAACTTTTGCATTGTGCAATTATCAGATGGAGCACATCAGGAATGTGCTTTCAGTGGAAGTATTAATATAGCAAAAT
Source organism: Sakesphorus luctuosus (assembly GCA_013396695.1). NCBI lineage: Eukaryota > Metazoa > Chordata > Aves > Passeriformes > Thamnophilidae > Sakesphorus > Sakesphorus luctuosus. The sequence continues at coordinate 27,113 of VWZD01002630.1, forward strand.
AATTTTAAAAAGATCCTACATATGCACTGTTATGAGCAATGTTTTAAAAATAGTAAAATCTGTTTTACTACTGTAAAAATCCACTATTTTTTACTTTGATTTTTCTAACTAATGTTTTGCATCTCTTTGATTTGGTGTGAGGGAGAGGAAAGGTTGTTTTGTTTCTCTTTGAGATGACCAAAGAAGATTGTGATGAATCCTCAGAGTTTTTGGACAAATATCTGTTTATCCTTGGACAGGAAAATAAATTGTGAAAGTTGTGATGAAAAGCAAATGTTCTTCTAAAAATACGCTGTAGTTTTAATTATCTTTAGCCTGAAAATAATTTCAATGCATATTCTTACATAATAAGTAATTTTGATTATGATAATTTCTTTTGGTGTACCTTTGGGAAATGAGGTATTGCTTTTAGATTTCTCTTGTAAACTCAATAGAATTATTATGAAGTCTTGTTACTCTTTTCACCCCTAATACTATCTACTTATGTGTCAGATGCAGTCACCATAACCTGGAAGTCAACAACTTTTGAAAGAAATCAGAGATTCAAGTTGGTCTGTAGACTTCCAGCAGGTCTTGTGTGATTTGGTCTTTAGCAGTGGCCAGTGTCAAATCTTACTTCTGGTGCTTCTACACCAATAAGATGTAGATGCAAGTCACTGAAATGTTTTAACCATTCTGTAGGGAAATACAACTCTTGTAGATGAGGCAGAGATGGAAACACACAGTACGTACTGGTGGACAGCAGTGGCACATGGGTGATGTAACAGTGAAGAAAGGAGTGCTCTAGTGGTGTGTGATTTTCATCCTTGGGAAAGCTGCTGGAAAGAATTGAACAGGTGTCAGTTAAATCTATTTGACTCCAGTTTGAAGGGAGGTGAGTAGCAGAAAGCAGTACCTGCTAGTTCACTGAGAGGATGTGTGTTCTTTTGGAATCTAAAGGGTTTCTGAAGGGGAGAAGCCATACATTGGACATTTGTGGCATGAAGAGTCCCATTCTGGGTGCTCACATCCTTTACTTCTTGACATCCACTGGAAGGAAAACATTTATGTAGAACTTATCCTCTCTGTATTACTACTATGATATTTTTAACATTTTATGGCTTTTAAGGCCTATTGTCCTAAGGTAGTCTTTGCTAGCAAGACATCCTTCATCTTGCTTTAATGTGTTGACTTCAGGAACTGTGACAGTGAACCTTTTGTATATGAATGGATCTGAGTGACTTTTGAATTCATGGTGAAGCGTAAAACCATACCTTTTTTTAAAATTTATATTATTTTAATTTCTGTGTTTTGGAGCATATAGATAACCTGCTAGTTTTAGATAATGAAAGTTTGCAACAACAACGTTTATAAGATTTATGATAGTTCATAGAGTTGTGCAAATAAAGGATTTTGTTAACATGTCCATAATGAACAACAGATAACCAGAGGTTGCATGAAATGTTTATGTTGTGTACATGTTAATACAATTATCTGATAGCTATGGTAGTCCAGTTCCTCACACCATTATTAAAAATGCTATATTTGTTGAAAAGTTGGTTTTAAGAAGCTGAGTGATGATTATCCCCACTCTTGGAAATTTTACATTTTAATAGTATATGTACTGCTAGTTTTGGAATACAGTGATACTGCTGTCTATCAGTAGTATGATTTCATCATTTGTCCCTCAGGTCTTTATCTTAATGTTGCAGCTACTGCTGTTGTTGTGTGGTATTTCAGATATGCACCAAGGGCCCTGTTCAGTGGACTTCCTGAGTTCAGAGCACATCTAAGTCACCTCCTCCAGCTTTGTTCTTCCCAATTTAGACTTAAGGATGGCTAATCAGTACAAACAGCAAGTTTTCAGAAACGCTATGTGAAATGAGTCAAAAAGCCCTCAGATATGTCATAGGGAGAGGAGTTGCTTGAGATGTTTTACTCCCAGCTGATATAATACTATTAGGCAAAAAGAGTTCAACACGTTTAATAGAAATTAAGGACTTTGAGGTCTTGTTCTGAGGCTGCAGCTCCCCAGAAAGTATCTGTAGGTGACTTCAAGCATGTCATACAATGCTCCAGCATGTATTTAAAGCTTGGTAGATGCAGGAATTAGGGATGCAGTGCTGTAAATATATGTGAAGCAAATGCAGTTTGGAATTTGGAGCCTTGATGTGCAAAGGCTTGTGCTTTCTGTGTGAGTTAATATCAGTCATTAAGGCAGATGCTTTGAGCATATAATTGTATTTTGAATTCAACCATTTCTGTTGATGAGAATGCAATCTTTGTAGCTGTAGAACTTGTATGTGAAATCAGAAACCACACCTAGAATTTATATAACAATCGAAGTTAAATTAACTGCCAACAAACTTGTAAAAATGGTCATGAAAATTAGCATTTGGAGAACAAAAGTCCTTATCAATATTCATCATAGAAAAGAACAGCTAAGGAAAAAGCCTGAGATATTTTTTTTAACATAAAAATAAGGTTAATGCTATGGGCAATGGGAGTTTTATAAAGCTGAGTTAGTAATTTTGGTAGAAATCATGCGAGAGAAAGGCTTTGATGTATCTAGGCAGAGAAGCAAAGTATCTGGGATAAAGGAATTTTGTTTGTTTGGTTGGTTTTTTTAAGTACTTGAAGGAACATTTGAGGGTCTTTCTGTTTTGTAGAGTCTTGGCTTGTATCTTGTTACTATAGTTGTGAGTGTTCTTGAAATACTGTGTCGGTTTCTCTTGTGTTTGTCACTGTGTAAGTGCAAAGTGCACAAAGAAAAATTCTGAACTCCATTTAGCCAAGTAATTTTAAAATACAAAAGAGCTCCAGTGAGATTAGCACAGTTAGACCTGTAATTGCACTTGTCTCAGACTTGTACCAGAGGAGCTCAGAGGCAATTTTCTCTGAAAAACCTGTTCTGCTCCTCTGCCTAATAGGCAAACCCTATTTATATTAAATTTGTTGCATGTTATAAATGTAAAAACTTATTATCTGTTACTGATGATGATGATGTAATGTCGAACATATTTCCACTTTGAGAACTGTTGCCTTCTCGTATTTCCAAAAGCTATTTGTCATGGGATCAGCTACATACAAACAAAGGTTTGACAGAAATGACCTCTAATAGTCAACACTTCAGCTATTCCCCTTCTCTATATTTTAAGGAGAGTGGATTTTTTCCAGCAAGTGCTGAGATCTTCACTTTGAATTACATATTTTGCAGTGGAACTACTTGATCACCTTTTATTTTAATAAACGTCACTGGAAATGCCCATAATGTGAATTTTACTGCCTTTGCATTTTTTGTTGTTGATTTTCTTTTTTCCTTTATTTGGATTTTTTTGTCTCCTAGGGATATTGCTTTGCAGAATGTTTTCACTCCCTTTTAAATTCAGGTAACATTATGGAGGTTTATGCTATTAGTTCTTATTCTGATTCATATCCCTTCTCCCTCCATCCTTAGTTTGTCTTTACTGATTCCCACTGCCCCTAAGATTAGTATTTTAATTAAAATATATTGAAATGTAGCATTTTCAGATCTTGCAGTATTTGGGGTTTTTTAATGCCTTAGGCTAAGTGCCATATACATATGGGAAACTATGAGCTGTCTTTTAATAAAATGTGGGCTTTTTGTCCATATTCAAAGAAAAAAATAAAGCTTGAGAGGCTTCAAAAATGCACTACTTTTCCACTAAGATTATTCCCTAGCAATATGTTCAAACATTAGGATCATCTTAGATGTTTGGGACTGATAGTCTTAAAAAAAAATTGGTTGGAAAGTGAAGATTTACTACGTTTCTGAATGCTTTTAAAGACACAGACATAACCTTGTGCTGTACCTATGTCTGTGTTCCTCCAGAAGCTTGAACTGGCCTTGGAAAATTCAAGCTTTTTGCACATTTAGAAAGTGAAAATGAATTTAATATAAAATATTCAAGTGCAGATGTCTGTCTTTGGGGAATCTCCAGTTGTTTAGTTTTACTTTGAAATACTGACAGATGATATGTTTTTATTCCACCACATGGCAGCCTGTGCTTATTGAAAAGGAATGAACCCAATTTACAAGCTTAATGCTTCTTTGTGTCAGGTGTGACCTGTGAACATATCAGATGAAATATTTGCGTTGGCTGTATTTTTTGAGTTGCTGATGGAAAAAATAGCTCTGTACCACCTGCTGGGCTAGCCCAGTGTTTGGCAGGCTCCCCTTCCAATCTTATGGAAAATATCCAGGACTATTGCTGTAGAATAAGGGAGCAGAATGTCAGACAAATATCTTCTGAACCTTTGAGCAATTTTTCAGTGTGATTCTTATGAGTTGTATTAAAATAATTTGAATAGCCTAGAGAAGAATAAATGGAAATGCCAAATCAATAACAAAAGACACAGAGAATGGTGCCAGCGGAAAGGTGGAGGAGAGACCAAGACAGCACTAAATTCAACTGCATTAATGGGTATGGCATATGAGCCCATATTATATAAAGTGGTGGGAAGTATTTTGTTACCATAGGGTGAAAGATTTTGCCTGCTTCCTCTTCTGGACTTGTTAGCATGGTATGCCTCTGTGCCTATTTCTTTGTGTACTGTTCTTATCCAAATCAAAGTGTCTTTCCTTCTTGCAATCTGTCAACATGAGCAGAAGTCTAAATATTCTGTGTCATCTTTTCCTCTGTTGTTGTGTGTATTGGAAAGAACAGGGAGCATTGACTGCGAGTGAAGAGCATGGGCTCTTCTAGAGAGAAGCGTCCATGGTACTGGCAGCATCAGCTACTCCAGTCAAGCTCCCTGCACTAGGATGTTGATCCAGCTTGCTCGAGGCAGCAGCCTGATAACTGCTATACAGAAACTAGGGTAGCTGCAAGCTCTTGGGGCAGTCATAGCCCAAATATAAAAAAGGGGTAAAACAGGTAAAACACATGTGCAGAGTTATCAATGCAATGCAGCCGGTATGATGGCAATGTCATTTTCATTCTCTCTATGGGATGGCAGACAAGGGAAAGGACAAAGGTAAATATGCATGGTGGAGGACTGTCCAGAAGAGTGGTATTATCCAGAGGTCATTTAAACTCATTGTGCATCCGCAGCCTTATCTGCAGCACCTAAGTGTGCTTGCTGTGTTGGATGCAGGCTGTTTGCAGTGGCAGGTTGGCAAGAAGAGAGAGAGCACTGCAGGCATGGTGCAGTACTTGTGCATTCTTAATATGCTCAAATTCCTGGCAAGATTAATAGCAGCAGTTCACCTGTGATGAGTTCGAGATGTAATTATTCAATAGGCATTCTTGAACTGTTGTTTGTTGAATAACTCTAGCTTGGTTTTATAAAAATCGGAGTTGTTCAGGCTTACAGTTTTTAATTACTTTAAAGAACAGCACAAATATAAAAGCAGACAGTAATGTCACATGAAAATATGTCTAGCAAAGGCTTCTGTCCTCAGTGGCCATTAGCTAAAGATTTGGAGAAGAAAAAGGAGAATAAGCTAAGCTGTCATTAATGTTTCTCTTGCTGTATGCTTCCGTGTTCTGAAACCATGACTTTTTTGGGACAGAAATTGTTTCTTAGTGTTAAAAATCCTGTTTCCTAATTCAGCATTTTCTACCCAGTATGTGCTTTATGAGCTCTTTTCTAGGTGTTCAATATGAACATCAAGTTCTGGCTGCATTAAAAATGCTGAGTTTGTGTTTTTAAAATGATTTTGGGTGTAGATTTAGTCCTGTTCTGGCAAACCCCCACATTTCTTCTTGTGTGAACCCTCTGTAAAACTGCAGGGCCTTTGAAAGTACTGTGAAGGTATAACAGCATCCTGAGGAAAAGTTCTGATTCCTAGGAGATACGAAGTCATTGCTATAGGTAATATTTATGCAGCAGGCTCAGGACTAATCTGTGTGTTGGAATGCTTACTGTTGCAAGCTAGTTTATGTAGACCAATGCAGCATGTAGAATCATAGAATGGCTTGGCATGAAGGGACCTTTGAACATCATCTAATCCAATCCCTTGCCACAGGCAGGGCCTTATTTCATTAGTGATGTGGAGACTTTCTGATATGCTTCCTTCCTGCCTTTGTTTAAAAATATAACTCCAGTTAGGAATCCAGTTAGTAGGTTTACTTTCCTTGGAGCAGCAAGTAGGGTGCACTGAGCCGCTGCCAGTGTTGTCCGTTCTGGCCTTTCATCACTGCATGAAAGGAGAGAAGAATGAGAGGATTTTCTTGATTTATAAGCTGTTAGGAATGAAATACAGCACACACGAGAAAGAAGCGTGGAATTCATTACCCTGTGTTTCATGAACTGGGCGTGATGGTTTTTCTTGGTTGCACATAAGAACCAGGTGACAAAACAATCCAAAATTTATCTAAGTTTCCTGTCCCTGTATTCTCAAAGCAGTTTTTTGTTTTGAACCTGAGTAGTTACTGTTGTTCATAGGTTTTCACCATTTAACCTCACTACTTCATGCCTAGTCCACGTACTGTATGTGTAGTTTACCACCAAAATTCAGAGATAGTATTTAAAAATTGGCTCCTATTCTGACATAGCAACATAAAGAGCAAGTAAAAAACAAAATTGAATTTTAAATTGCGTTTTAATTTTTAAATTTTTTGTGGCATTATGAGTGCTCAATTTGCTGTTGTATTTAAAATTAATTTTTTTATCTGTCAAGCTCTGTGAAAAGACTCTGCTGGATGTCTTCCATGTCAGAACAATGTCAAAAAATACCCACATGGTTGTACAAACAAGCAGTGTTTTATAAACTCTTTCATAAAAACAGTGTTTTGAAGGTGGTAAATACTCCTCAACCTAACAAAACTGTAGTGCAATTCTCTGCTTTTGAGTATTTGAAAAAAAAAAAAAGACAAAGATATCTGCTTGATTTTGGCTTTTTTAGATAGCTGTGGTAATTGTTAGTTCAGGTTACATGTGTGGCCATAAGCATAAAGTATAGCATAACACACATGTGAAGAAATATTGTCAAAACCCATGTGTTCAAAAGCCTTGACTGAAATCTTGAGACTCAGAAGCTGTTTTGTTTTCATTTTGTGAGCTTGTAGGTCTGAATGTTTTCTCTGAAAATCAAGAGTACATAATAAAATTAATTCAGGAAACAACCAAGCTAATAAGAAAATTACAGCAAAGGTTTTGGTGTCAGCAGCGGTGGGATAAATTTTACAGCAAGTTTTATTGGAAGTACTGTTTTACGTGTATCAACTGCCCAGCACCCTTACCAGGTAGAATCTGACCTAGGAAATACTACTTACATTTTTGGAAAAGTAATTGGCAAGATGTCCCCCCACAAGCCTATAGAATGTTAAAATTATAGAATGAAATATAGCTCTTTAAGCATAAATGACAAAGTCAACAAAGCAGTACTGTTTATCTCGAGCAGCAAGAAATGGAGTGGATGGTGAAACAGCTTTATGATGCGTTTTATTGTATCTTGAAGGTGGACTGTTGGAAGAAGAATTTGCTCACATTCAGATACACATTGCCCTGAATCTTTTTCCACCTGATAATTAATACACTTGGCTAGCTGGCTCAATAGTTTGTTCCTCTGAATGGTCTGGGCACAAGATAGTTCATACCAGTTAACCAATGAAGCAGAACTTGGTGGGGTTATGAAAACAGTACAGACAATGACAATCTTGGTGCGCATCTATTTTTAGAATTCTGAGGACGTCAGAATTATCTCGGCTCTCATTAGTTCTTTGTTCTTTTTGTCAATGAATGAAAGAAAAATTACAACCTGGCTCCAATTTTTTATGGTATCAGGAATATATGCTTTTTGACACCAGATTCTGGTGGTGATGATGATGACATAAAATCACACATTCCTCTCTTTGTCTTTCTTTCTTAAATACCTTTTGCAGTCATGGGGAACATCTCCTGTGTAACTTATACTGTTATCAGAACTTGTATGCTGCAGTTTTTTTGTGGGGCCTGAGCTAGTATACAGGACCAGACACTCTTCGTCATGGCTCCAAAGTTTCAGTAACTGGAGAAAACTGCTAAGAGAAGCATAATGAAGTTAGACTTTAGTGGCTTTGAAAATTATAACTGAGTCATCGTATCCAAGATTTCAGAGTAAATACATTATCAAGTGTGTTTGAGTTCCTAATCCTTCTACAAGTACTACTGAGTCTTTTTCACCCACTGAAAGATTTCTTTTGGACTAAGGATGAATTTTTACACAACTGGCAAGAGATCAGAATAGATCAAATTAGGCATTGAGCTGGTTCAAGCTAGAATTGCTTGGGTGTTTTCAAGGAAGCAAGACTGAATTGTGGCAGGAGAAAACATGATACACTGGTGCAAGCTGATGCTTCTGTAACCAAGAGGGTGAAGGCAATATGGGCATTTTTAAAACAACAAAAATATTGTGCCTAAAATATTATGCATAAAACTACTTCCTAGGGACCTTAGAGCACATAAACGGTAGTCCATCATACATTACAATGACTGTTGTTGCTTTTTGAATATAAAAGAGCGAACAGCATTTAATATATTCTAAATCTTCTGTTAGGATTTGACTGTCGGCACCAATGTCCGGATTGAAGTGTGTGATCCCTAAAATAAATTTAACCACTGATCACACACCTGGAAATACTCCAGAGAAACTTTCTACTGCTCAGTGAGCTAATTTTAATCCTCTGCAAGCATGAATCAGTTTAATTACCAAGTCTGCTCTGCTCTAATGAGACCTCACCAGGAGTACTGCATCCCTTTCTGGAGTCCTCAGTATGTGATAGATGTGGACCTGCTTCAGCAGGTCCAGGGAAGGGGCACAAAGATGATCAGAGGGATGGAACACCTCTCCTGTGCAGAAAGGCTGAGAGATCGAAGTTCTTCAGCCTGGAGAAAGAAGGCTCCTGGGCAAGACTTCATCGTGGCCTTCCAGTACGTAAAAGGAACTTCCAAGAAAGATGGGGACACTTTTTAGTAGGGCCTGTAGCAACAGGACAAGGGGTAATGGTTTTAAACTGAAGGAGGGTCAATTTAGAGCAGATTAAAAAAGTTTTTAGTTTTTTGTTTTGTTTTTTTTTTTTTTATAATGAGGGTTGTGAGATACTGAAACAGATTGCCTAGAGGTGCTAGATGTCAAATCCAAGGAAACATTCAAGGTCAGTCTGGATGGGGCTCTGATCAACCTCATCTGGTTGAAGATGTCGTCTACTCATAGCAGGGGAGTTAGACTGGATGACCTTGAAAAGGTCCCTTCCACTCAAAAAGAAAGAAAAGAAAATCTTGGCCAAGTAGATAAAGCAATGACCCTGAAGTAGGCATAGTGCTGTTTCACAGTGACTGTTCCACTGAGCAGCCTGACCTTTGCCAGTAACACCTCACATAGAATCTGGTGTCACCAAGCCTCTGGTTTTTGTTACCCATCCTGCTGGGTTACAAAGCCTAGTTGAAGCTTATCCTGACCTTGTGATGTGAGCTACTTCTGTTTCACCACCTACTCCATTTCTTGCTACTCTAGATAAACACTGCTTCTTTTTTAACTTTGCAGTTTAAGCACTGGATTAAAATGCATGTCATTTTCACAACTAAGGCAGGATTTTTCTGCAGATTTCGGCAGAATTCTAGGATTTTATCCCATTCAGAGATTTGGAGGGATGAAGAGGAAGAAGCCTTTTTATTTCAACTGTCAAGATTACCAGTATTTTGCCTTAGAACTTGTTTGTAATAAAAACATTCCAGAATCAAGTTATTCTTAATGCTATGCCTTAGTGACAAAACTGCTGTATCTCCTCTGCATCCATGAGCTTTGTCTCTTTTCAGTATCTTGTCATCTTCTCCAGAGGAGTTGCTTTTTAGTTTCATCTTTTCCTGGTGCTGTGTTAGAAACTGTCCTTGAAAAGGCTCAGTGGATGTTTCCAAAAGCAGCTGCTAAAAGTAATAGTGTGTGGAATGCTCAAACGAGCAATAGCATGATTTTGTGTTAGATCTGCAGGCTTGTTTTGTGTCTAGTGTAGCTCAAGGTGAGAAGTAAATGTGATGTTAAAAACTTGAAGGAAGGTTAAATGATGTCTTCAACACAATACCATAAAATTTACCTTTGAGAGAGAAAATCAGCTTCAAGAGAGAGAGCAAGTGCAGACTCGCAAGTGTGTACCTTGAAAAGCTTGATTGTGATGAACTGTTTAGTAGCCATGGTGGAAATTAAACAGATTTCCTTCCCTAGGTTGCTCCTGTATTCAGTCAATAAATCCAGACCAGAAACCAGTTGCTGTTTCAGTTAGTTCACTGGATGCCATGTCTCTGGTTTGGGAAGAGAGGGAACAGAGAGCAAAAAAGCAGTGTATCTTAGCTCTGCAGGATTTATTTTGCTGATTTTCTTTTTCCATATAAAGCACTTGCTTTTGACACTTCCAATTTATGTTGTTATTTATTTTCAATCCTTATGTTCTAGTGTGAAGACTTGGAGTTGAGAGTTATCTGAGGGAGAGAGTGCTGTGAATGCCTTCTGTCTGTCCATGGAAGGAGTATGTCTGTCCTCCAGAAATTCTGTGTTGTAGCTGCAGTTTGGAAAGACTCTATATCACTGCTCTTAAGGACAAGCATATGTAAAGATAACTAGAAGGCTCAGCAGCTAGACAGAAGCAGAATGGGGATACATGTAGTAAGGAAGAGGAAGAATGAGTTTTATACAAAATAAGACTTATATTTAACTGTGACATTATATTGGATTTATATGTTCCATCACTTAATGATACATGAGGAGCTTTGTGATGTTGAATACACCTAAAGCCATGGAGAGCTTTCTCAAGTTGATTTCACCTCCATTGTTTACAGTAGCTTTAATGAATATATAACTAGCCATAAACCCTAAAATGTTAATTTATATTCATGGTGAATAGTATTTGAGTATCTCCTAGCACATTTCATGGTTGTACATTAATAAAACTTTCTGCTTTTTATTACCATATGTGAAAATAAAAAATGGTGTCAAGAGAGATTTAAGCCATTATTCCATCTTCAATACTGAGTAGTACTGCAGATGGAGAATGTGAAATTCATGTAGAGAATCCCTTTGTTCCCATACTAAAAAGAAATATTTGGGCTCAAAGCTTCTGCTAGGCTAGTAAGTCATCATAATGAAAAAGATCTTCATTGTGGGCTCAGTATTATGAGTTTATGTCAAATATTGCTCTTTAGTAAGTGAGGTAAGCATTTTCTTTCAGCTCGGGTGAGGTCCAAAATACATCTGCCTCTTTATCAAAAAGAACAGATGCTGGCATTAAATAGCTCAAATTTACCATCAGAAAATGGTGTTGCTCTGGCATTTCACTTCTTTGTTGGTGCTTAGTTGTTATACTCAGTTACTTTTCTTATGCTAAATAGCAACCTTTTAGTGATGGCTTCCCCTTAACACATATAATGGGGGGAGGAGTGGAATGACAGTTTACTGTAAATTTTTTTGTTAGATGTAAAATGCAGGAAATTAATGGAATACAAAGATATTTCCTCAGGATACAGAGCTTGGCCTCTTTGTGCATGTGGTATTTCAGTGCTATTTTCAGTGCTATAGAATTTTATGGTTTAATTCTGTGGCACAGTGCATCATCAGCATTGCACATTTGCATTGACTCATCAGTATTGTTTTTTTTTTAAATAGAATATGTAGTAAATCTTAACTGGCTTTTGAGAATTAAAATAAAGCCACTGAATGAATTGATTTGTCCTTGTATATGATAAATAAGTGTGTTTGTTTGCAAAGTGCCATGCTTGCTATTGAAATGTAATGTAACTGCAGGAGTAAGAATAAGTTGAAGAGAAACAGAAGATGGTGTGGGACAAAGACAAACAACAGCCACTTTGACACAGTTGTTCTTGGAGTCCATGTCTTGATGCTGTAGGTGACACTGCGATTTTTTTGCAGTTGACTTTCCCATAGTCAGTGAGGGTTTGTTAAACATTTGATAAACTTAGCTGACAAGTGTGCTATGCTTGCAGAACTGGCAGTCTAGAAACATGGAGGGCAATGTAAAGGGTGTTTGCATAAGAGGGCAGAAAAAGCCTATTGCTAATATGATATTAAGCCTTTGTCATTGAAGTTGTTTGGTAGGACAAGCCAGCACCATGGGAAAAATCTGCCGAAGAAACAAGTGCAATTAGGTACTGGAGTTTGAAATATTCATCTAAATTATTACTTCAATCTGTTAATAAACGTAGGAGTAGGAAAATCACAGAATATACTGGATTGGAGGAACCCACAAAGATCATTGATCCCAACTCATGGCCCTGCACAGGACCATCCCCAAGAGTCGCACCATGTGCCTAAGAGCACTGTCCAAATGCTTCTTGAGCTCTGTCAGGCTTGGTGCTGTGGCCACTGCCCTGGGGAGCCTGTTCCAGTGCTCAGCTACCCTCTGGGTAAAGAACCTTTTTCTAATGGCCAGCCTAAACCTACCCCTGACACAACTTCAGGCCATTCCCTCGGGTTCTGTCACTGGTTGCCACAGAGAAGAGATCAGTGCCTGCCCCTCCTCTTCCTCTCACAAGGAAGTTGTAACTGCAGTGAGGTCTCCCCTCAGTCTCCTCCAGGCTGAACGGATCAAGTGCTCTCAGCCTCTCCTCATATGGCTTCCCCCTAAGGCCCTTTACCATCTTTATTGCCCTCCTTTGGACACTCTCTAATGGCTTAGTATCTCTCTTATATTGTGATGACCAAAACTGAACATGTAAGCAACCCAGGGGATAAACTTGTGGCTTTCTGAATTAGCTGTTGCTGAAGTATGATTGAGGGAGAAGAAAAGCTACAGCTACAGAGAGAACCAGGCACGTGCTGGTCCTTAGCTGTGAGTTTTCCTTATCACTTCTGTAGTGACATTCTGCTATCACTCTGTGACATTTTATGTATTCACTAGTCAGTCAGAGGCCTGTGAGTACTAAGGCTTTACTCTTGTGACTGTCCTTACTTGTCCTTTGTCTAGAAGGCATCAAGGCTGTTCTATCAAATAATTTTGGTGGATTTACTCTCCCAGCTTTCTCTTTTTCCTCTCTCATTGCGTGCTTGAGGAGGGGTGTTGGGAGTGGCAATGTGAGGTGATGCTCCAAGAGTACTGCAGAGGGGAGGAGATAGCGGTGACAGTCTGCTGTCACCTTTGAGGGCAAGGTCCAACCACATGTGAGTGATATCGCACATCATGGCCATGACTGACTGAAATCTCTTGATTTTACTGACAGTTTTTGTATTCCTTTTGTAAATCAAGGGTACTATGTTTCCTTTAAGCCTTGTTTTTTTAACCTTACAAAATGAAATAGTCCTGTTGGCATTTAGTGAATAATCAATGTCTCTCTCAGTTCTGGTCAAATCCTGTTTATTCCTCTCTTAATCTCAAGACTTGGGATTTGCTAGATATCAGTTTGGGTTTTGCTTTTTACTTTTTTTGTTGCTTCACACCCCTACACCCCTCCCCAGCATGAAGTGTGTTTTCTTTTCGTGTGACTACTTCTGAAAACCACCATTGCCTTCTCAAAGACATACCAGTTCTGGGCAGGGAATAGCACAGACACATCTGTAGAGGAGCCTTTTTAAATGCACCTTTTTTTAGTGTCAAATACTTATCCTCTTTTTGAAAGATTTATGCTTGGTGCCTTATCTAGGCAGATTTTGTTTTTATTTACCTTTTCTTATGAGCCTCTGAAGTACAAGTAGGTGATAAGGTAGGAGGAAATGGCGTGAGATTATTTTCTTTCTGTTTATTGTCAGAAAATAACCCTGGTGTTCTATCTTTATTTGCATACACTGTGTCAGAGCTTAAGCTTGTAGAGCATATTTGCAGAAGATTTGGGAGTGATGATTTGAAGTGATACTTGTTTTGACAAATATGTTATCTCATATGAAAGCAAATTATTTTGCTCATTTCTTTCTGTACAATAACTCGGTAATTTTCAGTGTCATATACTTTTGTAATTCCTAAGTTGTCTTCTAAACAAGCCACTTAAAGGATTTTGTATTGTTGTTTGATTAAAGGAAGAACTGTGCACTAGTATAGAATTTGTAACAGTGCAGGAGAATCCTATTGCAAATTTTAAGTTATCTTGGTAACTTGGCAACTTGATATTCATAGAATCATAAAATGGTTTGAGTTGGAGGAGACGTTAAAGATTTTCTAGTTCCAACCTCCCTGCTGTGGGCAAGGACAGTGTCTCCTAGACCAGGTTGCTCAGGGCCCCATCCAACCTGGGCTTGAAGGCTTCCAGGGATGAGGCATCCACAGCTTCTCTGGGCAACCTGTTTCCAGTGCCTCACCACCCTCACATTAAAGAACTCATTCCTGATGTCCAATCTAAACCTACTTTCTTCAATTTAAGGCCATTCCCCCTTCTCCTATCACTACACACCCTTGTAAAAAGCCCCTCTCTAAGCTCTCTCGTGGCCCCTTTAGGCACTGGAAGGAGCTATAAGATCTCCTTGGAGCCTTCCCCTCAGGCCAAACAGCCCCAACTCACTCAGCCTTTCTTCACAGGAGTCATGAGTTAGCCTGTTCCCAGGTTAGAGGTATGTGTAGCTTAAATTAGTATCTAGCAAATGGAATCGTTTTGTTTGGAGGCTATTTTATTCCTTTTTTTTTTTTAAACAGAATTCCAGTGATAACACATCACCAAATAAGGTACTAGGTATTGGTTTTTGATTGATTAGACTCTAAATTTAATCTGCATGTTGCCTCTTCTTAGCTTTAATATGGAAAACAAATGTAGGATTTGGAAAAGTGGGGATTAGTGATAGCAAGATGCATATAAAATCATCTCATACTGTTTTAAGAGTAAGTGAGCAACTGCTGGCTTGCAATTCAGAGCTCATTTTTCTAATACGCTTATGTTAACAGTTTTATAATTAAGCTTCAGTTAAAATTATAATAATAATTTCCTTTTCCATTCAAGCATGACAAAGCACTTAAACAAGCATTAATAAGCCTCATATCAACTTTGAAAAATAAGTATTATTGCCCCTATTTTACAGTTGGGTAAAGATAATTAAGGGTAAGTGATTTACTCTGAAGTGACAAATACTGCAAAGGGCAGCTCCTGGATACTCCTCCAGCACTGTGGACCTCAGTGGTAAAGTGCAGATAGCAGGATAGATTCTTAAATATTAAGGCTTAATAAAAAAATGAGATCAACAGTACATAATGTAGATGGAAAAGCTTTGTGTAAATACCATGCATTATGGCAGAAAATGTGGGTCTGAGATTTTGTGGGAAAAGACAAGGACTTGGTGTTTTGGTTAATCTACCTTTTTTTAAGTCTTCTTTTCAGCTTTTTTCCCTAAATATAATTTCTTCTCTGAACAGACATTTGTGCCTTTCTGACACATAAATATAAATCCTTGAAATTCATCTGTGTGAAGGCCCAAGACTGGTCTGCAGGTCTGTGATGCATCACCCTTGGTGAAGATAGAGACCTCAGCCCTCTGCTTCTATGGAGATGAAGAGCCAAGGAGCATGGCCTGAAGTGGATGACCACAAATGCAATCAATCCATAAGCGTTTGCTGAGTAAAGCATTGTGGTCAACCTATTATTTCAGAGCTCACTTTTTCAGACAGGAAGACCCTGAATCTTGGCTAGGATATAGGACTTTGATCCATCCTTTGACAAAATGCCCAGCCCAAGCTGGATTTGAAGGACCTCATGTGTTCCCTCAGCTCTGAAGATTTTCCAGTTTGTTCTGAGCAAAGACTTTTTATGTAGCATCTCAGTAATATGTGTATAAGCAATAAAATAGAGCAGTCTAAGGGCAGTTGCATGTAACGTAAGAAAAATTTTCCTTTCTGTTGGCAAGTAGATAGGTAGACATCATCAAGATGCCTTTAATGAATTAAAAACAACAACAACAACAACAACAACAAAACCCTAATAGAGTAAAATTGCTGACCTTGCAGTCACTTCCAGAAATATATCCTAACCTGCAACACAGCAGGAAATGCAGAATTTATAATTACAGATCCCTCAATGGAAGTGATATCACAGGCAAGGAATAGAAAACCAACCTTCCTTCAGAACAAAAGAATAAGGAAAAAATACAAGTAAACCACCATAAATTGTGACAAATCCCCTTGGAAATTAAAAACCCACCTCCATGGGAGAGGGAGAATTTCAGTGTGGCCAAAGACTGCTGATGGCTTCTGACTTAAATTACACTTTGGTGTTGCTTACTGCTCTTTTTCACAGGTATCATCACTGTATGTATGTAGTATGTGTAAAGTTCACAAATACAAAGTCAATGCCATTTACATTGATCAACAGCTTACATCCCTATAGGTGAAAAAGCACTTCCCCATATAACAGCATGTACATTGTTGTATAGTATATATAAATCCGTCTGTTGTAAATTCAGTGCTACGAATTTATAGGCAAAATATTTTGATATGACTGAAAGATCTTTTTTTTTCTGTATTTCCTGAGAGTTAATTGAAATGTGAGAATAGAAGATAGTTCTGAGAAGTATTTAGCCCTGGTGCATATTAGAAGTTCAAGTACTTACCATATCTAAACAATATTTGGCCCTAAATGAATTATTAAATAGAGGTTGCATTCATGCATATTGATACGTACCCACAGATTAAAGGAACAATGAGTCAGTTGGTACCTGACTACAATGGAAGAGGGAGAAATTGAAATAGTGCTGTGTCTCAGTTCATTTTTAGGAGTGAACAACTATGATAAGGGAGATTTTTTCCCTAATAGGAAAGAATATAATCCTTTTACTACATTGTTGGTGTTGGTAGTAGAGTAGCAGTAACTCTGACCTGTCTCTAGGAGGTTTTATAACCTCTAAGGGAAGGAAGCAAGATAAGCAATGTAGTCAGGGTTCCAAAACTGGAATGGAAGAAAATAAAAATTTGGGATACTGCTCTGCATTTTTAGCCTTCAATTAGTTTTATTTAACCTTGATTTGAGAAACAGCAGCATTCATTGGCTATTGAATTTTTGTTATTATAAAAAGTATTCAGCTGTATTCTGTCATTTCTGTATGCTTTATTGTTACTATCAATAGCATTTCTGGATTTGGTTCTACCCACATGCCTGAAAAAGAGAGAGCTTTTTACCAGAGTAATTGTAGGATAACTTAATTTTACGCAAGTGAATCATCCTGACAAACCCAGCTTTAAGCAGTTGAACAGTGCCTTAACAGGCTATTCACATACTTAAAATTAAGCAGGACATTAAGATCATGACTCCATTAGGTTTGAATAGAGAAAACAGAATAGCAACACCGCAAAACAGTTTCCACAGACAGAAATCAGTTTTCTCTCCAGTGTACATCTTTGACAACCTCCCACATACACAGTTGTATGTACATCATAGTTTAATTCAACTCTAGCAATATCAGCATGTTTGTTGACTAAAGCTGATGAACTTTCTAGCTGCCATTGCAGTTAGACCAAGAGTGAAATAAAAGGCGTGAGGCTGAAACAGAGCTTTCATTATTAGATACCAGACAGCTATAATCCCATCTGTGTAGATGTACAGCCAGGATCTGGGTCATGTGAAATACTCCCTCCCTCCAACCAGAAGCCTTCTAATGATTATTCATGATTAATTTTAATGCCAGCACTGCAATATACTGGTAAGTGAATGTATTCTCATTTTTAGAATACCTCCCACTGAACAGCATTTCAAGCAGCTATTATTACAACAGTCCTGACAACTCCCTGATTAATCCTCGCCCATGTGTGTCAGATGTTATTAACACTTAAGTGGTCAAAGTTCAATCTTTACTACTCTGAGTCTGTTTCCTCATGCAGAGCCTGAGTGAAGCTGTCACATGTGTCATGTTGTCAGTGAGAATGCATAACCCATTTCTACTTTTAATTTGTTTACTGACATATCTTACATGAAGTGCATCTCTAAAGATGGTGATGGCAGTTCTAATGGCTGGTGCTAATGTCAGTCATTGTGTCTGCTGTTCTTTAAGTATAAATAAGTGTGCTGTGTATATGGCACACCGTACAGTGTTAGGTGTTTCCCATTCATGTTGCCCTGATCCTCTGCTGATGTCTCAGCTTGCTGTGACTGCAGTGCTGGGCACCAGTGGTCATTCTGTGTAGACACAGTCTTTACGAAGGAGGTGACTTGGCTCAAATACTCTCAGGAGTATTTGTCCTGCTGTTCGTGGTTGCTAAGATGTTATCTTGTAACAGTTGCTGCGGTGGAGAAAAATAGATTTCATCTGGTGTATTCTGCAACTGGATCTTCTGAAACAATCCTTACAATATCAGATTTAGAAGTGACTTTGAATTCATTGTCTGAGTTCTGTCAGCTAAGAGTAGGTGTCTCATGCATTTGTCTTCTTTCATTACAAACTGAATTTTACCCGGACTGACCTTAAAATTTCTGCTTGGGCCTTTGCCATCTCTAGCTTCAGTCTCTGCCTGAATTGATACTGTTGTCCTGTCATCAGCTACTATACAAATGCTGGCAACACCATCAGGGTTTTTGTATTCATGAGCAAAAATACTTTCTCAGCTTATTTAATTGCCAGAAATAAGTATCTGGAAAAACATTCTTTTTTGCTGTTATTTTCTCTCTTCTCCCGTTTTTTTCAAAGTATGTGCTTCAGACGGTTCATTATCTGATCTAATTTGTCGATATCTATATGGATTACTAAGTACGTTTTTAGCAATTTGGCTATACTGAATGTCTGGTATGGGGACTGACAGATGCTGCCTTGGGATAGCCTTGTTAAGGTGTCTGAAATAGAGGTGGATCCTATTCTTGTTCTGTCTCTTAAATTTTGCCAGGCTATCATCCGTCCTGTAGAGTGGGCTTGAGCTGTAAGTCCCATCATTTACCATCTCTGTCATTGCAAAGAACCTCTTTCTGCACCCAGATAGGATGGTTGTCACTAAACAGTAGATATACTTATTTTTCATATTCAAGAACTCTTGTACTTCATCAAATTTCTGGATATTGTGTAATCAACTCTTTCTTGGTGTTATGTATCTTTGTTTGTAGTAAGTTTATAATGCATGCTAGCTTTAACTTTATATATTTATCTAATTGATATTAAAATAGAAGTGGAGAATTTCACTAGCTCTGATCTCCATATGTTAGAAATACAAAGTTCAGGTGGTTTTTAAATACCTTTCCTACCTTTTTTTAGTTGTAGAATGGTAGATGAACTTTAGCTGCAATACCAAAGTTGAAGTGCATGGATATATTGCTGTCATATTGAACAAAGTGCAGCTGAATTCCAGTCCTCTACTCCACTAACAGGTTTCCTTCCCTAGGTGTATGGTTCAGAAGTGAAACCTGATACACACAAGGAGCCTGCCTAATAGCTTGCATTGCTTTGGTGGAACATGTCTGCAGTTTGGGTATTTTCATACAAAGATTTTTCACATACTAAGAGTGTGCCTCTGTTGGTGTGAGGGTTGAGACATCTACAGATGGCTTGTGGTCTGTTTGCCCTCTTAAATTGTAATTTGGAAATCACTGTACTGTGTAATTGCTCTTAATCTGTGATGCCTTATACACAAGAACAGCTTGATCATGTCTGAGTTCAGCAAACAATTTACAGGTCTTGCGTGGCTAAATTTTTGGATAATTGTTTGGGAGAAGAGATGTTTAATTTTCTGCATTTTTGCTCCTACTTCAAATACTGAGTGGAACAATACTTTCAGTGGTCCAGTTCCTCCTTCCTTACCTTGAAACTACTTTTGTGCAGCTGCCCAAGTAGGCTGGTCACTATGAGACCTTTGTGTTCCTGTAGCCTAAGTCAGGCTCTGCAATTACACACTTTTTGCATCTTACAGCAGGGACTTTCAATACCTCTCATTTTTGTCTAGTTTATTGCTCCATAGCTGTAATTCTTAATTCTGAGGTGTTTTTATTTTTATCTGTCTTAGCTATTCTTTTCTTACCTGCAGACATACTCAGAATGAGTTAAAAACAAGCATCAAGTACCTTTATTTCCTGAAATCTCTCTACTGGTGCCTTCCAGTATCAGGCTTGCTCTTGATAACTTTGCAGAGAATAGTTGCAGGAGAAAGGAATGTTCCAAATAAATTTAACTATTTCTATATTGTATATATCTGGTAATGGTGGGCATTTTAGTTCAAGCAGTAACATACTGTGGTGTAGCTGTTGCTTGACCAGGGTATCAGTTTACTGCCTGTTCTTCCCCTGCCTTTGTATTCAGCACAGGAGTCAGCCATGAGTATAGAATACATCTAAACAAGTCCATTGATAGAAGACAGTCATACCTACTGCTGCCCACAAATGCATATCCTTCCATGCACTAGGAGCATCTCCCTACCCCTGCTACTCAGGATCTGCTCTGCAAACTATATATAATCATGCAAATAAGCTGTATTTAAGTATATAGAGATGGTGCCGATTTCCTTGATTCTTAGATGCCTTTTGGTAGTGCAAGTTACTCTGAGCTGAGGCTGCCATTTAGGTCATACGTCAGATAGGTCCTTTCTTTTGGCTTCTGGGATTTCCTCCCAGGATTAGGTGTTTTATTATGTCAGTCTGCAGTTAGAACATTTTTTCTGACATTAGAAGCTACTCTGGCCACCACCATCCATTTTGATCATCCTTCCTAATTTCCTTCATTGTCTTTTGTTGCAGCTGGTAAAGAAAACCTCCCTTCTGGCCTTACCAGTTCAAGAGGTTGTTAGGAGTAATGGAGATACAGATTTTTGGCATCACTCAGCTTGCTTTGCACATACCCAAAAATAAATATATCATCCCCATGGCTCCTCTGTTTGCTGTAGCTGAAAAAGCATGTGGAATGAGAGGTGATTGGCAGGCAAATATCAGGATAAAGCCGATTAAAAATGTGTTTAAGCTTGTGGAGGAATGTTGATTCTAAAAATTAGTTTGAGGCACAGAAGAAAACTGACAAAAATCCTGCACCAGTAAACTGAGTATGTCTTCTTGCAGCCTGTGCATTTGTAAATTCATAACAATAGCATCTGCTGGACCAGATAGTCTCCCTGGTTCTCTCCTTGTCCTTTCCTGTGGGAAGATAAGAGGAAGAAAATGTGAATTGCATTACATTTCCTGTTCCTGTTAATTTTGGATCTGGAAAGGGCTTCTGCTTTATTCTGGTAATTGGGTTATATACTGTAGGAGGCCAATATATTTTAATGATTAGTAGTCTGTTTTGGCAAATTCTGTATTTCTGAAAACTACAAGGAGGACACTGCATTTTAACATTGAAATAACCATGGTTTGTTCATGTATAAACATGCTTCTCTGCTCTCATGTAGAATGTGCATAAATCACACTTCAAACATGAGATAATCATCAGCAGCCAGTAAAAAAGATATTTCCATGGCAACAGTTGCTAAATTGAACAGTGCATCAGTACCTCCTCTCTCTTTTTGTCCGGAAGCCTCCCTGACTTTAGCTCAGATAACATCTGCCTTACTGAAGTGTAACAAAATAATCCTACCTGTTAAATAATAATAAACTCACCATTGCCTGTATAAAGATTTACTAGAGCACAAATGAGTAATAATTCACTACTGCTGACAGTCCTGGGCATCACCCTTTTACATCTACATTTCAGTAGCTTTCCATAGGCCTGTCAAACACTTTGTATGGCCTTTCTCCATGCCTATAAATGTGTTTTGAGAGCTTTGGAAAAATCATCTGGCCTGGATGAAAATCTGATCAATCTTTGTGGTTTCTGCCTGAAAGAATAGGGAAAAATGTGGAAGTGGCAGCACTTCAATGGCTTTCTTCCTTATCTTTATACACATCCAGGAAATTTGCTGTTTTAAGGAATAAGCTGATATTGTTCAGCAGATATTTGGAGATTATTACTCTTACATGTGACAGGTAACATGAGAGTGAGCATGAAGATGACAGGGTGATGGATGCAAGCATTCTGGACTGATGTGAGGGGTCCTCATTCAGTACCATACTTGATGGGATGTTTTAAGAGGGATGGAGGCAGGTCACAAGGGTTCTTTATTGGAGTAGACAGGTGTCTCACCTGTGATGGAAGGGTAAATAAGAAACTTGGTGTTTGTTTCCACATACAGTCAATAACATCTTTCTGCTGTACTGTTCTCCAGGGTAATTTCCTTTTGCCATAATGAAGCAAAATCTCTGAAGAGAAAGAAGCAGTTTGTAACAATAGGAAACATTCTGCATTTAAATCTTCCTCATCACTAGTGTGAACTATTCTAAATTTTCAACCAAAGATTACTAAACAAGTGATCAAGCATGTGAAGAATTAATTGATACTTTTTCTTTCTGTTTTGTTCTTCAGGTATAAGCTGCAGGGACATATTTTGGCTGTGTCTGTGTATGTCTAAAAGAGGAAAATGCTTACTCTTTGCTGGTAGCTAGAATGTTTCCTATTTACAATGCCTTTCCAAACTCTTAACCCTCTCAGTATCCTCTTTTTTGTTGATGTTTTTAAGACATAAATTCATATGGCCTTATTCCATCACCGTTCTGTTCTGTTTCACCTCCTTTATAGCTTTTCATGTGACCCAGTTCATCTTGTGCCTCCCTTTGGCCTGTCCTTCCTTCATCCTAAACTGGAAACTTGGATGAGGGAAGGACAGGCTAAACAGGTGAACAGCAGAGATCGACTACACTTATTCCTGCAGCATGAGGAGTCTGGTGGGAAGCTGAAGTCTGCATTCTTCTGTTCCTTGTCTCTTAGATCTATCTTAGGCAACTGGGAGATAGGCAAAGGTGGAGAATATAGAAACTAAGGCATTCAGAAACATTTTGCTTTTGCTTAGTTG
This sequence comes from Sakesphorus luctuosus, assembly GCA_013396695.1. Taxonomy (NCBI): domain Eukaryota; kingdom Metazoa; phylum Chordata; class Aves; order Passeriformes; family Thamnophilidae; genus Sakesphorus; species Sakesphorus luctuosus. The sequence continues at coordinate 49,798 of VWZD01002630.1, forward strand.
GAGATGTAGAATTTGAACTCTCTTATGGGAGTCAGCCGAGGAATAGATCAGTTGCTATAGAAGTACTGGGAAGAATGAAGGTGATCACGTGTTGAGGGTTTTAAAATCCTGTGTGTTCCTGACCAAAATGGGACTGTTTCCAGACTGATGTACGGTAACTTCTGAAACTAGCAGAATGTTGACAGGTGTTAATTGATTTTGCAGTTGCCTTTTTTTTCTTTTATCTGAGAAGTAAATCTAAATTTAGTCACTGTTACTCTTTATTAAGAAAATGGAATGAAAAATCTCAGCTGCTTCTAACTGCCCCCTGCATCTTTAAGGCAGCTAATTTTGCAACTCCATCTGACTCTGTATGTGGTAAATTGTGTTGATCTGCTGTGTGTGAAGAGAGTCCAATGAAGTTTATCCTGCCAGGTTGAAAGGCTGTTAATACGGCTATTCTCAGTTCAGAGGATTGTGTCATTGTGTTCTTACAAATTTCTTCACAAATCTGAGAAAGAACAACTGTGTAAGTTTCCCAGGGGGCACCTTTTCCTTCCTGAGAGAGCTTGTCCATGTTTGCTGGCAGCTGGATACACCACTGGATTAAATTTGAAGAGGCTACTTTTTGTTATTAAACCTGGAGAATCAGGAACATTAATGATAGCTTAATTAGCATCATAACTGAACAAACACCAATAGCCTAGTCTTGGATTTATTAAAAATAATTGTATGGAGCTATTTCAGGTTTAGATGCAATAACTAAGTTTGGGGTGACCTGACCATTTGTTGGTTTTACCAATGTATGAAAAGTGACTTTTTTTTTTTTTGGTATGTGTATGCTTTTGGTTTAATTTGCCTGCTGAGGCTGTGCCTCAACTCCTGTGGGGAGTCCACTCACATATTAAGCAGTATTAGGTGTTTCAAGTAGAGCTTTCACGTAATTTCAAACTCAAATTCCCTATCTCCAGGGTAACTTATCCATGGGGCATATCACTGGGAAATCAGTCACTTGCTTCCTGCCATTTCTTTGCTCCTGGAATACTTCAAAACAGGTCTTTAGTTGCCCAACAAACTTTGTGCTGGTTGCCTGTGGTGGTGTAGGTATCCAAGGGTTGCATGACGTAGATGAAAACATGCCATTCTGTCGGCTCTGTTACAAAATAGGGATTAATTTCTTTCCCTTAGTCTGGTGTGAATTATGTCCCCTATTCAAATGTTGACTAACCCCAACCGAAATGAGGACTCTTGAGACAAAGGACCATGCAGGCAGAAGAGCAGCAAGTATTGGTGTCTAGCAGTAAGACTTAGTGGTCTCCAGCCACAGCTTAAGAATCAGCATTATACTGATGGATCATCATGCTGATCAAAGTGCTGCTCTTGCCTACATTGCTTTTGTTTCTCACCTGTCCATTTCACCTTCTTTGACTATTAAAGCCAATAATCGCCCCTCCTTTTTTGACTGATGATTGACTATTATGCCAGAGTTTACATGGAACATTGGGCTTGGATTAATTTCTGGAGTCTGTTTCAGCCTGGAGATGGAAGACAAGAAAAGGAGTAAAGTAACAAAAGGTACAGGAAAAGTCAAGAAGTGTCCTTGAGGGGAAAAAGGAAGAAAGTATAGAAGTGGGAAGCGTGTCTTCAGTAAGAGACCTACTGAAGAAATGAGAGGAGGATGTTCTGGACAGAAGAAAGGAGGGGAAAAAAAGACACTGAAAAACAGCAGTGGACAGACTAGAAAAGAAGTAGGCAGCATGAGTGGTGGAATCAAAAAATAAGTAGAGAAGTTGCAAGAGGTGTAGTAAAAAACCCCCAAAATAAGGGAAAGGAGAAAAAAAATGGGGTGCAGAGATAAAAGGTGATACTTGAAAGAAGGAATGCATTGAAATGAGAAGGCAGCAAGCAAGTTTAGGAATGGAATTAAGGGGGAGTGAAATTGGTGAAGAAGGATACCATCCCCTGTCTGATTTGTGTGCTTCCCCACAAGGCCATTTTCTTCAAGCATTTCAGATGGATGAGCCCCTTTGTCTCCTCTGTCTTCCTGTGGCATATTCAGTCAGCCTCAGTTTGTCTTCCATGCACTAGTTCCTCACTGTGGTGGTTTTCAGTCCCTTTAGAGGACTAGCAGCTGTTGCCAGCAATTGAAGAGTTAGTGGTTGTTTTGTGCGAGCATTAAGGCTGGTGATTTTATGAGTTTTCTCCTTCTACCTCACAAGAATTAAATCCCTGTTGATTGGGGTAGAAGTGAGCTGCTGCTGACTACTTCTGTAACTCCCAAGGCAGTCATGACTTGCTGTTGGAGAGGCATAGCTTTATGAGAACAGTCCTCAGGCAGTGATTTTGCCTTTAGCGTTGGTGAAGGTAAATGTGCTAAAACTGAGCAGTCTGAAATTCTGCTTTGTGTCCCTTTTTTCTTTGCACTTTTTCACCCCCTTTTTGGTATCTGTCAAGAGACTTGCTGCATTGAGTCAGTAACTGACAGCACAGGTGACAGAAATAGGTTTTGCCTGTCCCTCTGAAAGTGTGTGTTTGTTGCAAAGAACTCATTCATATTCTTGTCATGGGTGAAATGTTCAAATGTTGTGAAACACCACGGAGGGAGACCTGACCTCTTGGCCTCATGCTGATTATTATGCTCAGTACAGTGCCTCTAAGTATTGTCTGCCTCTGCAAGGTTTAATAATGAACAGAAGATGAAGTACACCTGGGTTTTATGTATTTACACCTGCTGTCATGTGTGTTTGTTTATTTCTTTGCTCCAGAGACAAGAGTCTGTGAAATGAAATATGGAAGTAATAGAAAAATTTTTATTGTTTGTGGTATATCTAAATTCAGTGTCTCTAAATTCAGTGTCTCCAGACCAAAGAAAAAAGAATAGCCTTAAATTATTATAAAAGATAAACAAGAACAAAGGATTTGAAGAATTTTGCATTTAGCTTCTTGGACATAAATTAGATCTTTTCTTGCCCTGACAAAGGTAAGGCCTTCATTCCAGTGGCTTCTGTAAACTTTTTGCATGATTTTGTGCAGGTTTTGTGACATGGTTTGTGATGGCTCTTACTAGAGGCAGTTGATAGATGAAATGCTAGTGTGATAAATAATTCAAGTTCTGATAGTTTTTAACAGAGGCTGCTATTTAGTGCCCATATTACTGCCATTGTTAATGGTGTTAGTGAGGTGGTGCCTTCTAGACTGTGTCCTGTTAAAAAGTCTGTAGAGAGGTACTTGTTTTGGTTATTTAAAGAGAGGGAACAGAAGTTTAAAATATTTCTTGTTCATCTCTGACAAAGGCACAGAGGCTTTCCATGTAGCTTCCCAAGCATGACCTGTACTTTGAGGTAGGAAATACTACTTGCAAGTAATTCAAATTGTTATGTTTGTGTTGGGTATTTAGCCAGGTTGCAGTGGTTTGATAAATGAGTTCTAGTATGCCTGATGAAATAAATTCTGTTATTTTTTTCATTTGTAACTGATAGAACTTGACATTCTCTGCTAAGGCAAAAGTTGTGTCCAGGTCTGGTTGTTAGACAGTTTGGGACATGGTTCTAAACAAATGTTTGCAAGTGTTAGAATGGGCCAGACCTTTTTGTGTTGTACTTGCTGTTTTATTCTTCAAGCCATTTCTGTAGCAATTATTTTTTCAGTATGAAAACTTTCCCTCTCATGAGTGATTCTCATCAGCAAGCTAAAAAAATGTTTCCTGCATAGTTCTTTCTGTAAACCAGAACTGAGTTGACAGTGATCTGACAAATTAATTGGCAAATGCTTGTTAGGCATCTTTAACACTGCAGGAAGGACATTAGTTAGCCCTTTATGCAAAACTGGGTCAAGAGAGCCCTATTTCCTTCATATAAAGTGCATTGGACTGAATGAAAGATTTGAAGGTTGTGGGTTTTACTGAGTGTAGGAAGGGTGCACATGTTAACTGGTCTGTTAGAGACTAATTCATTTTGAGTTTGTGAATGGAGCTGAACCAGGTATGTAGGTGACAATAATGTAATTATGACAGTTGGATGCTTGACCTCTCTCTACTAGTCCCTTCAACCATCAGCAACATTTCTGCATTTCAGCAGTGTGCACACCTACTTTGGACTGAATGGCACTGTTCTCAAAATAAAATAGACCCAGCCCATTCTAATAACACTTTTGAAATGGTGTAATGGATGAAAGGATTAGAGTTCAGAACATGCTTTGTGTTCTGTTGTGGTTAGGTGATAGATTCACATCTGAAAAACCTGTATCATCCAAGGATCTTTGTGTGCTGAGCAGTGCAACATTGATGCACTAAAAGATACTGAGGCTCTCCACGTGTCCTCATGTTTTCAGTGTGGAAGTGACTTCGGTGGTGTTTCAACCTGTAATGTCTTTGTGCATGGAAAACATCTGGTATGTTGAAGCAGAACTGACCTTCTGCTCCTGCTTGAAATCATTTTGGCATTTAAAATGGCCTCCGGAGCTTATACTTAATCACAGACTGCTCAGTCCCCTGTTATAGATGAGAACCACAAGTTTAATCATCAGTTTAAAGAGTTCAGGATCTAAACTGAAGAAAGTAATCTATGTTATGTTGAAGATTAGGGGCTACTGGCATGGGAAGATGTGCCAGTACTATTAAAATGATTGCCAACTGTTGCACTGTCAGCAGTGGAAATTGTTGGGAGTTAATTTCAAATTGGTATCTCAGAGCTTTCATCTGAGCACCTGCTGTTTAGGATCAGAATATGAAACATTAACTGTGATTACTTCCCTCCCAAAAGGCACCCAAAACCGAGCAGCTGATATGCCTTAAATTAAGATAATGTTGAACATCAGTTTGAAACTGCCATAGCATGGACATGACTGGATTGCATATGGAGTTCCTAGGGTTTGCTCTTTGTAACAAAATAAAATTACAGTCTGCTGATAGATCAGTGAGCAAATTTCTTTTGAAACATACTCTGTGAGAAATGAGAGCACTGGCTGCTTTTCAGTCAAGATGAGCAATGTTACTGTTCACTGTGAGGGACAGGAGAAGGGGCAAGAAATGATGCTTTGGCTGCCCAATTTAAAGGCTTCTATGTAGGCTTCCATGTTCAAAGGGCACATGTTCAATGAGTATGACTAGATAAATCCGTGTAGCATACATATAGCTGGTACATGTGATAGATATTGCAATATAATATGGGCTTTAGAAAGAAGTGCTCTTGAATTTGGAAATGTAAATAGCATTAGTATGAACAGGGATCTGGTTTTGATGTTAAATGTAAGATCCTTTTTAACTATTTGAATGGATTTGGGCATGTGGAGGAGACTTTGAATCAGAGCACGATAAAGTGTGTTTCATTTATGTATTTATTTTGTACAAGAAACTGAGACAGTGTTTGTTTAATTGCCACAAGTATTTCATACTTTAAGTCATTTTCTTGTATTTCCAGTTCGTGAAATTCAGGAAATGAGTAATATGACAGTTTTATGAACCTCTTAGGAATAAATGGGCACAAAATATCCTGTAATCTTATGTATTGGTGTTAGATACTTTTCTGTCTGTTACCTGTAAAATTTTCTTGATAACATTGGCTACTTCACTGCACTATTTTGATGGTGAAGGGAAAAAATACATAGTCCATATTGTGATTTCTTTTGTACCTTTTTATGTCTGGTCTCACTGAGTGTGATAAAAGCTAAGACTTTATGGAGTTGTTTTGGAAGGAAAGGAAATGAGAATCAGCCCTCTGTATTTTTGTAATTTTTATAGTCCAGTCATCAGCTTCAAATCATTGAGTAGTTTGGGTTTTGAATGGGGGAAAAAGGGGGAAGAAGAAGGAGGACTTTTATTTTCTATTTTTATACATAATGGTTAAAGCACTTTTTTTTCCCCCCAAATAATTTTTCTTTTTTCTAACTTTTTAAAAAGGCACTATTTGCATGCAGGCATTTAGGAAGCCTCACAGCAATATAATGAGAGGGTTTAATAAAGCTACCTTTATTTTTTAAAACAGAGATGCAGAAATGAAAGCAAGATTCTGAAGGCTTCCACTGATTGGGAGTATTTCTGACTTTTGAGTTCCTCATGAAAGAATGCTTTGGAGCTGATTGTGCTCAGACTCATGTGGAAAGTCAGTGGATTTGCTGTTTTTTTTTTTACTAGTCCTAGATTTCTGCTCTCACAAACAGTTCACACATAGTCAGAGCTTGACACAGGATGTTTGCTGAAGAGAATTACTGAAATTAACTGTCCCCTGTGAATTGTAAGTGGCCATCCATTTTCATACTGACAGAATTGCTATGACAACAACATAAATGGTATTGTTGCCTGGAATTTAACATGTTAGGAAACCTCTCAGCCTAGGAAGAGCTGAGCAGTTAGACATAGGATGGCACCAATGTCAGCCAGCTCAGTGAGCAGATTGCTCTCCTGTGCCATTTTCTCTGTGTGGTTTGTGTCATAGCCTATGGCTTATTGGATTTTATTGTGGCTGTTTTATCTGGCTGTTCCCAATATCCATATGGATATTTTGATTTGTGTTTGGTATTTCCAGCCTCATTTTCTGTGGGTAGAATAGCCTTGCTGAGAAATGCATGAAAACATTAACTTAAACCAACGATCCAGGTAGTCCCAGATAAATAGAATTTTTACTCAGTGCATGTAGATAAAAGCAGCCTTACCGGGATTGTTGGATCATTTCATCTCTGAGCATGTTGACTTCTGTTAAGAAAGGTACTAAGGTTGGGTCAGTCATATTTCAAGCTGTTAGTCCTTCTGCAGTTTATTTCCTCCAATATGTCATCTTTTCAAAATGCATCTCTTTGTAGAAGGGCTTTGTCATAGGCTGTGTTTCACACATAAGAAGTGATTGAAGGTGTAATTGCTTTTTGAAGTCCCATTTGCATTTTCCTTAACATTTCACATCACTCATATTGTACGTGACAGGTCTATCTTATCTGACTACTGCTTTTTAATATGTTTCTATGGGGAGAAATTATTTCTAACTCTCCTATTTCCTCCAATTTGCAACTTTCAGTTCTGGATGCAGATGTTAGTTAATGTTTTGGAAATAATATGTTGCAGGATAGCACCCATTGTTACATAGAAAGATGAAATGGAAAATATATTAGGGTCTGCATTAATGTTGATTTATTTCACTGTCAGTGTTTCCTATTTTTTTTGAAATAGTGAAATTTGTGGAGAAGCTTACTAAGATAAATTCAGATAAATTTACTGTAGATTTTAATTTGCCCATTCATCTACAAGCTGTGCTTTTATTTAGAGATTTTCCTGTATTTGCCATGGCTTCATATTTTTCTATCCAGATTAAGGCTGCTCACATTATACTGTCTTGACAACAGAAAGGTACCATATACTAGCTGAATAAACAAATTTCCATTTACTTTATCATCAATGGCTTTCATTCAGAATTGGTTTTCTGTAGTCTGCAAAAACTTAATAGTGACTTGTGTACCACTCTAAACTGTCATGAATGATGGCTTTATATTTAGAATTGAGAATAGGAAGGAGAAAGACTACAGGTACTATAATAAAAAGGTCTTGGCATTTGACTGGTTAAGTGTTTTTATATAAATAGGTCTACTTATCCTGAATAACATTTGGATATGCATTTTGTGCTGTTAGGTATGAATATTGTTCATATAGTTTTTTTCCCCTCTGGAACAGCTGATGATATTTTAAAGACAGCCAGAACGGTAGTTGCCTATGGCCCTTCCAAGTGAGGCTTTCTGTGTTTTACCAACAAAGTAACAGTATCTATTGTCCACAAAACAAACTGAAGAATATTGAAACAAGACCAGCCTGAGATGTCTGTTCCCTGATTGCTTTTGCAAATGCTTGTGTTGATTCTAGGGCAAGATATATGGCCTAAAGCTATAGGAGGAAGAAAGTTTTCACTGGATGTTAAGAAATCACTCCCAAAAGGACGAGCAATTAGTTAAATAAACAAAGTGATCATGGAGGCAGCATTGCTGCAAGTAAACCATAACTTTCCAAATCATGACTGACAACGTGCCATACAAAGAATACGGGCTGGACTCTGCTAGCGGGGGTGTGCTGTGCCAGTGATTTTACCACACATGTGCAGAACAGCAGGAGCTCGCTCTGAAATCCCGCTGCAAATTCAGGTGGTATTTCAGATTATCCAGTGAATCTCCTCTTCTATAATGTGCATTTTGCTTATGACATTTTAACAAAATAATTATTAATTGAAATCTCTGTACAAAGTGAGTAATTTCAGGCCAGGAATGCACCATTGCTCTGTTTTCAGTATACTGCTGTCCTTGATTAGTGTAGGCTAGCAAGTTCTTAAGTGTGTAAGGAATGCCATGGAAATAAATGGAATGACTTGTCTTTGAAGTTCAACACATATTAATTCACTGGATCAAGGCAATGCAGATAAAGAAAAGCATCTTTGGAATAGAGAATACGTTTTCTATTATTACTATTATATTATCAGCATTAATAGCATACAACAGGTGGCGTGGATAATTTCACATTAGGAAATGAGAGAGGAGGGTAGAATTGCTTGTAGCAGTAGCAGCATGAATTTTGACTACAGAAACAGAAAGGACTGGAATTGGTCTTTTTGTAAGTAGAAGGTAACTGTAACTTTTGCAGGAATTGCAAAGTTGTTTGTTGCAACTGTTTCTACTTAAGTGTTCTAGTCCTTTAGAAAACTTCTCAAATATATTTCATGGTCTCATTGTTTTTAATACTTAAAGTGCTTTTATAATATCTCATAAGGATTCTGTTACTGTTCCATCTTTTTGAAAAGCATCGGAAAATGTTGCAGTGTTATGATCAGAGGCTGGAAACAATTGAATTTAAAACATTTCATTATATATTCCACAAGATAGTTGCCTTAAACTGTTAATACGTTTGTTTTAATGAGGCCAGGATCTGAGCTTCAGAAAAGATACCACTGGAGTAGCATTCAGAGTTTATTAGAAACCTGCAAGTAAGTGGCTTCAGTAGGGAACCATTTCACCCTTCAATAAAAGTCTGCCTTGCCTCCATAGGATTTGACAGAAGAGGATGTTAGGCATGTTCCTCTGGTTGATATGTTTGGAAGGAGGTCTAAAGAATGTCTGAAAGAGTCACTCCAAGTATTCAGTCAGAGGTAGCAGGAGGTTTGTTATTAGCCTAAGTTTTGTCACCAAAATGATGTGGTATGGGACAAGTTTTCTGGAAAACCAGGTTTGCTGTTCTTGGAGTTGATAGAGTGCTGAGGACGGGGAGCATAGAGAGCAAGAACAACAGAAACTGCTTCCATAGTAGCCCTGACTCCATATATGCTAACTTGTGTTGAATAACAATGGGAAATCTCTCTCTCTAGGACTTGGTTACAAGCAAGTTAGGCAGAGGAGTGGATGAGCGTGTACTGTGCCTGAAACCATGCTAATGTAAGTAGTTGCTTATTTTACCTTTGCCACAGGTAAGTTCATGCCTGAACTTAACACCTCAAATTTGCTTTGGTCAGCTGTTGCTGAAATGTGAGATATATAAACTCATCTTCTGTAAACTTCAGTCAGTCCTTAAAGTAATGATTATCATTCAGTAAGATTCCACATTTTGGGACTGTAGTGGTTGCCCTGGGACAAAAATGGTAACAAAAATTGGGAAATAGGGAAGAACAGTGGTAAAGTGGCAGAGAAATAGTTTTACTTTTGTTTATGATAGTGAATAAAATGAACCTGTATAAAGAACTTAGGTTTTTTCAGGCTAGAATTTACCATCTTAGAGCAGCCACTGAAATCTTGAAAGGACCATATTGAAAGGACATTCTGATAATAATTAGTATCCTTTACATTCATTCAATAACTTAAAAACCAGGCAATTTCTGTTTATATTCCTGCTAAGAAAAAAGTAATTTGCTTTTAATACATTGAAAGCATCCTTGCATTTTAAGCATAGTGAAAAACCACTTTTGTAACAGTATTACAACTCCCTGTCCTCTGAGTATGAAGGCTGATTTCTGGATTCAACTAGAGAGAAAGAACTAGCAACCCCTGTAAACTCCTTACAATAAAGATGGAATTGTTAAGGACATGGCAGGTTATTTTACTGTGGGTCTAGAAGAAAGGTTGAAAAGCTTTCAATTTTTCTATGCAAGTAGAAGTGTCATCAAGAAAGTATGTCTGCCCACTTATAATGGACTTAAGAGAATCTAGGAAGAATGCCAGGGAGAAGGAACTGTTGCACAAGGAGGCTCAGGTATAGGAATATATCTCTGTAGTAAAGTCAGCCCAAACAATTCTTGAAAGTATTCACCAATGCCTATCAAATGTGATTACTAGATGGGCAGTAGTCTAAGAAATAAAAATATATTGCCACTTAACTTCTAATACTTTAAACCCAAGCTATTTATAAACAAATTGAATGACAAGAAGAAAAAAATAAAAACCAAAACATTTTGAAAGAAGAGCCTCTATTTGTGCATTTCTCATTTATTCTTCATTTTGGACATTTAACTTGGTTTTTGATGTATGCGCATGTCAGGATGGTCAGACAAAGTTTCAGTTGTAATATGCTGCTAAAAATAGTCCTTTCCTTCTGTTCTTCTTCCCTTCTTGTTTTGTCCTTTCACAGATATTTTTTCCCCACGGGTCAGCCTCCTTTACTGCTTTGAAAAGCTCTTTCTGTTGTCGTCTTATGATTTTCTACAATTTGCTATTGTCTGTCCAATAACTGTGCTGCAGTAATAGATCAGACTTCCTGGTGTGGAATGCTGATAAGATCAGCCTGGGACTGTGTAGAACAGAGTGATGTACAAAACCAGCAGAATGTGTTTTTGTATTGCATTTATGGTCTGGATTCTGGTACAAGAGTATCTGTAGTTCACAGTCCATTCCATAAACCATAGCTTATTAAATGCTTTAACTGGTGGGTAATAACCATCTCAAAGGAGGGAGCTGAAAAGTCCAAGTTTAAGAATATGTCCCAAGGCTCAAAGTAGTAATTTGTTCTCTGTCAAATGGAACTCAGCTTTAAGGGATTACTGAATTATGACCATTTTGGTTGGTTTGAAGTGCATTTAGACTGTTTGAGCTGCCCTTTTTGAAGGTTGCTTTTGTTACGGGGCCTTCAGGCCAGTTCCAACATTAACTAACAGATTATGACACCCAGTAGAGTTCATTTCATCTAAACCAATATAGCGTGCAAAAAGTTGTCCAACCCTCTTGTGAAACTGCTAAATTTGTGTTTTGCACAGGGTTTTACAAAGGACTTGTCCCCCTTTACCATCCTCGCCCCCTTGAAATTGCTAACGTAGCAAAAAAGGGCATTATAGACAATGATATTAGAACTTCTTCCTTCCCAGTATTTTTCATACCAGATGTTCTTTTTTCAGTTTAAGGAACCAAAAGATTCATCTCATGAATGCAGTCTGGGGGTCATACATTGTTTTGGCATGCCAATGAAACCCATTGGTTTTCTTGCAGGTCTATGTGGAGAAGGGAGGTTGACTTGCTCTTTTTATTTTCTACTAATTAGTTTGCTTTAGAATAGCTGCATGTAATACTGTAAAAAAAGTGGAGAAACTAGTCATCCAGCCTTGAACTGTCCTAAAATTCCTAAGCATTGAGAAGAGGGCCAAGAAAAAGCTTGTTTATGCCAGATATATTGTTTTCCTAAATGAGAAGAAGATAAGAAGTGTCTTGAGTTTTTATCAGTTTCCGGCACTGAAAAAAACTCCCAAGATCCATGTTCTAGAAACCAAGTTTTAAGTTTAGAAAGTCACTTTGACAATCAGCTCCTTAGTGCTGATGTTCTACTGCAGTGCTGTATTTGCAGAATACTGGTGACATTATGTGTTCTGCACAAGTATAAAGGGAATTTCTGCTCCAGTGAACTCCTATTCCAGAAAGCAGACACAAAGAAGGGCTCAACTTGCTGTGCATCCCAGAGAAAGGAGGTGATTGTAGATGTAATTCCATGTCATTAAATAATTCCTGGAAGGCTTCCCTTTCTGCTTTTAGTTTTTAGTAACTTGGGTTGGCAGCTGCAATTTACAAAATATTTGGCAGTGTCTGGGGGCTTTTCAAAGTGGTTTCGGTAACCTCTGACGGGGAACAGAAGAGAGTTCACTTTTTCTGGAACAAGTTATAGCTTCTTGCTTTTGGTAGTTTCTTACTTCTAATCATCACGTTGAAATCAGAGAGGATTTACTTGCCCGATGACTCAGACTCTTTTATTGTAAGTGTCAGTTCTTCAGATGTTGAGGGCCTCTTTCAGTTAAGTACCCAGATTGTCTGAAGGTTGAAGGACAAGCAGTTCACTGAAAAAAGTCAAGCTCCTTTTTTCTACTTGTACAGAATTGTGCTTTCAGTGCTTTTGAAAATTATAGGATTATAACAACTGCAGGCTATTGCTACTGTTTATTTGCTCTAGGGTTTGTGGTAGGAACAATAGGAGATAAATATAAGCTTGAAGGACAAAGACGTGCAACATCCACCCTGAAATGGACATTGGTTATCTGTCCAAATGGCCAGTAAAAAAACAATGTATCTTCATAAAAATGAGCTCTTGGGGAAAATGCCTGTGATATGGGGTGTACCAAATCTCTCTGGAGAGGGATGGATAGGAAGAGTCAGGATGGACAACTTTTTCTCTAAGGTTTTTGTTGTGTGTGAAATTATTGAAACAGGCTTAGTAAAGTTAAAACATACACTATAAAGCTGACAATTATTAAATGAGCCACAAAATAAAAGCTTAATTGCTTTGTTTCACTTACAAAATCTTGGAATCTTAATGGAGTAAAGGACAGAAAACTGTTAAAACTCAGTGAGCAAATTTCTGCTTTTGGGTGTGATTGTTGCTTGAAATGTCTAATCATAGAGAAGAGAAGATAGGATCTAAAAAGGAAGCTCACGTGGGAACAGTAGGGGTTTACTTGTAGTTTGAATGGATATTCCTCACTCTGCTGTACTGCAGCAAACTGAAATTATCAGAAATTAGATGCTCTGCAAAGAACTAACAGGTTAGAAAAATCTGCATCCCACAAGGAAACAGAAAGTGCTCTCTAAATAAAAGAAGGAAAAACTTTTCAGAAGGAAGGTTATAGATTCAACTACATATATATGTAGAATACCAATGCATACAATAGTTAGTGGAAAAGATAGTATTTTTTTCTCCCAAAGATTATAGAGGCATTTTCCTGAAAGTTTCTGGTGTAGATAAATTCTTTTGTCACATCAGCAGGCCCAAAATTGCTTCACATGGTGTGGTGTCAGAAGTTCCTTTATAGTTCACAGAAGCATACAAAGGGGTGGAAAATTGCTTAAAATACAAAATGCTGTATCAGTAGCTCTAATAGAAACACACAAAAAATATGTTAAAAGAAGCATGATGAGAAACATTGCAAGAAAAGAAATGCAGAATTTGGGAGTGAGGGATTTAGGCAACACAAAGGTGTTATTTCTGGAAAATGTGCCAATACCATGAAGAAAAGAGAAGTTTTCTCAGGGTTTGTTATGAGAGGTGGAGAGGGAGATGCAGGAAGCATTGATTTTTCCACACTGAAGAGACATTCTCATGGGGAAAAAACCCCCAAACAAACAAAAACCTCCCCACAAAACTATTTACTCTTTCTGTTGTTTTGTGGAAGAGTTATTTTTAAGAGTTTTTATCTTAACTTTTTTCCTTTGTCTACCAGTTCACTGAAAGCTTGACACTACTCACTGAGAGAACACTAATAATTTGTTTACCTTATTTTTCAGTGTATTGGTAGCTTATGGCTGTGTTTTTGTGTTACATGCCCAAAGTCTGGCTGACAGGCAGCTCATATCAACCAAGGTACCCGATAAGAAGGTAGCAGCTGGGGATATCTTGCTTCGAGTGGTCTTTAGCTTGTTAAACCATTTGAGTTAGTGAGTTGGGAACTCTGGCAATGAATTTGTACAGGCTCACATGAGGTGAGGAAAAACAGGACCAAGCCATACAGCATCAAATAACATCTGAAAGGTCCATCATTGTTTCCTCAGGAAAGCCCTTACCTGTCATTTTGACCATTGTAGCAAAAGTAGGAGTCAGTATCATTAACAGCGATAATAATAGTACAATAATAAGCATTACAAAATAAAATATAAAGATCCATTGTTGAACCAACCAAATCATATTTTCAGCTTTCTAATTGCCATTGCCATTGTTTGTTTCATGTTTGTTCTTTACTGTTGTACAGCTTATTGTAATTTTGGATAAACAGGTCTGTGGGGCACAGATCCTGTCCTTCTGGTTGTGATGGCTCTACAAAGAGCTGCTCAAATAGCATTTGCCACAGAAAGCTACTCCTGCCTTCAGCTGCAATAAAGCAGTAAGTGATGTTCCCTGCTGAAGCATTTAAAAATCTTCATTTGAAAGCTGTGAAAGTGTGTGGTGCTGTGCCATGGCAATAGCTTATGTCTTGTTCAACTGTTGTATTGTGTCATATTCTTAATATTAAATTCATATGCAGACAGCTATCCAGCCAAATAACAGATTTAATTGCTAAAATCCATAAAGGTAAACCCCATTTAACCCACAAGTGGCTTTAGATGGCAAGTTGAATATATTGTAGGTGACGGAGTGGAACATTATAACCATTCCTAGCAATTGTAAAATCAGCAATATGGGTGGTAAATGTGCCCTACAATAGTTAATTTTTGGCTGTGTCTTAAAATTTTTTAGGACCAGTCAGAGCCTCCAAAATGCACTGATGGTAGTGAGGTTAGAGCATCTAGTGCTGATGCTCATAGTTTTTTCACTGAAGGTTATCTGCTCTATGTGTTATGGGTAGGTGACTACCATGGTTTGACTGCTACTTTACCTGTTGTCTTTGATTTCTGTAGAAGGATAGATGTGTTTGCCCAAACAGCATTCTGCTCTGAGCAAGTCAGTGCCGTAGTGGTCTTCTCCTTGTAATCCAGACTGGCAACTGTGCCAAACTTCTTGGCAGCATTTCACAAAGATGGCCTTTATATTTAAGGAAGGTGATGCGTTGTGAAAGCTGTCATGTTATGTTGTGCTGATGGAGTAGCTAACTGGAATTACTGAGACAGAACTCTCCTCAATCATTGTAACCTGTGATTTCGGAACTGAAAGCTGTCTTTTTTTAAAAGCTAGTGAAAATGCATTTTTAGGTACTTGGAGGCAAAAGATGCTACAAATATTATAAACATTACCCATTGAATATTTCATACATAGGGATCTTCATCTAAATATGTCAACTGTAAGAACACTTAAGACTTAATTTTTGTCCAGGAAGATAAACCCATGAAAAAAGATGTTAAAATGACTAAGGTATTTGGTATCTAGGTCAACCAGTTAAATTTCTGACTGACCTGCCTTTTTTTACTGAATGCAACCTAAAATAAAATACTTGGCTGAAGAAAACAATCTCATTATAGCCTCCTAATTGGCAGCCTTGTCCTTCAGGCTTTCCTTCTTCTGATTGCAGTTACAGTTGTACATATTGAGAGCTCGTATTCAAGTGGCACACTAGAATGTAGTGGGATGGCCTTTGGTAATGTTTGGCAGATAGGTACCAGTAATACTCATTTCATGGTGTCTTGCCTGCCCACAAGTCATGTATGGATGAGAATTTGATGGGGAAATGGGATTGGATGCACGATAGGTCTTGCCTTTGACTATCCACCCTAATGCTTCCTATGTAGTTTTAAGGAGCTAATGTGCTGTGCAGATGCAGTTAGGAAGAGGTTACGCAGTCAAGGCTCTCCCTTGGGAAATGTGAGCTTATCTGTGTGAGCAGTGGGTGTGTCAAGAGGTAAATCTCATAGCTGAGTCACTGGTATTACAGAACTCCTGGGCGGTGCCATCTCATTTGCTTGCATTTTTAACTTTGGAGAAGATGTGTTTTAGTAATGAGTATGATTTCCTTACCAATATAATGTCTATAATGCACACTTTGACCTTATGATTGTTTGGCACACTATTTCAGCTGTAGCAGATGAACAAATAACTTAGATGGGTTTTGGTATGTGAGACTTTTTGCTCTTGAAAAAAAAATTCAAACATATTTTGATTGCAAAGGGCATGCGGGTATAAGCACCTGGCAATGTCTGCTTACAGTCCAGAAAGTCAACTATATCCTGGGCTACATCAAAAGCAGCCCAGTCCAGCAGGTTGAGGGAGGGGATTCTGCCCCTCTTCTGTGGTGAGATCCCATCTGGAGTGCTGCATCCAGCTCTGAAACCTCTTACGTAAGAAGGATGTGGACCTCATGGAGTGAGTATAGAGTGAGCCACAAAAATGCTCTGAGGGCTGGTCCATCTCTCCTATGAAGAGAGGCTGGGAGAGTTGGGACTGTTCAGCCTGAAGAAAAGGCTCAAGGAGACCCTAGACGAAACCTGAGGGAGATCTACAAGAATGCTGAACAGGGAGTTTTTACAGAAGCATGTAGTGATAGGACTAGTGGGAAGGCTTTAAACTGAGAGAGAACAGGTTTATATTGGATATCAGGAAGACATTTCTTACCATAAGGATGATGAGACACCAGAAGAGACTGCTCAGAGAAGTTGTGGATGCCCCACCCCTGAAAGTGTTGAAGGCCAGGCTTGAGGGAGCTCTGAGCAGTCTGGTCTAGTGAAAGGTGTCCCTGCCCATGTCAGAGGGGTTGCAACTGGGTGATCTTTAAGGTTTCTTCCAACCCAACACATCTGTGATGTTATATCTCAGGCAGTTCTTGTACTGATTTGGAGAGTCAAACAATAAGCAACTACATGGAAATGAAACTTTGCTCTGTAGAGCTTTCCTTTTGATTGTGCCTGAAGCCTCACTCATTGTTCTAAGTAGTAAGAATTAAATCTTGTTTAACGTGTCCAAGGTCACAGTACAGTACCTCTGCAAAAGCAACCTCTGTATCCTGTGTATTCATGGTGTTATAATAGATCACGAATTGGTAAATGAGAAGATGAGAATCACACAGTGAAATGAACTCAGAAGAGACCAGAATTATGGCCCAAGCTAAATGAGTGTTGAGCCAGTAATTCACTGTCATGTTTTGGCTTTTGGATATTCTGCTGTTTTTCTTATGCAAATTAATGTTTCCAAGGGTGGAACGGGAGACAGCTTCAGGAAGCACTGTGATTCATTCCCATTTTTCTACCTATGCTTCATCCAGACCCTAGCACCAAGAGGGTGACCTAGTATTTAACTATGGCTAGGTACGTTATTATCCTCTCAAGTCTTTAACAAAAAAAAATATCTCAATTAAGATTCCTTTGAGATTGTGAAAGGGGCTTAGAAATGCATCTTTGAAAATCATCCCTGGCAGACCCTTTTGTCCAACTTGTATGTGGTTTGTGTGTGGTGGTTTCAGGTTGGGTGTTTTTTTTTTTGGAGATAGTAGGATGTGGTACTGGGCTTTTCTTCAGATATGCAGCAGGAAAAAAATGCTTGGTGAACCTAACTTAGTGTCTTGGTTTGGGGACTTCAAAGGCAACTGAATATCTTGCTCTCTCTTACAGTCTCATCTATGTAGCTGCTCTGCAGCATCTGCTCTCAGTAATTTTTTAAACCATTTCATTTTGCATTTTCAACTCTAGAACCCTGGTGAGAGAAAAAATAAAGCATAATAATCTAAATCTGCATGACAGTTAATAGAATAAATAAGAATGTATTATATATTTCCTTACAGTATGTGACTTTATTGTGACTACATACAGTTAATGAAAGAGGAGATTGTGAACCTTACATGACAGTTAAGGGCTTGAAAAATCAATTATCAAATAACAAGCAGTTCACCATAAAAATGTGACCATTAGCTACCTGTTTTTAGCAGCAGCTGACAATCAGTGAAGGAGGACAGAGGCTGACCAGGAGTTTTGCCATTGCTTTTGTTGCCTAGAGAAGTGTGCTTTCTGCTTCCACAGTCATAGGAATCAATCTCCATCTATTCACTGTGTCATAAGAGAACAGTGAGTGCTGGGGTTGAATAACATTGTCCATTCCTCTATGGCTTCTTTTCTCTGGTCATTAACTAGGACAATGACTTAGTGCTACAGCTCAGTAATGTTGCACTGGTTTATGTTAAGAAGCTATTAATTAGAAATTTCTAATTTATTTTACTTTTGTTTCATGTTACACAGCTTTAACTAAAATGCATTGATTAGTCTTGGATATTACATAATATTTAAGTGGTGATAGATTTCTCTTAATATTACAAAATTTTCTTACATTCCACTGTTTGGAAAGGAGAAGAGACCTAGTGAAATAAGTATGCTTTAGATTAAAATTCATTTTATCAGTTAAGCAATTTTCAGTTTCATATTTTAGATTTGTTATGCAAAGTTCTTAAGCATATGCATCAGAGAAGTAGGACACTCTAGACTACTTACTTTGCTGAATCTGGACTGTAAAACATAACTGAAAGCTGTTAGGTTGAATATATGGTAAACATGGGGCTTTTATTGCAAACCAGAACATCATATAATGAAATAATCCAAAGTCCAGTGAAATCAGTAGAAAGGTGTCTTTTGACTACAGTAACTCAGTACCAGACAAAGTATCAGCTGCAGTCATTTTTTTTTGAGATTGCAAATGTGTTGTGTAATCAGAAATGAAGTTACTGGACTGGCACAAAAATAATTCCTAAGGTTGAAACATCTATATCAATCATAGAAAGCTTCTCTGTTACGAAAGTACGAAGTCTTGTATTTTATATAAATAATGTGATCTAAAGACAAGATGCCACTGATATTTAGACAATGGGCATCAACAAATGCTGTCAGTATCTGTGCAGGAAGATCTATCTTCCCTTTGCCACACTATGAGCTTATTCCTGCTGGGGATGAATACCTTTTGGGAGATGTGTGTCTTCTCTAGGCTGAGGCTGTGGATGTTAATTTCTTGCCTTTCCTTTACTACTGTTTGGCTCTTGTTTATTTGAAAATTGACACATCTTGTATTTTTTTTTGCTAAGCATATTAGATTGTAACCTCTATGAAAACCTGAAGTAATTGTACAGCCTTTTAGTTTTGGCTATCTTGAGATAAGTCAGGACTAGCCTGCTACGGATTCGCTTCATATATGTTTAGTTGCAGCCAATTGCTCACCCATTGCATGATGTGTTTATCCAGCTGTGTGCTGGACATTTTGTCCAGTGGGACACCCTGAGAAACAGTGTGAAAAACTTTACTGAGATCCAAAAAGATTACATCAGCTGTCTTCCCTTGATTAACTAGGCTTGAAGGCTAGGCTTATCAAACCTGATTAAAAGGAAATCAGGTTTGATAAGCAGGACTTCTGATTCATGAAGCCATGCTGGCTGTGACTAATGACTGTGTTGTTCTAAAGGTATTTTTCAGTACCTCCTAGGATAATCTTCTCCATAACTTTACCAGGCACCGAAGTGAGACTGACTAGTTTGTTTCTGGAGTTTTGCTTCTTGTCCTTCTTGAAAATTAGGACAATGTTCACCAGCTTTCAGTCAGCTGGGACCCCTCTGGATTCCTAAAACTGCTCAAAAATCATTGAGAGAGACTTTCTGATGACATCAGCAGCTTTTTGACCATTCTGGGATTAATCCCATTAGGCCTCATAGATTTATAGGGATCCAGCTGGAGCAGCAGATTCCACACAGTTTCAGGGTTGATTGGCAGTTGATCATTCTCACAGTTCCGGCCCTCCAGCTCAAGGCACTGAGACCTCCTTGGTGAAGACAGAGGCAAAGAAAGCATTAAACACCCCTGCCTTGTTTCTGTCCCTGCTTGTGAGGTGACCATCCTCATCCTCTAACAGGTCAATGATATTTCTGTACTGCCTGTTGCCATTAATACATTTGACAAAACTCTTTTTCTTGTCTTCCACGTTCCTGCCCATCTTCAACTCCAGTTGAGCTTTGGCTGCAAGGATTTTGTCCCTACAGTGGCAAGCAGCATCTCTGAATTCTTCTTATGTCATTTGACCTTGCTTCCTCTGGACATACACCTTCCTTTATAGCCTTATTTCCAAGAGAAGATTCCTATTCAGCCAATTCAGCCTCCTGTGCCCTTAGGAGGTGATGTTTGAAAACGGACCAGAACTGGTGGATCCCAGCACTTCCATCTCATTAGGTAATGTTTACTGTTGCAATGTTGCAGCATTACTGTCCGTTTTGATTGAATAGACAACTTCTTCATTAAGAGTAAAATTTAGGCAGCTGCCTCCCTCCCCTCCCCCCCCCCCTTTTTTCTTTGTCCAGCCTTTATAGATACCATTTAATTTTCCAGTACATCGCTACTTGGGAATTTTACTTTTTTAAATTTTAATTAGTTTTAGTTTACTATTTTTAATAGTTACAATCTTAATTTTTTTCTTTTCCTTTTTTTAACACAATTACAAGTTATGTAATGCACATGAAGTGCAGGGAAAACCAAATTATTTTCAAGTATCTATAAACTTTGGGTGGACTGACTGTGTGATGGACACAAATTTGCCATCCTCTGAGATCTGAAGGCATTTGGATTTTTTTGCACAGGTCCAGTACAAAACAGAAAAGAGCCAAGCTATCAAACCCTTTCCTTTTGAAAGGGAGTTGGCTGTCACATCCTTGTAATCTGTCCCTAAACTTCACAATGTCCTCCAGTATGACATATACAATTGTAGTACTGGCAGTGTGAAGCCAGAATTTTAATGAAGGGGGTTGTTTTGTTCTGAAGTTTTTGATGAACTCAAATGCATCAAGAATGTGCATATCTGACAGTACAAAGCAGTACAGGACAAAGACCTATGCTTGTTCTCTGTCAGAAAGGTTTTTAAGTGTCTTGCCATTTGATGTGCTTCATTCCACTGTAGAGGAGATGGAAAGGCTGTAGATTAATTTCTAGCATCACTGACCCCGCAGTATGCAGAGAGAAGTAGCTGTAAATGCAGGAAAGGTATTAAAATAGCTATCTCTTTGAATCTGAGAAAAATGTTAACTGAATTCTTTCTGTGTGCCTTAACAAATTTGCAAATAATGCCTTTGTAATACATTTCTTTATAGAAAGGTCATTGAGCCAATTACAATAGTTACTTTGGCCCACCTACAGATGATTTTACGCAGTAGGTAAAGAAATGAGAATTTCTTACAAATATGGATACATTTTTCAACTTAACATCTCCATGTTGCTGAGATTGATGGTCCTTTCAGAGCTAGTGGTGTCTCTGAACTTTGCTTTAGGAAACAGCTGTATATGAGTCCAGCCTGTGAGGGCTGTAATTTTTAACCCTCCTAATCTGCAGCTGGTGATGGCAGGATATTGGAGTTTCTTGCAAAGGAATCAGTATCTCTTGACTCTTCATTCTGTGAGCTCCTTGAACATGCATGGAAAACTAGTGCTGAGCAGCACTTCACAAAACGTTGGTAAAATCAAACATGAGATTGTGTACATTTGTCACAGTTACATAAATTTGAGTAACTATAAAAAGACACATGCTTGCAAGGGCTGCTGCATGTTAATTAATCCATAGACACCTACTAATTTATGCTTTTCTTTATATGAATTATGCTCAGAATCTGTGTATATTGCATAGAATACAGTTGATAAGTTTACATTTGATGAAGAAGCAAATTTGTTGTGGTTTCTTTACTTGTAATTGCTCTGTCAGGTGTATCTTGGCAAATTCAGTTGCTTTCTGGAATATGGCACCATGTGCTCTGCTGTTTTATTTATAGGATTGCCTTCTATTTCTGTTCATGTTGCTTGCAGAGAGTTATTTGAGAAATGTAGTTGTGTTTATTTTTTTATTTAATGGTTTATTCCTTTGAAGAACTGGTAGTGCACACTCATTTTTCAGGCCTAGGGAATCCCAGACATTAAATTACTGACAAGTAGTGCTGCTGCTTTGTGCCTGTATGGATTTGAGGAGTGACAACTAATCAAGACATGGACCTGTAGGAGCTGAAATCTTTTCAGATGAAGGATGTAAGGGGACTCTGGGTGCTGTGAGTAGGGAGAATATCTGTCTGTTTGGCAGTGAAACCTAATGGCCTGTGGGGTGGTGTTTCTGAAAGCGTTCCTCCAAGTTTCGTTTATATACATTTTAAATATATGTAGTCTGAGTCTACACATATTTAAATACATGTAGTCTGAGTCTAGTGCTATTTAGGCACTAGGCTGTTGTGAATTATATATTTATCTGTGCTTTCCTTGGGATAAAGAGAAACACAGAGTAAAAGGTGCTGATGCCAGAGTATGAATTTTCTTCATAGTACATGGTTAGTAGTTTTAGTCTCTTCACGAGTAGAGGCTGGGCAGTCAGTTGAAGTCTGTCACAGTGATAGACATTGAGCTAGAGTTGACATGAAATGAGAAATGCAGGCTATTAGCATGGTATGTTTGTGATCTACAGCCACATTCACATATGTGATTATATACTGCTCAGCATCCAGTGGCAATCTCCACTTGTGTCATTGTCTTTCTTGAAGAAGAAAGTATTTTCCAACATGAGGCTGAAGAGGAGTAGTTTACCTATTCATGACTCTTTAAGTGTGAACAGCAAAGGAGGAAACTCAGTACAGTCAAGGATACTTCAACTGATGTTTTCGTCCAAGACAAGACCATCAGTGATTTGGCCATGCATGTTGCAAGAGAAAAATCCTGAATTAACTGGAATTAACTTATCCTGGGTTGTATACTTGTGAGTTAGGACATTTATAGGTTCTGTATAAATACAAGGAGAAATGTTCCTGAAGTGCAAAGACACGGAGGTCCATGCTCAGTGTGGTGTATCATCAGCACTGTGAATACAGCTGCAGATCCATGAGAAGAGGTTCATTAGTGAAGCAGAGTGAATTTTGGTACTCAGAAAGGAAATGTGTTCCTTCTGCAGCATATAATTGCATGCCTTGCAGACAGGGGAGTATAGGGAAGCTTAGAAGGTTTTGTCACCTTCATGCTGTCACAATGAGGTATCTATAGGACTTCAGGCAGCTTGAATCCTTAATCTATTTTACTTTTTTAGATTATGTATATTTTTTCTAAGACTTAGTCATTTGTACTTAGACCTTGGTTTCCTTTCTTCCCTCTGAAACAGATAGGCAGTATGAAAAATAATTCTTTTTTTTCCTCTCTTTTAATAAGATGCTTCAGTCTGTCAGGCCATTCTTTTCAAAAGCACATGTAGAAATTCAAGATTTATTTTGTTTGATTTAAGTTTATTTCAAAAACCCAAATAAACCATGGAAATCAGTGTTCAGGGGGCACGTCATCATGTGTTCCTGAAAGCCCTAAGCCTAGACATTAAAGAATCGCCCTTTTTGTCTTATCCCACGCCAACTTGGCTCAGAGTCTGTTTTTTGGGGTCTCTCGAGGCATCAGTTTGGCAAATAAACCAACCTAACAAGAAAGGTAATAAAATACATTCTTCAGAATTTAACCTCTCCACCTCAGGCTCCCTTATTTTATCTTATGGGTGAAGACCTACAGAGTAATCAAATTATTTTTAAAAGAAAGACTTGTCTATCCAAAACCAGACCACATATTCTCAGCGCAAAACTAGAGTGTATCATTACATCTTGGAAATCAAACCAGATACAATCTTTCAATGAGCTTTTACAATTCCATTTGTTCACCACATTTAAATCTTTTACTGGTTTATAAACATGACCTATTGTTATTGTCAAGGATGTCTCCTAAATGTTTTGTCCAATCTTTATTCATAATAGCTATTGTATAACCTTCACAACCACGTACTTCATAGACTCTGAAGGTCAGGGCAATTCAGCATCTTATCGGACACCCACTTTGTAGCAATTTCACTGCATGTAGTGACTGTGACAGAAAGAATTCCAGGTTCTACTGTGAAACTCTGCATAGTGTTAATAGTTCCTGAGTGCTTCGTGGTGGTGTGCTTCAAAATAGATTGATTTGGCCAATGTATCAGCTGCTAAAACTGTTCCAGTTTCCATGTTAAGTGTCATTTCAGTGTTCCCTTGGTGAGCAGCAACTGGGATTCATTAGAAAGAACTTTGTGCAGAGGGTTTACATTACTGTACAAGTGAGAGATAACAGGCTTGAATATGGCAACATGGATCCATACCTATACTGTGATGAGGACAATAAATCATCATTAAACAGTGAAACAATAATGAGCTTATTTCCCTCAGTGGTGTTAAAATTTTGCATCTGTCCATAGTTAAAATCTATGCAGTTGGTCCCACTGGTTTGGTTTCCACCCACATGCTTTGGCTGATGAGAAATATGTTGGCTAGCGAGGGATTCTTTTATCTGTCTTGGCATTCCAGTTTGAAATACAACTGTTTCTGTAGGCACTGGGATTTTGTGCTCAAAAAGCAATTGGATAATACCCATAGTACAGAGAAAGCTGATAAAATCTCATCTTGGTGAAAGCTCTTGTCAGTAGAAAAGGGCAGTGTAAAGACAGACTCAACAAACCATTGAAACCATCTTTGTGAAAGACAGCCTGTTTTCACATTAAACTGTGACTTAGATGAAATGTGTGTAGGCTGCTCTTCGGTGGGAATTTGAGCAACCTGATCTAATGAAAGATTGTCTTGCCCACAGCAGAGAGAATGGACTAGGTGATTTTCAGAGGTTCCTTCCAACCCAAACCATTGTAAGATTCTATAATTCATGCTTAAATATTTAACACTTATTCTGATCATCAGGTTTCACACATGGATAATTGACTTGGGCCAGCATTTGGGAGGAGAATTAGCCAGACAATGTACAAGTTGTATTCTAGTCAGTGGTTGCAACATCAGCTGAAAATTTCTCTAGAGAAATTGGGATGCCGATTCTTATTAAAAATATTTTACTCTTTTTATGAAGTTCTTTTATTTGCACTTTTTCAGTGTCATTCTGTCTTATTTATGTAAAAAGAATTACATTGAAATCTCCTGTTACAGTGTGTCTCTGATATACTGGAGTAATTTTTGACAAATAAAATGTTCTCCTGTAAGCCAATGTCCTACAGTTGCTCCTTCATATGTGTAATTATTTTTTTCAGATTAAGCCAAGAAGATTTTAGTAGCACATTGACACTCACAGATGTGCTTTGCTTGTGTGTATTCATAAGAGCTGCAGTAGACTTATACATTGACAAGGTTTTTAAAAACATGGTCACAGTGTAGATGAGATGTTGTCTTTATTTTGGATTTGCACTACTCCAAGCTAACCCCTAGTTAATGCTGCAGAATTTTATTTCATTGATGATTTCTCTTAGGAGATTAGTTATCCATCCCGCTGGAATGCCTTTGTTTGGACTCTCATCTAGGGATTTACCCTTCTTTAGCAGTGACTGATACCAATGAACCTGCTTTTCCTACCACTGAAAAAATAACTGCTAGAGTTTCCTTTAAATACTGATGTTAGAGGAAGGCATCTTTTCAAGACAAGAAACTACCTTGAATTTATGGCTACAGGTTGGCTAAATAAGCCCATGTCTAGGTCTATCTTTCATTTGCAAGTGGATTTTTGTCTTGGTGTACTCCTAAATCATGAGTTGAAGTTTCAAAAAATTACTGAGTCATTTTGGTTCAACATGGAGGATCTTTGTATGTTTTCTTTTTTTAATCTTCCGAGGCTGTTGAGTATGTTCTCTTGCCTTTCTGCAACTATAAGGGAAAGCAACATCTTTTAAATAAGTTAAAATTCTTAATCTGAAGCTTTGAAAAAACAAAAAATACCACTGGACTTCAGGATACCACAGTAAGAGTTGCCAGCACTAGCAGTAGTAGAAAAAAGAGAGCTAAGTCTGGTCATGTTGGGCAGTGGCTGTTGTTGCTTGGAGGATTATACACACCTGAAGTTGGAAGGGCTACACTAGGCTGCAGACTTAGGCAAATAAGTAAACCATTTCTTTTGCTGAGGATTATTTATAATTGGAACAGAACTCTGCTTTTGTGTTGATGGTGTTTGGCTTTAAAATTGCCTTCATATTAGAGCTTTGAAATTTGTCCAAGGAAGACTTGAGGTTAATTTTGTGAACTTGTGATGGTCAAGTTCCTTTTCGTCTTTTTTCTTTCTTCTCTCCCAACTCAAAATAGACTTCTTGCAAATTCAGTTTCCTTTCTGTCAGCAGCGACAGCTGCTTTGTGCTCTGCTCACACTACATGTCTTGGAGAAGTTCTGCTTCAGGAATTGTCTCTTCTGTTCCAGGCATGGAAGTGCTTCTCCTATGGAGCTGGCATAGTGTACAAGTAATTTTATTTTTGTCTTCACTGAAATGCAGGTGGGACTAGGCATGAATGCACTAGGCAGCCTTGGAAATGGAAACATCTTTCTGTGACTGGTTTAATGTGCCTTTGTGATTGAGAATTGGAGGTATCCATCTTGCTTTTTAAATATCCAATTCATTATTGCTAATGCTGTGAGTTTCATTTGTGCAACATCTCTTTCAACATGTGGACTGATAAACTGCATTATGCTTAACAATAGGATAGAGATTTCTTTTTTATATCATGGTTGAATGTTGTTCAGGAGTGATAAACTAGTGAATAGCACGTGCTGGCTAGTCTAGAAAAGAATCTGGTGATTGTCTCTAACCATTCAAGTAGTACAGGTAAATTCTGTCTACCAAAAACCCTAACCCTGTAAAATCCCAAACATTGCACAGTGGGCATAGGGTTTCCCTTTCAGATGTCAGTTTGACAGCAAATACTGCCTGATCTTTAAGTATGAAGCGATTCTACTAATTAAGATAGGCATAATTGCTATATTCATTGGAATATTAAAATTATTGCAGACCTAATGCCCTTTCTGCAATTCAGTAAAATGGCTTGAGTGGTAGCATATGACTGTTCATTTGGGGGAAAGTTATGTCCTGCTATAGGTCAAATGGATGCATGTCTCACTGAAGAGTGGGGTGTCGTGCACCTTACAGACTGGATTGTTCTGCAATCAGGTGGGATAATAACCCACAAATATGAATTTCTTTTTCTTTTAGTGTATCTTTGAGGTAGAAATCATAATAATAATAAACCACCAACATTTTAATTTAGCAACTTTTGGACATTGTTTGGATGATACAGAGAAAAAGGAGCATGAATTATAATACACACTGTAAAAGAAACAGATGCAAAGAATGATAAAATACAAATTCATGTTTCAAAAGGCAGTGTCTGGTTTAGAGAGAGTAATTTCTCTTAAAGGACTAGAATCCCCAAAGATGTTAAGGAGAGAGAAGTTATTCTGAAGCATGTCTCTGAAGTAATGAAATAGCTAAGTAACAAAATACAGTGTCTAGGTTTGAGGGGAA
>VWZD01002631.1:0-52937 GCA_013396695.1 Sakesphorus luctuosus
ATTCACAACTTCTCTGGGTAACTGGTTCCATTGTCTCAGCACCCTCACAGTAAAGAATTTCTTCCTNGAAGCATATTGGAGAGAGTTCCCTTGGATCAGCCCACCCCCCCCCCCAACCTCATACACACTGTGCTGTCCTTTGGAGTGAGAGCAGGCACCGCCACCAGCATTTGCTACAGGCTTCCTGAAGGCCGACATCATCTGCAAAGTTGCTAAAACCACACCACTCTCCCCTCCCCCCAGTGCTTTTGGAAGAAGGACAGGGAGAGTACCTACACTGCCCATGGGAAAGATTCTACACTGCCCATGGGAAAGATTCCATCCCTTCCCTTCCCTTGTGACCACCATTTCCCCGCGTGAGTTTTTGGAACCACCACCTCTCCCTGGTTGCAGTCTGTGCCTCAGTGGAGCTCAGAAGTGACTTTTGTGACTGCTGGCCCCCAAGGTGCGGTATTGCCTCCCGCTGTCCATAAATATAACTGCACCAAAAGGAGCAAAGATAGAACTTAATTAATTTAAAGGGTTTGGTTATGGTGTTGCTGTTAGTTCTGTTCTGGTATTGTGTGTATATATATATATATACATATATACACACACACACACACATATACATATATATACACACACACATAGACATATATATACACATATATATATATATTTGTAGTTAAGAACTGTTATCTTTTTCTATACATTTTCTGATTAAAGTCTATTCATTTCAAAGGTTGTGGTGGTTTCTGGGGAAGACACACCCTGCCTAGCACAGATAGACATCTTAGTTTTCTTTAAAACTGAGACAGAAGCCATTCCCCTATGTCCTGTCACTACATGCCCTTTTAAAAATACCCTCTCCAGCTTTCTTATAGCAATTTTTAGCTATTGAGAGGTTGCAATTGTATAGGTGAAAGGAAAGAGAGGGACTGGAGCAATCTCTGATATACTCCAAGACCTTTCTGCAGTTGTTTTAAGTTGCCTTCTGCAATTGTCCTGTTTTTTTTGCTCCTTGGGGAAGGCCAATTTACCCCACTTTGATTCACTGTGTGTGAAGGGCCTCAGTTACATTTCTGTTTGTTGTTCACCATCTCATATCACTGACCTAATATGTCTGTGGAGTAAGAATCCATTTGTACAGTAATATGTTGACCCCATAGCTTGGAAGTTACACTATCAGTTATGACTAGATATTCAGAATAAATTCACACTTCCAATCTCTGTCTTCCAGGAAAAACAACATTAAGGTTTACAAAAATTTCTCAGTTAGCAATTAAGCTCTGTTCTTATTGACAGTAAGACACCATCTACAAAAAAAAATAGTAATTTGGATGAATATTCTAACTCACAGATAGGAATCCTATCCATGAAGGACAAAGTGTACATTCTGTCCGGGGCAAAATGAAAGTATTCAACTGTTGATGAGCTGTGCCAAAGAAGTTATCCTCATGTTCAATTCAATATGCCATTAAGGGCAAGAAACAAGGCATCTTGCAAGACACGGACTATGTCCTTTCTTTCTAATCTTTCACTTTCCTCTATTAGGTAGGAAAAGAGTAGTTCTTGGAACCTGCTGATAAGAACACAGAGTTAAAAGCATTGCTTGAACTTGGCCATAGAGAAATTTCACCTTTGTGTCTACTGTATTGCTCAGAAAGATGCAAACTGTCCATTGTTTTGTCTGAAAAACAGACCCTTTCTCTTTTTTTTTTTTTTCATTTTATAAAGCATGTCTTTTGTTTAGTCGTCAGGGTATTATTTGTCTTATTGGAGCAGTCTGCTACGTAAACTGAAAAAAAAAACCACAAAAAACTATACCATGCCAGTTAATATCCAACCTAACAGATCTGGAACTACTTATCTGCCAAGGTTTTATTGACTCTTCTAAGTGCTAGGTTTCCTTGCTTTCCTTTCCCTTCCTTTCTTCTTCTATTTCCTATCTCAGACCTACTTCTGCTTGAATTACGGTATCTGAGGGATATAGTCTTATAGAAGCGAGTAGTGATAATGAATTATGAACTGTGTTTGAAGGCTATGAATAACACAGCAAAACTATTCTTTGTGACTGAAAGCCATTATGAATTTTCCACACTTTCTTGGCCAGAGAAGAATTTGTAAACTGTTCCACTTTTTCATCAGACAAATCCACAGCTGACGTAAACAGAAATTAAGGTGAATTGACTTCTCTAGTTACCAATTCTGCAGTGAATAATTCAGGTAAATAATTTTGAAATTTGAAGTTGTTCAAACTAGTCATCTGCCTATAGTCTTTCTTCTGATTTGGGAAGTGAACCTGCATATCTATATCTCTTCTGTTATTGTAAGCCAGAGAGTTTTAAGAAAAGAGTTAATACAGAAGTACATCAAGTCCTTGGCCTAATAAGGAATACTTGTTTGTATTCTTCACTGCGCATCTATATCCAAAGATGCAGCTTCTTAAAATAATGTAAAAAACCCTGCTACCAACCTGAAAACTCCACATCTTTGTGCATATAAATACACTCCCTTCCATTTTTGCCAGAGTTCTCCACTCTCTTTCATAAAAATATTATAGCCAAAAAAAAAATCTCCTTTAATCCAAAATTTTATTTTTAATGAAATATCATAAAAAAGCATAGTTTGGTTTTGATATTTTTTGTTTGTTTGTTTTTACCTCAGGGCTTGCCTATCAGATAACCAGCTGACTCCCTGGTAGGAGAGAAGATAAATTCTTGTAGACGTGTTGGAAGGCCCCCATAGTGGTGAGGCTGGGCTACAATAAAAGTCCAGAGAAGAACACAGGGTGTTCTTTTGCAGGCCCAGTGTAGCTTGTGATGAAATGTTAGTGTTCTTGGCTTTCAGAAAAAAAATTCTTCCACTGCCTGATAGTTCAAAGTACCTGAGCATAACATTTCTTGGCAAGAGGGTAAGCAGGGACTAGAGCAATCTTTCTTGCAACTTGGGGAAATGCCTGTTTACTCTGCATCAGAGTAAATGTCACGTGTCTGCAAGCTGCCAGACTTTCAGCCATCATATATTCCTAGGCTATAGACTATGCCTTCTAGGGGAAGTCTTTCTCATGTCATCACTGAATTGATCATTCCTGGAAGACATGGATATTTTCCTTGTGATCCCTCTGCTCACTCTGCAGGAGCAATTCTGACACTCCTGCGTGTGTGATGAAGCAGTCACTCAGTCATGGCTCATGGGGCTCTCATCTACAACAGTGGTGCCAGAAACGAGGCAGCAGTCATGCCAGAGCTCCATTAGCTACAGAGGATGCAGTGAGGACCTCCAAAAGTTTGACTGACCAAGTCATAGCTGATGGTTTGCTGGTTTGAATGTCATCCCAAAACTGAGCCCCTGGAAGCCCTGGTCGTTGTCCACTGGTTAAACATTCCTGAAGTTCATACTTCTCTCAGCTCACAAAAAGGGCTGTATGTCACTGCATGAAGATTTCAGCCTGTGGGCAACCTTATAAACTTTTACTAGGATGAAAGAGTGAAAAAACAAACAAAAGCAGCCTGCCAACGACCTGCACTTTAATATGTATCTACATCAGCAGTTCCTGTGCACACAACATGTTCTCTAATGCTAACAAGCACTTAAATACACTACAAAATAGACAATAAACGTTAACACAGTCCTGTTTGTAGTTGCTGTGCAATATAACATAAAACTAGAATTAATTCTGTCACAGTTCCATTTTGCACTTAAAGATTGGTTAACAGGTTGCAGAAAAAACCTCTTATGTTTTGATATTTGCTGATAGAACAAATGCAGTCAGCTGAAAAGTTCTGTTTTTTTCTTAACTTAAAGGCAGAGTAGAAAGAAATCAGAAAAAAAACCCCATCACTCAGATGAAAGTAGCACTCAGATTTCAAAGGCAAAGCACTTAGAATTTATTTAGGATAAGTGGAGACCCTGGCTTGTCTCTAGAGGAAAAAGAATCAACAAATATTTCAAAAAGTCAGTATGAGCCAATCTTCACCTGTAAAAGTCTTATTATGATTATATTAAAGACTGGTTCATCCTTCCCTTATGTCAATCAAAGGTTAGCTGAGTTTCAACAGCTTGACTGACTTATCAGTCTAAAGAACTCTCTGCTTTAAGGCCAGAAAAAGGGACAGTCATCACTATTTTGTAATTATAAAAATCTAGTTCAGAACATAAGCAGTTAAGGATAGTCATACAAAAGAAAGGAAGCAGGGAATCAGCAGATACTTGTTGCAATTCATGCAAGACAAATATACAAAAAGAAGAAACTCTTTAAAAGAAGACAAAAAAACCCTAACCAATTCATCAATCCTCTTTTAAGAATAGCAAAGAAAACATTATTATGCTAAATTACATGACAACCTCATAAATCTATTCTATAGATTTCTGTATTAGCATATATTCCTACAGTAGTCAGTCAAT
Organism: Sakesphorus luctuosus; assembly: GCA_013396695.1. NCBI lineage: Eukaryota > Metazoa > Chordata > Aves > Passeriformes > Thamnophilidae > Sakesphorus > Sakesphorus luctuosus. The sequence goes on from VWZD01002631.1 coordinate 4,390, forward strand.
GCAAAAAACTCATCACTTCTTAATAGATGGTCAGCAAGTTTGACAATTAAGACCCTTATTCGCATACCTCAGGAGTAAAGTGCAAGTCTGGGTCATACTGGAAGGCATTAGATATCATAGTTGAATCCCTCATTTATGGGATTTTTACTGTTTCAGATAACTATCGATGTTGAGTTATTTTTTTCTCATGACTACAGAGTTGCTATTATGGGTGCCATCTTCAGAAAAAAACATCTTGAAATTGTGGGATATTTTCCCTCTGTACAGTCGTAGTGAGCTATTGAGCTGTGAAGGAGATCAGTGCAGGGATTCGCTTGTAATCCACCTGCTCAACACCTGGGATCAAACCCAAGCTGTGCCTGTCATCATTCTAGTCTGACAGGCATACAGTTGGCCATACCCATACACCTTTTCTGATTTCCATGAAACAGATTGTAGGAGGAAGTTCAGGAGTGAATTGCAGGTAAGGATGTTTTCTTAAGCAGACACATTTGTGAGTGAACCCATAAACATATTTGTGAGTGAAGCCATACTCACATTTATGAGGGGAAAAAAAGATTTCTACAAAAATTATGTCCCTTTTTTGAGACAGAAATATGTCTCAAATCCCTGCTCAAAAATGTTCTTTTCCTGTAGTCTGAACAAGGCTTTTCACACTGTATTTGAGTCTAAGCAAGGCTACTTAGCTGCTTTTGTAGCCACTGCCAGTGAGAATCATATGAATATTTTACCTGATGTGTCTGTACAGTGGTATGAACAGTCCACACATGTCTGTCTGAAGAGAGCACTGCCATCACTCCCTGAGTGCTCTGCTGGAGCAGTGAGTGCTTCTTCCTTGTCCCTTTGGTCTGCCACGGTGTCACCCTTGCTTTCACCCAGAAAACAGTGGAGACAGAAACCACACATGCAGCGATTTTTCTCTGGTGGTGTGTCTCTGCATCACTCTCTGGCAAGGGCAGAAGCTCATAAGATTCTGGCTCACCCAGATTTTATGTTCAATACCTGAGAGAGTATAAACAGCTTTATTTCCCTCAGTCAGTGGCCTGGAAACCCTATAGTTGCATTTACATTGGGAAGAGGAATTTAAAATTGTACCTGCTCAGCAGTGGTAATTTGTGACAAAGAAATGATCTGACATGGGAGGTAAGACAGCCCAACTAATGAAAAGGTTAAACTAACTGGAAGCAGGGATGTCAGGGACAGAGCAGATTCCTTACAAGAAAATCAAGTCCCTTTGGTGATGAGATCAGAAATAGCTTCAACATTGTCTTGTGGCCCTCCTGGAATGGGAGCACTCAGAGGCCCTAGCTCAAGGAACACCTCTGGCCAGCAGAACTGGGCTGGGAAATGGACCAAAGGATGGATTAAGGTGCCCCATACAACCTTTCTCAGAACTCATACTGGTGCAAGTTTATATAATAAATTGGCTCATAACACATCTTTGCAGGCTCCTTGTAGAATTGTCCATGGTCATAGGATTCCGTTCAAGGCAATGTTTTTTTATTTTGTTTTATTTTATTTTATTTAGTTTAGTTTGGTTTGGTTTATATTTAAATGCAAATATGTGTTTAATTCTCCTCAAGAGATCAAACTAAAATTCCTCAAAAATAGAATACAGTTCCATAATGTTCCTCAGTACATCAGTAACATTTCCACCGTGACCTCAGTGATTTTCCCTCTGTCAGGTACCCAATATTACACCCTTAATCGACCTGCCCTGTTGGCATCTCAAGAGTTCACACCCTTTGTTCTTTTCTACTTGTCTTGGGTTGAGATGGCAAAATGCCAACTGCCCAATACAGAATGTCAGAGCTTCCCTCCCCCTGCAGAGAAAAGGGATGAAGAACCCTCTGGGAACTCAGACTAGGTTTAAACCCAGACTAATTATATATATTTATACAGAAAAGAGAAAATTAAAGGAAAACTAAAATAAACACACACAAGTTAGAAATAACAAAAAGTAGCTCCTCACTCCCCATTGAACACAAATCCCACCATTCTAACTACAAATCATTCTGCAGAACTCAATTCCCCAGAGACAAACCCAAGCAGAGAGAAAAACTAAGAATAAACATTTTACTTCCCTAAGATAACATGGTGGTAAGCCAGTGCCAGGCCTGGTGCTCCTGTCCCTCCTGGGACAGCACAGTGCATCCTTCTGAGACTAAGGCAAAAACCAAAAGAGATAAAAGCTCCTCCTCTCTCTCTGTCTTTTATACCTCTTGACACTGCTTGATGATGTCAGATGATATGAAATAACTCTTTAGTTGCTTAAGTCAGGTGATGCTTGTCCCTTCTAATCTACGTTGCATCCTTTGGGGATGCTAAATTGAGACCTAGTTGAAACTAAAGCCAAAACTACCACACTACTGAAGCAAGTGGGCAGCCAGTCCTTGCTTATGCTCCCTCCCTTGTCTGCAACTGGGGCATGTCTAGTTTTTGTTGTCTGTAACCATAAAGGTAAGTCACGTTCACATTTATTAACACTTAATGAAAGGGAGAAAAGATGCATGTTATTGTAACACCCTGAAACCTGTTTCTAACTTTCTACTTTCCATCAGTGATGACAAACTAATCAAAACAAATCAAAACAAATCAAACAAAGCTACAGAGTATCCAGATTGCCGCAAAGCCCACAGAAAGAAATTAATAGTTTTAGAAAACATGTAAAATGTATGTCCATGAAGATCTCTTGGTCATGTTATCTGTCTTATAGGAGCAGATCCTTTTAGTTCAATCAGAATCAGAAGGTGGGCACAACTTAATTGCCAAGAACTGTATTCTGTCATTGCAATATTTTACATCACAAGTAGTCTGATTGATTATACTGGTCACTAATAGCTGGACTATTTTGGAGGGGGGGATGTAATGGCTTAAGCTGATGCAAATTTAAACTCTATATTTTAATCTTTTGGAAAAGCTAGATAACAAAGCAGAAAATGCTGTGTATCCCAGGCACTAAAATCAAGTAAAATATATACCACAAAACTGTACCAAACATTTCCTTCACACACAAGACAAACATTTTAATGAATAAAAATATTTCAAACATATTGCAAAGGCATTTTCAGAGGCTGTATCTTATCTGAATGTGTTAGTTCAGAGAATAGGAAATCATACTTTGAGGGAAAAAAAGGCAGACCTGGATCTGCAAAGTTCATTCAATAAAAAGTCATTCAGCCTCCAAAACAGCTGAAATAAGAACAGCTTCAAAAATAACAAGCAAATGATTCATATCCAGGGGAATGAGAACTTGGTGGTTTGGGGTTTTTTCCCTTTTTTGATAAAGATACAAGTGGGAATTGCAGCCAGCACTTTACACTTCTGTTTCAACTATGCTACAGACCTTCCTGTGATATTGAGGCAGTCTCTTAGGAGTACAGTTCATCAGCACATATTTCTTTGGTCAACTACAAAAATGTTTGCAGAACTAGTTACTTTTGGCAACACAGTGTAACTGAAAAATGGATTTTATTTTATCTGAAGCAAAGGTAGGAATGCATTTGAGATGCAAAGAAAAAATTGAAAGCTTTTCAGTTTCTGAAGAAAACATTTTTTTTTTCTATTATTCTTTTATTGCAGAAAAACACTAATAATTTGACAGACATTTCAACAAACCTAACACAAAGAAAAATCTTTGAGACTGATGCTGAGCTTTAGAGGGACTGTGTTAAAAAAAGGAATTCACCCCCTTTCCCTCAAGGATGAAACAAGTTAGGCCAATGTGCCATGAAACACAGAAAGAGCAATCTTCACTTTAGGGAATTTATAATTTAAAATCAGAGACTATAAATTGCAACTTTATTATCTTATCTGCTTTTTATTGTTTCTCTCAATCTAAGGAGCCCCAGCTGAAGACCAAAATCTCAGTTTCCATTGGCACTGTGTAAACACAGAAATGCTGTGATGGACGTAATTGAAACAATTTCAACTGCACTGTCTGTTTGAAAGACATTTATTTTGTCAAAGTCTGTCCATAACATGCCTATCCCCTGTGGCACAGATATCTATGGGCCAAGATATGTCTGAAAAGCAGAGGGTACAACTCACTGCCTATTGCAGCGAATGGCCCCTTGGGCACCTACTGCAGTTGAGGTTGCACTGAGATGGCATGAGGTCACTTAAGTTACTGCAAACAGCAGCAATACTTGCTGACATGCTCACATCACATTGCTGCCACATAATGCCAACTAGACAGTGTGGAGACATGTCAGACACAGGTACCAGACCACTTGAATCACAGAGATGAACTATGTTGTTCACATGTTAGCACTATAGTCAGCAGGTCCAGTGCATGGCAACCACTACACCACTGGTGCTGTGTATTTCTTAGGCATCCAGAAGATATGTAGGAAGGAAGAATTTTAAGGAAAATTTTTAAGAAAGAATGTACAGTATTTTTCTTTTCACTAAATATATCATAGGAATGTAGAAAATTGTTTGGTGTGGTGGGATCACAAATCTTCCTATGGCTTTACCAAACCTCCGCCAATAACAGAGGTTGGTACACATCCTGAACAGCAGGAGTGGAAATCAGCCAATGGAAATCTCTTTAAAATTGGGACCATGCAAATAGACTGATAGAATCATAGAAGAGAATCACAAAGTCATTAAGATTGGAAAGACCTCCAAGATCATAAAGACCAAACTTTTCCCAGATTTGTAGGAAACAGAACAGTAACAAGATTAATCTTTGTTTTAGTATTTGCTCAGTAACTTTCCTCTGACCATGTCTGATGTTCGATCAGCAACTTATGGAAAAATTCACTCCATCCTGGAGAGTGGCAGCAAAAGATTAAATCCTACTCCAACATTACTGAAGTCCACAGAGTAGTTTTCAAATATAAGGGGTTTTTACTCTACAGTGGTGTCTGTTTGACCTAATCTAGTTGAGTTCTGGTAGAGTGACGGCCACCATCCCCAGCCCAGAGCTGAAACCACACACATCACTTTTGAAGGCCATCTGCACACATTGGATTTTGTCCTGAGGGAAATGGCATCCTGAATGCTAACATGTAGGCTAACATGGCTAGCTCTAAAAACAGGAATATCAATTTATAAGGATTACTAATCAGGCAGCAAAGTGGATGACATTTAGATCTGGTTTATGTATGAGTTTATTGCATATTGCATTTTACATAAGCAATGAATAAGGAATGAATGCTAGATTAAACTGGGTTTACTGGGTGCTTGAAGTGACTATGAGGTAGCTGTCATTTTGGCCAACACATAAGCTGTTTGCTTACAATATTGGTAGTAGCTTTTTGGGGGAGGTTATCTGAAGCCCTTTCAAACTTATGACTCTAGATGATTCAGAAAATCCTTTCCAAGAGAAAGTTTTTCATTTATTTCTTCAAAGTTTTTATTATGTGTTTCTCCCTATCTGGGCTCTGTTGATCGTCAGTTGTCCAACATACTTGTCCATCACTGATATTAGACATCTGTCTTGGCTAACAATAATTCTTGGAAGGCTGAAGCAGTGTGTACATACATCTAGGGCTATTTTATCACTACCATCCATCTGCTTCCCCTCCATCCACATGCCTTTACAAAATCTCAGTCCTTTGCTTTTTTGAGAAACCATATTTACTGGCTTGCAGTTTCACATTTCCAGCTCTCTTCACTGAGGTGCCTGGCTCTATTATGTCATGTAATACTTTTGTATTATGTAAAGTAAATACAGTAATCAGTAAATAGGGCAAAAAGGAATACAAAGTGTAATGGTGATTAAAGACAGGCATATTTCCTGCAACTCAAGAGGTAAATACTTGATGCTAAAATAAAATGTAAATGTTTTAAAATTTCATACTACCCCTCCTGGTCTTAATTTTGGTTATGTAATAAATTTTGCATTCCAAACTGCTCCATCCTAAAATCACATTTAAGGAGGAGTATACTTTTTTTGTAGGTGACTAAGTATGTCTTCTAGCCAACTTCACCAATATGAAGTATATCCCCCAACAATATTCCTTCTGCCACTTAAATCTACTCTTGCTTCTGTTGAACTGATTTTCCTCCTCTCAAATGAAAAATCATGTTTCTTGATCTATGAGAAAGCAGTTTGCGTGAGTTTCTGTATAACATTCAATGCCTTGTTTTACAAGTTAAATTAATGAATCTGTGATAAACCATTAAGATAGTAATCAATATTTCTGTCTTTACATTGCATGTTTCTATGCACAGAGTTACTTGGATAGTCAGTGACAAAAAGGAGCTAATGGCAGGTGGCCCTGCTTTGTACTTTTGTCAGACACTTCATGGTTTGATCCTAGGAGATATTCTTCCTTATGTCTTCTTTATATTTTCCTTGAAAATAATAGTTCAGATTCTCGGCTTTTATTGTTTCATAAGCCCAAGGCTTTTTTCATTGTTTCTGTGCAGGCATAAAGTGACAGTTCCTTTAGCAAGGAAAATTATAAATTGGATTTTGTTTTGGTTTGTTTTGACAACAAGACATAATGTATCCTGTTGTTTCAATTTTAATCTTCCTTTTGCCCATGGGTGATTAAGCTCTTTTCAGAAGTAAGTTTGTTAAATACATATTTAGCTAATTTAGAAATGAATGATGGAAATTAATTATATTAACATATCATATATTATTTACCAGAGACCTCAATTATCCTATAAATATGTATTCACTAAACATAAATTGTTTCCTCAATAACTATAATTCTCTGGACAAACTGTAGATAGGATTCATTTTCTCATCTGAGGATCTTAAATTGTCTTTTGCATGATGAGGCTTACGAAGTCTATTGAACTAATTTGAAACATGCTTATTATGAAGAATACATGGCTTATTTTTCATTTGACTCAGCTATTAGATCACATTCTTTTCTTGAAAATCAAAAAACATATTTATATTGTCACAAGGTAGTTGTCAAATCTTGCTTCTGAAATCTTCTCTGAAAGGAAGGGAGAGATCAAGTGTATTTCCTTTGTGTCAAGTGTTTCTTTGGCCATGGTGGTTTTTCTTAGCACAGTGAGGTTACAAGTCCTCTGAGTCTTCTCCATGTTTAATTATTGACATTCAGCTAATTGAGTCACTTACAGGAAAAGTTAGCTAGCCAAATTTGTTTAAAGATACTGTGACTAAACTGACTTGAGAATAATAGCCAGGTTTTGTGTGGATATGTATCCTGTAATACTGTCATTTCTTTCATTCAATCCGCCCTTTTGGTTTTTCTCCCAAAGATTTTGTCACCGATGAGATACCTCTAAAATTTAAGAAAGTTATATTTTGTTATTTTAGTGGCATAAATCAATCATCACACTAGTGCCTTTAGGTGTATATATATATACATATATATATATGTATATGAAAGAAATACGTACCAAATTACATTCTTTGCTATTATAATTATCATTCTTTCTTTTGTGGGAAATATCCCAATTACTGGTGGTCATGAGGCTAAAAAAAACCCCAACATAACATATTTTAAAAGGTTGTCGTTTTAGTCCTACTGCTGGATGAACACCATCTATATTTGGAACTAACAGTGACAGCAGCAACTTAACAAATAAATGAAAATATCCAAATAAGTTTCATTAAAGGTTGTCATGATCTAAATGCTCCATACCACATAATTATTTTTTCTGGAATCTAAATGTTTCATCAAATACTTTTAGTCTGTATTCTAAGAAGATGTGGGAACTGTGTTAAATGAGATTACTAAAACTTCCATGGCCCTGAGCTATTTAAATTGTAATTCTGCTTTTTTTTTTTCTCCTCTTGCTCTTCGTGTGAAAATCTTGACAGTAACAAAGAAATAGGTTTCTTTGGATGTTGGAGAAGGCATTTATAAATCACCTGGAATGTCTCATGGAAAGAGCATTCAAAAAGCCATAACATACAGGCCTGCCAGAAGTCCCAGTCTTGGTTTGAGATTAAAACACAGGCAATAGAAAACTCAATAGATTGTTGGAAAAATATTCAATTTTAAATAGAAAACATCAGATTTTAATCTTTATCAGAATGACTTACTTGTCTAGGCTGAAATTTTGCAGGTAAACTGCAAGATACTATTATAATCTTTGAAAATAATGTTCCCTTTTCTTCACATCAACTATATGCTGATGCCAGATACCTGACTGCAGTTACTCCAGGTGACACTATTCTTCCAAGCTGCCTTTAAAGTATTTTCAGTGTTACATGGTCCGATATACAGAGATAGTTTTAAGGCATGAGAAGATTTAAAAAGTTTTAAGTATACAATTTCATCAAAAATGAAAGGTGTGCTCTGTAAGTTGAGGTTCAGGTGTCCTTCCATACAGAAATGTGAGCTGGCACCTGCCTGATCAGATGAGAGCCACCTCTGACTGGCATCTGAGTTTCATAAAGGGGTTTTTCCTTTCAGCCCAAATTAGTATCTATCCAGTTCAGAGTGAAGGCAGATGAAGTTCATATCCATCTGCAAAGGGATGAGTAAGAAAAATGGAGAGAATATGGTTATAAAGAAGGTAAGAAGAAGATGATGACAATGGTTTTGGGTTTTCTATAGATATATCTGACAGATTACTACTACTGAATAGTAGTACACTTATTAAACAATCTTTCTGGGTAAGGTTGTCAAAGCAACACTCTGAAGGGATGCACTGGGAGCTGGATTTGGTCCATAACCTCATTAGGAAAAAAAAATCTTTGTGCAAATTACACCTGAAATTTTCATTCAACATTATTAGAAAACTAACATTTTAAAAACAAAGCTCAAAACCCAACTAACACAAATTAGCTCTTCTTTACAATAGTGAGCTTATTGGTTGATTTATATATTCAGTTGTTAATTTTATCTGTCTCCCAGAAGAGGCCCACTGAGACGGGTATCTTCTTTAAGATGTCCTGAGGTTAACAATACACAAGGCACACATTTTTCTATCAGAGCATTCATCAGTATATTTTCCTAAGAAAATGAAAATTCACATTTCCTGGAGCATTATGAACCACAAAGGGCTAAAGAAATCCTGTTAGAAGAATAACCAAAGCTAAATTACACATAAAATATCATGATCACTCTTTGTGCAGTAACTTTAATGCCAAAACAACATTAGTTCTGGTTTATATGTATTGTTAGACATTTGAAAACTGTCTGAAATAGACAGAGCCAGCAAATCACAAAGATGTAATAAGTAAAAGACATTCCCCTGGCTTTAATGAATCCCACCACAGCCTTTAGAAAAGTTCAAGGTATTGAGTTATTTTGTCACTATTAGTTACACAGCTAATGAAACACTGTACACTGATGAGGTTTGAGTTACAAAGATCCTGCAGCACTTGGACATATTCTGCATATTTGTTTCTTTGTGGTGTTCATTAATGCAGCTTTTCAGAGTTCATCAGAATTCTTAATTAAGAAGCAAATCCTAAGCCAGTCCTTGAGCTTTCCATATCCTCGATGTTCTCAACTCCTTTCCAGCCGTGCCCAATATCATGGGTGCATAGCTACTGCTGGAGAAGGAGGTATCAATCATCAGAGGAAGTATCAATTTTGTCTGTGTTATTCTCCTTTGACTGTTTGTAGCCAAAGCATATTTGTTTTCATGGACTGAAGACAGTGACCATATAGGTAAAGGATTCTTAGTGTTATATTCTTTATTGTATTTCTGCATTTTACCTATTTCAGTTACATTTCCTGGATAGAAATGAGATAAAACTTTCCTACTTTGTATCTAAAAATATTAATTATGCTGCCACAAAATTTCCTATTATAAAAACATTTGAGACGTGTTACACAAATTCTTTTCTGACTTCCTCCTTTTGTGGGTTATATGATAGCACAGAACATAGGGCATGCCCATATCCTTAGTTCTTTTAAATATATTTGGTCTTGTTGATTAAATTTCATATGAATGCCATACCTATATTCTTCAACTGATCCTCCATGAATTTTTAATGTAATGAGACAGCTTTCTTTCTAAGACTCAGAGCAACAAATATGACAGAAAAAAAGTAAAACTGATCAATAGTATATGTTTATTTTCTTTAAACAATATCCAAATGAAAGGAAATCACAGTAACACTGTTTATCATCTCCTTAATTTCCTCTTATTAATTTTCTTGAGAGTATTCTTGAAGGATCAGGTATTTGGACAGTGCTGGTATTTTTCATTTTCTTTGCGGAAAATCCATAGATTTCCTTTTTACCTTTTAAAACAAACTTTGTTTTTTATATAAATTTGTTACAAGCACTATTACATAGCAAAATATGTTTTTATCTTATCGCAAATTACTTTTTATGCTGTATTTTGTGCTAAAATATTAGACAAAAATATAATTTCTCACTGACTGACAGAATTTTATCTATGTGTTGTACTTAAACAAAAGGTTTGCTTTGTGAAATAAAATGTTTAAAAATAGGAGTCTAAACTAAATTTTCAGATCCTTATGAAAAGTCCCCATTTTTCAGTTCCATAAAACTGAGGACAGAGGAAGTTTTGAGGGCAGAAGACTTTCTGAGGGCAGAAATAAGAACACCGAATAATTCTGATATTTTTACCCTAGCATCTTTTGGAAGGAGACACTATACTTAAAAGCTCTGTTTTCATTGTGCATTTATGGTAACAAATTTGGTGGGTTTGTGCTTCTCACACCATTGCAACAGTCATCTTTTTTACAATCTAAGTCAAACATTACAATAGTCTGAATTTTTCTATTAGCATTCCAATGCATTGGTATAGCAGCATCATACCAATCCAGCTATCTATATAGAGTCATGCAAAAAGAAGACGATCTTCATGTAAATCAGTAGTTGTGAGGTGATGACCCAGGATGATTACACCAGTCCTGGCAAGGCCACCCAGTATTAGCATCTCAAAATCCAGTTTTTTATTAAAAAAACCCTGACATTTAGGACTAGGCATAACATTAAGTTTCTACTGTGTCACAGGAAGCAATGAAAATCCCTGTTAGTCCTGCATTTGCTCAAGCACCTCTCGTTCACTAATTCTTTATTATTATTCTGATATCAAGTTACAACAGGCTTTGTATAAAATTTTAATTCCAAAAATCTTAATCTAAGACCTAGAAGAGGCCATGTTTCCCAAATACATTATTTTGCTTACTCTAAGAGATCCATCTTGACCCAAAGGTCACTGAAATCAAGGTCACAAATCTTGCTGAGCGCAAGGAATACTGTGCAAAGCTTTCCTAGACTGTCTAGAACAATATTCCTTAAATGCTTGTGGTTCATTTACCATCTTTGGAGAAAAATGTGGAGATGGATGAGGCACCAAGGTGACGTGCCAGCCCTATTATAAATGTATCTGTAAAGTCATGAGAGTGGTTGTTAGATGATCCATTTTCAGCCTTAAGACCCAGTTCAGACAAAGAAAAGCAAAAGAGGTATCCACCTTTCAGACCAAAGGCCAAGGACAGAGACAAAACTAATTTCTTGAAAATCAAGCTCAGTTTTTCTATTTATGTATTAATGCATTAGTATTCCATAGTGGGTACAATTCTGTTAATTATACAGAGATATGGAGGCCTCTAAAGACAATTATTTCTAACAGCTAAATCATGAAGAAAGCAGAATTATTTTAAATACACTTAAATCAGAACGCCTGTAGATAATTTAAGAAATGTCATATATAATGCTTCTCATTTTGGAGAAACCTCTTTTCAAAATATTGAATCTAAAAATCAATCACTAAATTTAATGCCTGCTAAGGAAAGAGAAGATATAAACAGCTAATAGATTAAAAGTGGAAAGAAAGAGTGCACAAAGTTCACATAAATAAAAAACAAGAAAATAATTAAATAAATGCAAGCTTAAATATAAACTTCTGCATCTATGCAACTGAGGAAAATCAAGCCAGCCACTGCTAAATTTCTTTGCGTATTAAATAGTGTGCAATTAGGAAAGAAACAAATAGATGAGGAAATTGCATTTTAATGCCTTTCTGTGTTAATAAATATTATATATGACAGCTGGAGTTACTATGGAACTCAGACACATGGGAAAATGAAAGGCAATGACAGGAATGAAGCTGTGATGCCCTCATTATTAGCAGCGATTTTGCATATTGCCATGAGTGCGTGGGAAAGCTATACATTCTTTTTTCTTTTGACAGAGCTTTTTAAAAAAGATAGTGATTTTATTTAAAAGTCAAGTGCAATAAAAATTTTTGAAAATTCATCATGAATTTTCTCCCCTACTAAGAGAAGCTTTACATATTTTCATCAGTGGCACATGAGATTCCAGGAGCTCATAGAAGGGAGGTTCTCATAGTGTCTCACTTTAGGCACCAAACTTCAGCACTTACTTTAGCATGATCGGCTTCCTAGATTCCTTGTGCAATTAATGAAGATAGATGAGCTCCTCCGAAGGGTAATTCAGAGCAAGAATACTACCAAGGTGACCTGAATTGCTCTCCATGGGAGCATCTCTCTCTGACTACAGAGAGAGTTCAGGTCATTTCCCAGTCAACTTCTCTGGATCATTAAGGTGCCTTAAGTGAAAATCCTTGACTATCTCCCCCTCTGCACCCTAGATGACCAGACACTGAGCTGGGGGACACAGAGGAGCAGCATGCACCTGCCTGCAAATACACAAACAGGAGCAAGAGGGAAAAGTTATGGAAGGGGTTGGGGCAAAACCTTCTTCAGGGGACCAAGTGAATTCCCAAATTAAATTCTGTTTTCCTTGGGTCTTATCCTCATCTAGGAAGAAACAAACCAGAGAGATTAGCTGTGGGCTGCCCTCTGTTGTCAGGGGGCAAGGAGAGAGGGACTGTGTTGGAAATCAGATGTTCTATAGGGATGTCTGGAATTCCTGGGGTTGGATAGTGTCTGGGGCCCAGTATGTTGCCAGTTGGCTGCAAATCATGTGTGAAAGAGAGGTTCCTACAAAAAATTTACCCTTGTTTCATTACATAAGATCTATGTTCCTGACAATGGTCTCAGAGACTGTAGAATCTCTTTAATTCTGTGCTGGTTTAAAACATACATTTCTCATATTTGTAACCAAGAGTAAGGACATTTCATTTTCCAAATAAACTTAGATTAGACACATTCTCTGAAATTGTTAATAGTTCCTGTAACTACCTTTGCACTGCACTCGACTTAGGGTATCTTTAAATGCAAGTGAATTCATCCTAAAAGGACCTAGGGATTTTCTTTCCTGGGAAGTATTTAGAACTTATCTGCCAAGTACTGCAATCAGCAGCATTTTCTTTGCTCATATATTGCTACGAAACACAGGTATAAACCAGCTCTGGCAGGGATGATGGAGCATTCTCTAGAGAAGGCATAAAATAGAAAAATCTGCTCAAAACTCACCCACTATTCCCTTTCAGTTCAATTGCAGAAGCTCCCTAGCGTACTGTAGGCCAATTCTATACTGCTATTTCAGCAGCAGTGCCAAGTTAAGATCCAGCTTTGCCAGCTAAGCAGCTTGAGACAGGTGCATCTGCATTGCCTTAGCCCATCTCTGGCTCTCATTAACTGTGCCCCCTCTGAGCTTCACTTGGAGCATTTTGACCTCTCCAGCTATCCTAGAGTCCATGTCCTCTATCTGTCTGACATGCTCTCATAGCAGATATATGGCCAACCTGACTAGTCCCAGGAACCTTGTCTGCCTCAGCCTATTAGCATACACACAAAAGCTGCTCAGGAAGCTTGACATTTGCAGAAATGTGGAGCAGCTCCATGACAGTCATTTTGAGCACTTGGCTGTTTCTGTGCTTTACTTGACACACTGGGAGTTGGAGGCCTGTTTTGCCATTAACAACCACTGCAGGGCCCCTGAGTTGGAGACATCAACCTGCTTACACCAGTGATAGGCATTTAGGAAATTGCCCCATATGACCAGATTATAGCAGGAGTCTTCTCTTAGAAGCCTGATTCCATCACTGGCAAGGCAGCAGCTTTGAAAGAAGAAAGCCACTGTCAGTGTCAGAGTAGCAGAAGGAGGTAATCAGTCATATGCTCTTTCTACACAGGGAATGTCAAATATATTGTCATTTGTTCAGTGTGTTTGCCTGAGGGTGGCTGCATCTCTGATAGAGCTTCTTGGAGAAGGAAAGAGTGTGTTGAAGTAATTCAAAGTGATCCTGACCATCTGGCAGCTTTTGGACCATCACTAGAAATCTTGTCTCACTAACAGGCTCAGTGAAATCTCCTGATCTCTGTTCTTGATCCACGGAAAAAAAAAAACAGGCTTGAAGGCTCACAAAGGACAAAGGCTTTTGACTACCATCTTCACAAAAGTATTGCAGCATGAATTTCCTATCCAGCCCTCCTGCACCATCCTTGGGACACAAAGGTGATGCTTTCTTCAAGATCTGACTCTCAGGTGCTAGTACTCAGCTATGCTTTGCTCATTCCTAATGACAACTCTTGGGGATCAAGGTCTTCCTTGCTGTCTCACTGAATAAAGACTGCTGGAACACATCTGAGGTGAGGAAGGTCTGGCTATAAGGTATGTCTCCTGAGTCTCTAATTGTGGAACACCTCTGTCTGCCCCATATGGATCTTGACCATGTCCTGAAAGATGCCTCTTTCAATATTTTTAGTAACTGGGGTGTCTTTAATGCCCAACATAGCTGTCCAGCTCCTATAGAGTGGCACCTGACAGATGAAAGACCTGGCTCCTAAAGGTGGCAGAGGCTGAATTAGCTGAGCAGTGGAGCAGGATGTGAAAGGACAGTGGCATTTAGTAGGACTGCAAGACTGCAGCTATTTGTTTGGAGAGGAAACAAGATGGTAAGGTAGCAGTCAACTTTTCACTACTCATGAAAAGACTCAGAAATCTAGAGTATTTGCCAAGGGAGGCAGCGCCTTCATGCTAAAGTGAAAGGGTAACACAATAGATTACTTCATATCTAAGCTAATGTCATTACATAGCTATGTCAATAAATTTATTTCCTGGCTGTTACTCCAAGAGACCAGCTTGTAACTTTGAATGTCATAGTAAAACACTCTCGCGCTGTGTCTATTGACTAAGGTGATCATTCTTTTGGATGTCACATCTTTAGCTTACATATTAAAACATAAAGCCTTTTAAAACTTATCTATTAAAACATAAGTCCTTCTTAGCAAACAACTGCCTACCTTTTATTTCTTCTTCCATATTGTTTTTCTCTGCATTTTACCCACTGCAGATGAGACAGAATAATTATATATAATTATGGTAAGCTAGCTTTTGCAAACAGCCAAATTGCACACCCTCATTCACTCCTCCTTCTCAGGGGGCAAGGGGGACTAAAAAGGATAAGAAAGCTCATGGGTAAATATAATGATAGGAACATCACTTACCAAATACTTTCACGGGCAAAACAGACTCAACATGTGGAAAATCAATTAACTTAATTTGTTGCCAATTTCCATTCTGTCCACTGTGGAGACACCGGCTGTGTCTACTATAGGGCAGCCCCTAACCTCCTCCACAGTGGACATCCCTGCAGTCCTCTGGTATCAAAACCTTGCCACATAAACCACATGCAACAACACTAAAATCATAACTAAAACTGCAACTTGCATATTAAGGTGAATGCAAGCAGATCTGATATACCCACCTAGGATTTTAATTTGGATCGTCTGCTCATCTAAGAATATCTCCATCTGATCCCCATACTACCTTTTGGGTTGCGTCACATACTGGTCTCAAAGCACATGAACTGGATTCTTTTTGGATGAGACTGAACTGAAATGTGGTCTTTAGCAGCAAAACATATACACTCCAGATGCAAGAGGGAATTGAGTTTTTGTAAACAGTCCAGAGCTGGTTGGAAGAAAAAATGTCCTGAAACATATATACTGCAGGAATCAGACCCCAGCACCAACCCTCTTGCTTTCCACATCTGTTCTTACTAACCTACAGTATTTGACAAAGTAAGTACAGGCAATTTTGTGTGCTAAATATAATATTTTAATTTAAAAAAATATCTCTAAATGCATTCTTTCGATATTATCTTTTCCATTATCACAGTATTTTCAGGCAGTTATTTCCCTCTCTCACCTATATAAACAGAACAGTCTCTGAGCTTACTCAAGAATTACACTGCAGGAGATTTAAACAGGACACTTCTCCTTTGTTTATTGTGTATGTCATTGTCACACTTGTGTTCCCCAGGTATATGTATTGGAGGTTAGGAAATGGAAGTACTAGGAAATGGATGTATTACTAATCTGTAATACATCTTAAATGATGTTTCCTAGTCAATACTGTAGGAGAGACACAGACATTGTTAAGGAAGGAAATTTTCCTTTCCACTAGAAATGCACTAAAAATCCCTGTACACCTTTCCCCAAAGCTATAGAATAGTGTAACACTCAGGGAGTGATGTATCAATGTTCTTATTATGCTCCACATGTCTATACAAGAGACATCCAAAGTCTGTGGAAGAGACTAAATTAGTTTGCTCAGTAAATGAGTGTTTATAACACAATAGCACCTGGAGGTCTCAATTAATTATCTCTATTGTGTTATGCACTGTATGAATTCAGTGTAAGACACAATTCTTATCCTAAATACCTTAAAGGAAGATTCTGAAGCATCTTTACACATGTCTTAATTTCTCTTGTCCTAATTTATCTTCCATGAGAGCCAGAGGGCATAAAAGTAAGCCAAAACTAAACTCTGAAAACCTGGCCCTGTACCTTCTCTAATAAAATAATCTAAAAAGAAAAAAAAAAGAAAAAAGGAAAAAATATCAATTTTGTCAGAAGCATTTGTGTTCTGTTTCCCAGTACCAATACTAATACTGTAGTCATCAACTCAGAGTAGGGTATTTCACAATGGGAAAAGTAGTATGAATACTTTGTAGGCAGAGATTTCCTGAGAAGATTTTTCAGAGGCTTTTTCACTTGATAGACTCTTTAGCTTTCTGATAAAAAGAAAGGTATGGTGCAGAAGCATTTTACTGAATTTCAACAACTCTGGAAGAGACTGTTTAGCAATGTCAAAAAGGGATGGGAACTAGATGTGAGATACAGAAAATATATTAATTCTTTATTTTGTATAGTGACAGTTCAAGGGATACCTAGAAACCTCTGAAAACACTGCAGCTGCTTCTGTCAGTGAAGCAATCAAACAAACTGAAAACAAACCTATAGGAAAAAAAATGTGAAGTAGATGAATTCATAATGAGATATATGGCAAGAACTACCTGACTATCTAAAAACGAAGAAAGAAGAAATATTCACAGCTGCAGATTCTGACAAATCTAGTCTAAACAAACTCAAATCATCATTGTATGTAATGTTAGCCTTGAATTAAACCTTTTATTATACAAGCTTCTCTTTCACATTTAAACTCGTTTATAAAACCTACTATATTCTGACACTCCCCACACTAAACTAGTAACCTGCTCTTCCTGTAGCCCTTGTTGTAAGTTTCCCTCCTTTGCTAGGGGTTTGGCAGTCCAGGGCTTCCAGGGAGCTCAGGAGCCTTTCAGAAACAGCATAATGAGAAGATGGGTCACTTTCAGCAGGGCTGATGTTGGCTGCTGATGCCACCAGGAAATCTCGGGAGTGCTGAGCAATTTTCCAGTTCTCAGTGTGCGGGATTTTTTCTGGGTAGTGCTTACCAGGCTGGAGAGAGAAGAAAGATTCAACCTTTTGATGGGAAGTGATTAAGGAAAGTCTTTTCACATTTTAAAGCACCTTAATTTTGGTCAAAAGGAAAAGAAGGGGAAAGTGGTCATCTGTGTCTACCGCATTGCATAGAACCCCATTTTCAGAGAAGCCTCTTAACAGCTTCACTCTTACCATGAGAAATCTGACTCCAAGGTTAAATAAAATTCTAACTTTAATAGGTCTTTAATGTCTTACTAAGACAGGCATGTTTTCTTGGCCTATGCTTTTGAGCAATATAGCCCTTGGTGGCTTCTATTAATCTCCAGCCCTGAAGTATCTCAATTAGACCTAAAACTTAGGGGAAAATTAAAAAGAATACGGCTCTTTTCTTGGCAGATACCTTCTCTTGAACTATATAATCAAGTCTTTGGGTTGTTTGTTGTTTTTTTTTTGTTTTGGTTGTTGTTGTGGTTGTTGTTGTTGTTGTTGTATTACAAAAGGGTTACATATAGCATACCTCTGTCTCCTCCCTTTCTCTTACAGTAAACATTTTGCCTTTTCTTGAGTCAAAACAAAAACAAGGACAGCTGTACCACAACGCCAAAGACAGGGCCTATAATTTCTCACAAATATGAACAATTTACATCTAGATCTGTACATTCAAAGCAATTGATGAGATCTGGTGACCTTACGTATAAAAATGGAAGCCCAGGTCAGCAGGTCTTTCTCACATGTTAAAAAAAAAAAGAAAAAAAAAGAAAAAAAATGAAAATCAGTAGAGAAAGTTGGTTGTTAAGTAGAATATTTACAGAATCTGAGAAGAGCCATTAACACCGTCCACACATGAATTACTCCACAAGGTGACTCAATATAATACAGCTCATTTCAGGCAGGTATGCCAGGTTATGACAACTGCAGAGTCAGCCCTGCAGAATGACTACCTACCTACCAACTTACCAAATGACAGCCTTATCAGAAATATAAGAATGCTTTCAGAGAGATATAAAAATCTTTAAGAGACATGGCCTTTCCCTCCTTTAGTGAAGGAAAAGCAAGGCCTGGTAGCTTTCTGAAGCAGGGATATTGCAGAATGGCCAGCAGAGCCAGTGCAATGGAAAGCATCAAGGTGGCACTGGTGACATAATGGCTTTCACAATTTATCTTAGCTTACAGTAACAAACCAGTTGTCAATTGGTGTGTAGAGGTTTTAGCAGACTGCTTACAATTGTATCTTTGTATTATCTACTGCATTTATCAGCCAAGTGTACAAGATGTTTTGGGAATAAGTGGAAACACAATGATGGGCAAATGGGACTAGGACAGCATGGATATAGTATTTTAGAGCTTTATTTTGACATACAATTATACAACTTCTGTCTTTGGCATATTACTGGAAACAAGTAAGCAATACGTATCATGGTACCAAAGCAGCACAGGGATAGTCTACTGAAGGTTGCAGATGGATGATTAGTGAAAGGGAGGAGAACATATGTGCATCTCTCACACAACTGATGGAGCAGAAATGCAGACCTTAGCCAAAACTTGAAGGCAAGACCAAGCAGGTTAGTCAGTACAGCATAATCTGAGCATATGCTGGTATTCTTTGGATTCATCAGAGGTGGAAGACGTATTTTGACTAGGGCAATAAGAAATTATTTGGATGGAAAAAAGAGGCAAAATTAAGTTACATTTTATTACTTATGCACTGTTGTTTTTTGTTTTTTGTTTTTTTTGCTTCATACCTTTTATTCTGCATCTCTGTATGTCTTTGTTTTTCCTTTTTGCACCATAACAAATAGCCCACTCAATTTAAAATGCTTTTGAGATGTGTGCATCGTTATCTGGGTTTGTCCAATCTAAGACCCAGGACTGATAAATATGTATATGGCCTTCAGCCTAATTTCCCAGAAAACCAAACCAAATCAAAATTAACAGCTTCCTCCTTTCTGCAAAAAACAACAGCAACAAACAAGACAGATTTTTGGCAAAATAAGCAAAATGCCAAAAATTAAAATAGATCAAATTGACATTCTGGTAGGTTTAAATTGTTTATTTCAGCCTTCACTTTGCTCTCAGTATGTTATGGTGATAGGCTATAGGTTAGCTTTGGAAATATTTAAAGAACCTGAATGTTTACAAGTAAAGCAGTTGTCAGGAGAGCACACACTTGGAAGTGCTGTGGAGATGACTAGGCAGGCCTATCATAGAGCTGGTGATTTAATTGCTACTAGTTAATCAGATTGTAGTCTTTCACACAGGCACTTGTTACTTTTCCTGCGTAGTAAGGGTCAATGAGTATCCAAAATTAATGTCTCCTGAAAGTTGTGTCATCATTGATGGCAACTAAAGAACATGTCAAAAATTGCCTATCCAAACAGAAGTTTCCTGTACATGCTTTATGTAGATGTAGCTAAAAAATCAATGAAGCAGAAACAGACTCAAAATTCTGGATTTTATTAAATTATTATGGTTTAGCCAGGCGGGCCTAAATTTAGGTTTTAAAGTTCAGACTAGGCCTGGAATTGTCAGCTGACTTCAGCTGGGCTGAGCTAGCTAACAGCTGACTTCTTCTAGCCAATAATATTGTATTCCATACCATATTACATCATCTCAAAAGGAGTAAAATCCAGTGTGTGGGAGTGGCTTAGTCAGTTCTACCATGGCCGGGCTACAAGCTGGACGTGGTGCAGCTCCTGTCTTGGAGTAGGCCTTGCTCCTGCTGCTGCTGCTACCTGCCTTTTGTTTGAGTTCAGGGAAGTAGATATATTTTGTTGTTACATTTTCTCTTTCTTGCAGGGTGTCTTTTAGAGTGCTTATGAATCTAGAGTAATAGACTTTGTATTAATTGTAGAGTGGAAAGTTATTTCTTGTTATATATAACTTGTGCAAGTGTGTGTTATATTGTAGTTTTTTCTTAATTTTCTCTTTTCTGTATAAATAGTTGTAGGTAGTTTCAGCATAAACCTAGTTTGGAGGGTTTTTTCCCCCTTTCCCTTTTCTTCCCTTGGGTGGTTGGTTGAGGGGGAGGAAACTTTTTCTCTCTGTCTTGGACAGCTGGCATCTTGCCAGCTCAACCCAGGACACAAATGGAGAGTGAAAGTTTGAAAAATTGCTAAAGAAGTCATTATTATAATTATTTTAACTATTACAAATATTGTTGTCTATGTTACAATGTTTTAGAGTACTCCAGGAATTGCTAGCACGGGGGTGGAAATAAGTTAACAACATGCCACCAGAATACATGATATAAAAACATACAGGTGTGGTTTTGATGACTTTGGTTGCAGAACTCAAAATGGGCTATACACGCACTTTTTCTCCATTAGAAGACATTGGTGAAGCTCAGAGGTTGTTAGAAGCTTGGAAAACAGTTTTGTTTTGCTTTTTGTAGTTGTGAAGGCAGCAATCTCAATCCAATTCCGCTGGTGAAATTATTATAAAAACCCTACAACAACAAACTAAAAGACTTGGATCTGCAAAGAAAATCATCCACTTTGTTAACTGAATTTCCAAATGTTCTGAGTCTAATGCTTCTCTATTTCTCTTACAGGGGAATGAATGAAACACACAAGTAGTGATGATTGGCTGGACTTGTTTGCAACAGCTGCAGGAGGAGTTGCCAAATCTGGTTTCATATAAGATAGCCTAAGTGCCTGATAAGCATTAAAATTCATTTCCATTCTTTAGCACACATAAAAGTACACTATTGCCATAGAAAATATGACTAAATCCTTAAATGCTGTATGCTTTTCTTGGTCGATTTGTTTCACACTGAAGCTGGAGTTTACCGGACAAATGTCCCCTCCTTTGTTGCTCACTTGACCTTACTGCTAGATATTTTCCATGAACAATTGCTAATATTTTTTTTTCATAATATGCTGTTAGAATCCTTTAAAAGCTCAATGACAAATGCATCTAAATGTGTATGGTAGTGGAATAATACCTCCTTTTGAAACCAATCTTCCATGGAAATCCCTCAGAATTAAAATGGGGAAAAAAAAAGAAAAGAAAATCCACCTCAAACTAAATGCTCAGCTAAGAGGAAGATTGTATCACAGCTGTTATTTCCCTGTTTTATTCACAATTGCTTTCCTCCCTTCAGCCAACTGTTCTTTCTTTAGCATAGAAACATCTACTATTGAAAGATGGTCATTTCTTTGTTTGAAACCAAGGGCCAAACAGCAGCACTTAACCCTTTGGCAGGATGCCACTGAGCTACAGTCTATTAAGATATATAAGCTAGACCCATTATCCTTTGTTCTTGCTCTATAAAAAGAAAGAAATTGCAGGCTGTGTAATACTTTGCGTGACACAGCCTTCTCCCACCTATGTGCCAATGCATTCCACTGTTCTTTTCCCACATGCTTCAGAGTACATTATATTCTGGGGTCATTCAGAGCAAGCAAACTTGTTAGGTGGGAAAGTTGTCTGAGAACCCTTCATAGCCTATTCTGATTGTTTTACTGCATTCTTCATTGTAGTAGCTGAATGCTTCTCAGTACTGTATGAAGAGAGCTGTTGAACTCCTTCTTGCACTCCTATCAAGTGTCTAGAGCAAGCTGGATTTTTCTTTGAACATAATGTGTACACACATCTACATCTACCCACGTGTATGATACCAGAGCAGATAAAACCAAGGAAACGTGCCTTGCACGTAAAGCAGAAGAAAAGATACAAAGTCCCGATTTCTTGCAGAAGGCCTTTTCAGCCTCCTACAAAAGAAAAATTCCTACAGTAGAAAATTTCTCTCTTCCAGGGATAACAAATCTGTTGCTGTGGTTGAGTAACTTGGTTAACTCTTTGGATGCCTTATTTCTTCAGTTAGGCATTCTGAACATAAAGTTTTAAGGGTTTTGGATGAGTGAAAAGCCAGGCATAACCTGGTGCTCTGCAGAATGCTGTCACAGGAGGCAGAAGCCAAAACCTTTGTGTCTGAGCTTCTGAGAGAGAGCTGTGTTTCCTGTGCTCTGGGCTTCCTGCCTTGGTATACTGAAGTCATTCTCTTTTCCACTGCTACCTGCTCAAATGCCATTAATTCAGAGATAATGCCATTTTGCCTGGTTCTTTATCACTATCTCCCTGGATACTTCCATAAAAGTTGAACTGCTGTTGCTAGGGAGATAATCAATTTCTGCTTATTAGAGTTGTCATAAGTGACTTTAGAGCTAAATTGTTCACCTGGACACTAGTTCTGGAGTCACAACGACTTGGACCCCATAGCAGAGTAAGTGGAAATTGATAAAAATAACACTGCACATAAAATCTAGATTTTTTTTTTTTAGAATTATGGTGAATTCTTTGGAAAAATCAGTGCAGAAATTTTAAAAAGGGATTTTTTTTAAAAAAAATGTCTGAGTCATTTAACCACTTTTGAAATTGAATTCGGACTTTACTGATGTTTGAAAGCACTAAGGGACTAAATTAATTTTTTTTTGGTGGGTAGAATCCTTTCTATGCCACAAATTATTTTTCAGACTGATTTTCTATTAAGACCCTCTCACAGGATGACTTTCTAGTTTTATTTTAATATCAATTCAGTTTTGAATGAGTCACTCAATGCCTACACACAAGGGAATCTTACAGTCCAAATACTGTTTAAGACTCTACATGAAACCATGTTTTCTGTCTGAATAGTAAACTATAATTACCTCAGTTTATAACTGTCAAAAAGAAAAAAGGAAAGAAAAGAAAAGTAAAAAAAAAAGAAAAAAGAAAAGTGAAAAGAAAAAAAAGAAAAGAAAAGAAAAGAAAAAAGAAAGAAGAAAGAAGAAAAAAGGAGACTTTTTTTCATCCATGCAGCAGATATTATTCACCCTTTATTTGGAAATCTACAGTCTGACCACCAGAATTAAACAGGAAGGCAGTAGAAGATGGAAGCATATTGTGCTTCCCACAAACAATATCATTCATGCTTTTATAAACTCTTTTAACAAGTTTAGCTATGGGGTAAATGTCACTCTCTGTGATAAACAGTATATTTGGATCTCTGTGTCATTGAGACAGACAGAACCAGGTGATCTGTAAACTAAGAAATCTTTCTTCTCCAAACCAGACAACTTAATTTCAATAACCTGACAGAAATGTGTCTATACAGTATAGTGATTTACAAGAATCCAAATGTGCATCATGAATAGAAGGTAAGTAGAAATATGATAAATCTCATGGCATAACTGTTGTCTTGGTCAATAGTATTTTCCTTTTACTTCTTTTGTAATTCTGGAAATTAATGAGTTCAAGCTCATTTTACAAACTAAAAAATGAGGCCTCTTAATTTTATTATTTGTAATCTCATCATAACTTTCTGCTGTACTTGCTCAACTAAGACAAAGGGCAGCAGAATATAAAACTCTAAAGAGATGAGTTTCTATTAAGCAGAATTGTTGATCTGCTAGTTGAAGAACAGGATTCTTCATAGTACTGAGAATGTCACCCAAAGATAGTGAAACTAACCTATTTTATCTATCTTTTTGGTATTCTAGGAAAAGTTTACAGAAATCAACATTTAGTCAGAAGTTAAGATGTTTAGGAGTTTAACATATATGTCTTTGCTTTAAATACATTTTACAGTCTCTGGAAAGTAATATCCATGTCATTTTCCTTTCTGTATTGATCAGATGTTAAACTTCATTGACAGCAACAGGAATAGGTACAGAAACATCTGCTATTCTGCTTTATTTAAGTACCCTTGCATTGACATTTAATCTTAGTCAGTCAAATGGGATAAGGAAAAAAATCATATGGAAGACACTTGTGACAATTGCTCCACAATGAGATTAAAGAAAACAGATGACACATTTTCCCAGCAAAGCATGATGCCATGTTTTATGATAATCCATTTTGTCATAGAATACAGTCAGTGAAAGGTTCCTTTTTCACAAGGGACAGTATGAATAGAAAGTCTTAATTTTTTAATCTCCTTCCATTTTTTCCATATAGAGTGACAGAAAGAAGCATATTTGATGATTTTTTTTTAAACTAAATAATAGTTAAGCAAGAGAGAAAACGTGTCTATATTTTTCATGCCTAGTCTAAGAAATCCAGTTAGATAAAGTCAGCATTTAAGGCTTAGGTAAACATGTATGTGCTGGCAGTTAAATGCCACCCTGACACGTGATCCTGTCAGACCTCAGAAGCTAGGCAGGGTCAGCCCTGGTTAATACTGGGATGGGAGACCTCCTGGGAATACCAGGGGCTGTAGGTTCAAGTCCTGAGGACTTCACTGTCACTGTCCAAGCTTGCTCGGCTGTGGTAGATGAATTAGGAGTTAAAGAGTGGCGTCAGTTCTGCACATGCTGTGCCTCACCTAAAACATCCACTATACAGGCTTGAAGGGTTCACCCACATGGGTAGAGCTCCCTTCCCAAGTCTTCGTTTGCAAAGCCTAGCCATGACGTGACAAACATGTATATGAGATATCAAGAACACATTTCCTGACAGGCATGTCAGCTAACAGTTAGTAATGATTACACTATTTCTTTAAAGTGAGGGGGAAAAACCCAAAATTCTTGAGAGTGTGGAAAGAAAATAAAACACTTTATTAAGCACTAGAGGGGGAGGTATGACAAAGCTTAGGAGGCTTGTGTAGTAATGACACACTACAAACAAGAACAGGTTAATTCCCATTAAATACAAAGAATAGGGCCTTATTCCCTGCCAGCAATTCTAGTCCTGTTAAGATGTTGGAATTGTTTCTTAACTGTTTATCTGCCATTTCAGAGTTATTATAGTTTCAAAATCTTTCATGGAATTTTTTCTGTTGTCCCTTACCAACACAGTGGTTTGGGAGTCGGAAGCTAGATAGAACGAGATGGCTTGTTAAAGCCATTATCTGCTCCCAGAGCCAGCTAACTATCCAAAGCCTTAACAAAGGGATAGCTAATAGCTTTGCATGACAATGCGATGGCGGGAAGAGGACTGAGGGAAGTGAGAAGAGAGAAGTTTCCTGGTGCTCACTATATTTTGGTCCTCTGCCTGCAGGGGTGCCAGCTGCCATTTGCTGGGCTGGTGGAAGCACTGGGAGGGGGTTCCTGGCTTGCCCTCGACTCTGCGTGCCCTGTGCCGTTCTTCTGAGAGAACAATCACCCTCTCTGGATTCACTGCAGGCACATGGAGGGGCTGCCACATCTGCAGAGGAGTTGCTAACTTGCCCCCCGCAACGTTTTCAGTCAAAGGATGGTGAAGGGGTCCTTACACTGCCCTTGGGAAAGGTTTAAGCCCATCCCTGTGGGCACCATTCGGAACCAGCACTTCTCCCTGCCCCTATCTTTGCCTGCTGGAGCCTGTGAGTGACTCATCACAGCTGCTACCTCCCAAGGCATGGCATCTCTTCACGCTGTCTGAAAATATAACTGCACAGAAGGGGCAGAGATAGGACTTGATTTATTTGAAAGTTTTGGTTNGGAAGGACTCTTCACTTTCCTCTATAGGCATCTTGGTTTCTTATAAACTGAGACAAAAGTGCATGTATGTAATAGGCTTGAAGAATGGTTTGCCTGATTTCTCTGTGTTTTGTCAGAATGAGACAAATATAAAAGAAGTAGTTAAAGGAACAGAAAGAAATGTCAGCTATGTAAGTCTTAAAGGAAACTTTTTTTCTGATTAAAAAGAAAAAAAAAATACTGAGAAAAGCTGGCAATGGCAGAATAATGTGTTTAATTTCTCTTTCCCCAGCCTGAATGACTGGGTATTTTAAACACTGTTAGGAGGTCCATCAGCATGACACTGAGTTCACTGTAGTAAGTAAAAGCTTCCAGTGCTGTCTGCATGAGTACCTCCATTATCACTTTAGGCAAGGTCCCACCTCCCATTGTTTATCTGTCCAATTAATAAGCCACACAGAGCAGGGACTGTCTCTCATTCTGTGTGCCTGCTATGAGTGCGCCCTGTCCCTGTGGGAGGAAATATATATTACTGGAACGCAAATACCAGTGATTCAATAAAAAAAATGTTGGAGAAGCAAAGAGAAAAACTTACCTAACATGACTGAGAACAGATTCTTCAATAGTTTATTTGCAATAAAGTCACTTTACATCAGGTAAACCAGTTAGAAAATTTGGATCAAATTTAACAGATAGTACCAGCCAATTATTGAAAAGAGGAAATAATACTGAAATTTTTAATTACTGGAAACATTTAATTTACTGGGAAACTTGTCAGAGAAGTTTGAATTTCATTCAGAGGCCAAAGGGAAATTAATCCTTTTTGCTAGCTTTTGAATTTACAATGGCTGTGGGAGGCCTCTATTCCAATATAAACATTTTCAATCTGAATTTACAGCAACTACAACCCTAGTCGTGCATAAAGTAATGGGAAGTAACTCCCTTTAAAGGAGTTAGGAGCAGTGCTTACAAATCTATATATGTGCTCTTATTTTAAAAGGACAAAAATAAAATGCAAAGGCATTTGTTTGAAAAAAAAATAAAAAAGTGTTGCTTATCAACCTATCATTCAAAATTGGTTGATTTTCAAATGGACAAGCTATCAGTTTTTATTTATTTTTGTTACTGTGTTTCAACAGGGAAACTAGAAAATCTCCAGGAATAAAATTTGCCCTATTTTTTTCAAACACATGCAAAAAAAAAAAAAAAAAGACAGATTTTTTCAATTTGTGATCTATTTAAATTGAAGATGAAAGACTTACAGTTGGATGATTTCTGCTGTTTTCATGGAAATCATATCACTTTGCACATTTTTGCATACTTTGTAAAGTAATGACAGTGACAATTTTTATTGACTTCACTTTGAGTTTTAAAGTTAACTGTGTTTGAGGTTTTTCCCTGGCCATCCCAACTAATTCCATTTTGGTTCATATCATAGAAAGATGTTGGATTAATTTTTGATGAGACTATACCTAAAGATGTGCCCCTGGAGTCCACTCACTTCCACTAGTAGTCCTGCTCATGGAATCAGAGTAGAGCTAGCCCAAAGCTAAGTGCCCAAGCATACATCATATTGATGTTCTGTTCTCAGCACTAACATTTTTTTTGATCCTAATGGGTAACTAACTTCTTGGTGTAAACATAAGCATAGATGATAATTACAAATCAATAACCTTAGGAAGACTGCTGGAGAAAACTATGAAACGTGAAGACCTACTGCCATATGTAGTGCTAAACACAACTGCAATAGTGCTACAACTACAATAGCATACTTACAGTATTAACGTCAACAAAATATTTGTAAACATAGGACTAAATAATAAATTAAAATTAAAAGTACTAATACCTGCATGGATTTTGACATTTTCTTGACATTTTGACAAAAATAGATTGAAGGCTGTAGTAACTTACACAAATGTCTACCACAGTCTCCATCTGCTAAACCTAGCAGTAGTTTATGAAAGAATTACAGTTTTAGTTATCCACAGTCCTTACTGAAATTGTAATTTGGGGGTTGGATTCACAACAGTTAAGATGAAAAAGAAATTAGGAGTATGTTTTACTACACATTAATAGGACTGCTTGGCTGGCTAATTCAATTAAATTCGCAGACTTTAACCGGTACTGTCTCTGCCAGACTGGAGATGGAAACCTATCAAACATGAAATACTAGCTTGGAAATACATTGCTCAAATGGTAGTAACTGTAGTATAGGTAACAAACTGAAACTGAAAGTTTGCTCTGAAGCCAAAGAAATTAATCAACTGAGCATCTTTGAGACTCCCCTTTCTACATCTCAATGGATAAAACTGTATGTATGGCCAAACTTTGCGAATGAAGATTTGGAAAGGGCTCTCCCCACGTGGGTGTGCCCTTCCAGCCTGTGCAGTGGATTTTTTAGGTGAGGCACAACGTGCGCAGAACTAGCTCTGCCATTTAAGTCCTAAGGTCCATTTGCTGCAGCTGAGCGAGCTTGGACAGTGACAGTGAAGTCCTTGGGACTGTCACAGCACCCGGTACTAACCAGGGCTGACCCTGCTTGGCACCCGAGAACTGATGGGATCAGATGGCAGGGAGGCATTGAACTGCCCAGGGGATGGTGCCCACTGAGACTCGAACTTAGGTCTTTGGATTCAGAGTCCAGGGTGCTATCCATTACACCACAGGACCACCCCAAAGGATGAAACTAATCTCCCTTTAAAATGTCAATAGTCCAACACTCCCCTGTCTTCAATTTTGTGAATCCTTTATATCTCCACAAAATGAACAGACATTTAAGCCAGTCATGACTCATTTGTGCTTTTCTAGCAGTGCAGAAATGCCATAAAGAATTCCTCTTTTTTTTTTTTTTTTCCCAGTAGAGTATAGAAGTTTTGGTGTTCCCCAGTTTATGCATTTGAATGTTTCCTATTCTTTCTTATAGAATGTTTAGAATGTTTATTTGTCAAATCTTTACAATTATGGGTTCGCTCTCATAATTTTATGGGGGTCTGAATTATATAATTTATTATGCTGTCTGGGACTTTGGATCTCTCTCTTGTTCCAAGCCATGCATGGCAAAGAAGCAGAGCACAAGAGACTCTAAAACAGTACAGATTATAGCTGTTTGGCAAAGCCCCTGTTTGAAGGGGACTAACACACTGACAGTGTATGACATTCCGCTAGACTATGTTATAGATACAGTCCACTGTTAACATTAAGAATCCTGCAACATCATAGCAAAAGCTGCATGAAATCACTTTGAAATTTCCTGTAATTAGCTAAGAGGCACAGATGAATCTGGTAATTAAGTGGAGAAAAGTGGTGGTTTCTTGTGGGAAAATAATTTATCTGTTAATCTTAACTGCAGTAACCTAGTCACAGCATTTGGATGAGATTGCAGAAAGGATTAAAATGAACTGGCACCATTTTTTATTTCACATACTGATGTCCAATCTGCATTTCTTTTGCTGCCTCATGTTCTTCATAGCATCGTGAGGGCTTTACTACACAGAGTGAGTAGGCTTACAAAGACATACAGTAAAAGCACACTCACACCAGGACTGTAAGAGGGGGAAAATGAACTGGAACTCACAGTTCCGTGAGAACCCACATATGAAATCTCACTCTTCTCTTTATCATTTGTTTCAGCTGTGCTCCACTTTTTACTTACAAGTCAAATTCTTAGCCCTACAGAATTTTCATATGATTTTATTATTTTTATAAAAAGAAATGATAGGACAATAAATACAGTATATATATGTATAGAATGGGTTTTACTGCTATAACAGGCAGTTAGGTGGTAAAAGAGTGAAATTAAGAGAGTTGCATCAGCATGAAGCTGATATAATATACAGGATATTAGTCCCATTCTGGATGCATTTTAATGTATAATATGAAAAAGAGAGACAAGAATAAAGGTACGTTTATGGCTTGCGGGTATAACCAGCACCTCCTACTGCATATAACTTCATTTGAGCAAATGCAAATGATTTATTCAGATACAGTACCTACATTTTTCTAGCAAATTCTTTTACAGTAATTCCATTTGAATGTAGACATCTGCTGAGAAACCATAAAGTATCAATTAAGCTTTCTCTATGTGTCATTTAACTGAAGTGTTTTCACCATGGACATGACCATTGCCTAATTCAGGATCAATTTGTATGCAAACTAAACCAATTTTTACTTATTTGGAATCAATCACTTGAATATTGAAAGCTCCCCATATCTGAAATATTGAAGTTACCCATTCACTGAGCTCCATTCATGCTGTGCACTGAATAAGGCAGGAGCTTTATGAAAAAAAAATGTTGTGTGATTATGTAATTAATTCCGATGCAGATGTACAGAAGCAGCATTGGTAATCTTCATTGCAGCTTTTCCTTACTCTGAGCAGCTGTCTTTACAATCTTACCTTTCATACAGCAAAGCAGAGCTGCTGGTTTAATACAATTGCCTAGTTGTTTTTTTTCTTTCTTTCCTTTTTTTTTCTTTTTTTTTAATGAGGAAAATAATACCTAAAAATACTAAAGTATATAGATGTATATTGTCTTCCATATTGATTAACAACAAGATTTATCCTGGAACAAGTTAGAAAAGTGATTTTTTTAATACATATATATTTTCCCTGTGCACAAAATAAGCATTTTTTCATTAGACTCCCTGATGGATTTTTTTTTTTTTTTCACAATGCAAAGGAACATTTCTTGGGTCCCTTTTGATTATCCAAGTGACATTCAAAGGCCTCTGTGACTTGAACTAAAATACTTGCAAGTCATGCCTTTGCCACAACTCCCTATGAGAGAAACAGTGGAGAGAGCAGTAATGTCGCTCCGTGCTAGAGCACTGTGTCTCTTGCTCACTGATGTGTTACCCAGATAAATAAGACAGACAGTTGTGCTCCCAAACTATGTATGTCAGTCTGACCTGGACTAGAAGGCAAGTTGTCCTAAGTACAGGGTTATGCTATAGGTGATATAGCCTTTGACTTTACAGCTTCTGCATTAAACCTGGCTTTACACAAAAAACACAGCATACAGCTGTCTGCACTTGTTTGTATGCATAGGCACATGATTCCTATACTTGGCTATATGCTATGCAAATTACACCTTGCTAATGCATTTCACAGCGGTGTGTGACAGTAAGGGAAAACAGATCTGAGCATTCACTCTAATGTTCAGAAAAGGAAAATGCTGTAGTAGTTACAAACTTCCCTATTATTTTCTACAAATGCCTTTTGATTTTTGTCTCCTTTTGCTTCTCAGCTAAAATCCTATATCATGCCTTCTCAGACCCAAATCTCCATTTTTGTTCCCTCCAACCCTCTATTTTTTTTTCCTTCTCAATAGATGGCCAAGTATGCTTTTCAGAATCTTTTGACTTTGATCTTTGGAGCAGAGTTTCATAGGAATTTTTCTCTCCCAAGATTTTAATATGATAAGACACATATTGAGTGTTTAGAGAGAAATATGCACTGAAGGAAAAAATCTGTGGCCAGTTCGCTTGCAGGGCTCTCTCATCCTGTCCTTACAACCCCCTCTCACTCAAATATTCACATCCCAGCCAGCGTTTTCAAAGGAACCACCAGCACTTCTGTCAGAAAGGGATCAAAGACATACAGCTGCAATATACAGGCAGTACGGGGAAGCTCCCAAGCTGTTTCTTTCAGTTTTCCTTTCTTTTGCCATCATCCTTCACTCCTGTCCCTTGTGCAGTGTGAGATCATGGGGAGTTGCAGGAGACTCCTTCAAAATAGACAAGACAATACTGAGAGAAAGTCTCCCTGGTCAGTCTGGCTGCTAATCTCCTGATAATCCCCTGCCCTGAGTATGGCTAAGCAGGCGAAGAATAAGACAAGAGTAATCTTTATGCTTAATACCTGAAGCATAAAACTGCATGTTTAAAATTATAAAATTTCTCAGCAACATGTCTAGTGATGTTCCCACTGGTAAGGAGCTGCTTAAGTTTTGTGAAACTTCAGCTTGTATTGAGCTGAAAGGACAGGTATTTTATAGAAATGCTGTTTGTACGAGGACAATTTTCTGGTTGATTTAGTATAACATGCCACATTTTGAAACAGATTAATATTCTACCAAATGGCTTTTAGCAGGTATTGAAAAGCTAGGCTATGAGTGCTTCCTGTCAAGCTGTCACAGAAACAAAGACTGGACTTTTTTCCACTGAGACTCGTTCCTCCAAAAGCAGCTTTTGGATGAGAGGTAAACATTTTTCTGATATTCATATGTGTTCTGAATTTCATCAAAATAAAACAGAAATTATCATAGAGAATTGGAATAATTCCCATCTAATACCTACATTCTCATTGCATCAGACTGCATTGGGATTATGATGATTGCATTCAGGAATGAAGAGGTGCTCCAGCTTCCCTTGCATTTTCACACAAGCTGCTTGTTGGGATGACAGGTGAGTGCAGAGCTGCTGCTCTTTCCATACCACGCGGCTGTGGAGAGTGGGAGAGCAGCTTGCCTCCAGGATGAAATTTTGGGAGATGCAACTTTCTGGGTGACCACTTCCTGTGTATCTGAAGCAGGTCAGCAACTTTCTGGGTTTGAGACTGAAGCACATTTGCAAAGTTTATATTCTTTCCCTCTATACAGAGTTTAAAAGCATTTATGTAATGAACATTGAGTTCACAGACTATGCAAGATGCCTCTTCCACATTTTCATCTATATAGTGAGGGTAACTTCTGGTAATAAAAGTCGTAAAACATGTAAAATCGATGAACATGGGTTTTTTGCTTGTTTTTTTTTTCTTTTTTTTTCCTAGATAAAATACATGTATTTTTGAAATAAAGTGTATATTTGCTTTTCCTAAGAAAATGAGTTTGGAGATCTACTAGTCTGTTGTTTTGTCTTCCAAAACAGTTATACTATAGGGTGAAGGTATATTTTAAAAAACTGACAAATTGTACTTTCTTCAGATTTTCTTTAAAGCAATTGATACTCAGTCCCACTGAAATAAATTGTACCTGATACATTGTTTGTTTTCAATAAAAGTCCTTAAATGCTCCCAGAGTCTTGCTTAAGCTTTTAAAATTCAGTAATTTAAAAAAAAAAAGTCTAGAAAGATCTTGCTCTAATGATGTCAAACTATACCCTCATATAAGTCCCAAGAAAGCTCCAGAGCATCAGGCTTCGGCCTAAAGTGATACAATGGATACAGAGGATACAATGGACTGCATAGGGATGTTAACAAGAGTGACCATAACGCATCATGGGAAATTCCATTAGAGCCATCCAGAGACACATCAGCCTACATATGTAAGGGAAAGTAGGACATGAAAACCCCAGAACTGCAGAGACCATCATGTACCTCAGCAGCTAGCTAGACACTAAAATTAACATTGATAAAAATTAAATAGTTCATGTTACAAAGTTGTTGAGAAAGAAAGAAAGAAAGAAAGAAAGAAAGAAAGAAAGAAAGAAAGAAAGAAAGAAAGAAAGAAAAAGAAAGAAAAGAAACTTGTGATACTACTGAATCATTTTTCCTGATTTATTTTTAATTCTAGTCATTACTTCTTCAAGGATTTGTTAGGTGTATTTATAGTTCGCTTTTTTGTCCTGAGTTAGCACAGAAGACAAATGCTGAAATATCCAAGTAACCAAATATTCATTGCTTAGTAACACTAAACTAAGATTCTCCAGATGAGCTCTGCATCTTCTAATTTGCTTCACTTGGAATATATATAATTTTTTTAGCTATTTGTCCTTCTTACTAATCATTTATTATATAGAAAGTCCAGCAATATGACCTTCATAACCAGGCTACAAAATTTAGACACTGGAAATCTAAAAGTCCCAAATTAGGTGGTGTGACTAATGCAATAGTCTCCATTTGGATACAAAAACAACAAATGCTACTACAGGATGGACTTTATCACAGAAAGTTGTGTAAGTTTTTTTGGGAAATCTGAAGTCCTATTTGGTGATCTCTCACTCAAGGTACATACTACTTTTGCTTTTATTCCCTTTGTTCAATCTATAGACAAGTCTAAAAAATTGAGTGAACAGGAATATTTTTCTGAACACAGCTGCAATTCCTTGTCTTTCTGTATCTTAATCTCAAAAGCAAATAGGTATCAAAGTCAAAAGTATATTATGAATACAACAAAACTGGTAAATATATCTAAAAGCAGCCAAGGGGCTTGATAAGAGATGAAAGGAAGGAGAAACAAAAGAAAATACAACATAATAGGATTAACTGAAATGTGAGAATTGAAACTCAGAACTGAGTGCTGCAATCATGGTTTCACATGCATTTAGTGTAAATCTTCTGAAGTTCCTGGAATGAGATAAGTGCAAATGAAGGGAAGTCACTAGACTATCCAAACAACTGNAGTTGAAAATATCTTCTTCATTGTCTCCATTCATTTCATGTGTCTGAGGAAGACACCATGCAAGCCTGTGGTTATAATGTAAGGGAGGTCATGTCCATTATCATCCATATGCGCTAAGTTGATAACAATTTCACTGCTGTCTCGGTATGACACTCATAATTTAGCAAAAGGACAAACTACCCTTCATAACACGTAGTGCTTAAGTGAGCATGTGGATGTCTGCATATGTGAGAACAACTTTTTTGTATTGGAGAAGAGTTGTAGTAGTATTGCCTCTGATTTATTATCCCTTGAAGGAAACTTCAGTCTGACAAACTGACATTTTGAATTGATTTTAATGGTCGCAAAATCAAATCAAGTTTTGTCATCAATTATGTAATTTCAAGTGTAGCCATAATTTTACTCTCTGTTCCGAAAATAGATGTACATTGACTAAGTAGTATGCTAAGGAGTTTGCTAATTAGATATGGGGGTTCCTTGTTCCTGTGATCAGAATAGAGACACTTGGGATGCACATTAATGTGAATAGCACACTAAGTGTCTCCTTGTATGAATTCAAGCTCAACTCTACAGTGTTGAAGGGATAAGACTCCCTTAGAGCCTTATAGTGTCTGTCTCTTCACAAGGTGCCCCTTGTAACATACCTAGGGGTACTGACATCACCTTCAGCATCTTGGAGTGATGTAGACCCATTGCTGTTAGCAGCAGCTACCAAAGAAGCACTTCTACAAAATGGGTAATCAACACTTTGCCTCCAGGTGGCAAAGGAAATTGCTACATGAAGCATGAGATTGTTCCATACTCCAAACTGTGCTGCTCTGAGACGAGTCGGCTCTTTTACATAATGAACAGTCAGTAATGGTGAAAGGGATTTTCCCCCTTTCTTGGCATTTGCAAACTGAGCTTCTCTCTCTACACTCAGTGAACAGTCCATCCACTTCATGAGTAATAATTTACAGTTATCCCCTCTGACTTTGGACACTAAGGTTGAGGGCACCAAAACCCTAGGTTCCCTGCAGGGGCCATGGAAAAACCAGAGACACTGCCAGGGGAAATTCAGGCCACTGCAACTCTGACCTAATCTCCAGTAGTATTTAAATCTCTATAGCCTACATAAGGCTGGAGGCAACTATGCTCTAAGACTGGTGCTTCTGATATGTGATATATGGAGGTCCAGCCATTTGCAAATTCATGGCTAAAAATCTGTGAATAAATCACAAAATTAGAGTTCAGTTTCATTTAGTTGTTAACATTTAGTGTTAATCTCCTTTAAGTCCTCCTATATTCCACGGCATATGAAATTCCACAGAATCCCAGAGGAAGAAAATGCTTTGCACATTGCAGAGATGCATCTGCTATTGCATTAAAGCAATGTTCTGTGAAGATTTTTTGGTTTTTCTAAATGTTTTCCCCTTGTAAAATAATCCCTAGCAGCTATCCTTTACTATGACAACCAAAATCGGCCTGTTTTAGAAGTTTTCTTGTCACATTTTTCACTTCACAGTATTTCTTCATAAAGAGTTAGTAGTTTACAAGGCATTCTCTTGATCGTTTTTTTTTGTTTGTTTGTTTGTTTTTAAACAATGGACTAAAAGGCAGGCTGATTGAGTGCAATATCTGATATGCAGCATAGCATTTTGACTTTTCAATCACCTTTTAATGCTGTAATTTGCTTGCCTTGAGTCATATCTAAAATGCATAAAAATGTAAATGTTGGGCCTTTTTTTTTTCTCAGCTATTTGATATTGAAATTATTGCAGTGATAACCCTGTAATTTAAACACAACCAGGTGAAGAAAGAGGTGAAGAGAGAAAAATCTTCAGTTATTGTGATGCATTAAATCACAAACCCCAACATTTAGTTTAGTCTGTTGTAATGTATATTCCATTAAATGTTCAAATCTTTCAAATGTAATTAAACAAACATGCTGCCATTTCCTTATTCCTTGCAAAGGCTTCTGAAATGGACCTATAGCCTGTTTATGCAAACTAACAAGATTTAAAAATACAAGGCATAATTTAAGCAGGCTCGGGTGTTTTTTCAAAGGAAATTTTTGCAGTTTCCTTGATCATTCAACTGTCCTGGTGAGCTCTGTTTGTTTAACAGTACTGCACCTCTCTTAAACTGCAGATGCAAATATCTAAAAGGGAATTTTCTATGTAATTTTCTGGTGCCAAATCTTCTTTATAACTGTTGAATCTGTAAGGATACAAAGTTTCTTCCTTACTGTTTGTTTGGGAAGCATTTTTCTATCTATTCTTCTATTATTATGTAAATCTCCTTAAGTGCAGCATGGAGACCCTTTTGGAAATGAGTTTATGCATATACAACCATTTCCCACTAGACAGTTGGATGCAACATATGGAAATGTGACAACTTACTTATATTCCAGATTCCTCACAGCCCCTCCTGCAAGACCTAGAATGTCTTAGCAAAGGATGTCATTCAGTCCACAAATGCTGAGTTTCACCTTTGCTTTCAGTGGAAACAGAATCAGCCCCACAATCAGAACTGAAAGCAAGTACCCTGCATGGTAACCAAAAACCAATTTTCTGAATTTAAGCTTGAATTACTACCACTGGATAAATTTATATTTAATTTAATATAAGTCTAACTCCATGGATATGAATAAATTAAGATACAGAAGGTGGACTTTGAAAAAGCTTGGAGTGGGCATGCCCTCTGTTTTACGTAACAATGCATCTCAGCACTGCCAGTGATATTACTGAATGGATACAAACAAGCCCTAATGCTACACTGGTTTAACTCGTGTCTTGTTCAATGCAATCATAGTGTTAATCTTATTAATGATGCTAACTCTCATACATAGCCTCTTACTAACAGATCTTAAAATTCCCTACAGGGAGATCAGTGACACAGTTTACACAAAGGGACATTGACAAACCAATACACAATAAAAAGGAGAAAAAGCTTTAAATAAGGAATGATGAACAATGACTATTTTTCATTTTGTTATATTTAAGAAAAAATGGGTTTCCATATGGAAATGACAATAGCTGTGTGAAACAGCACATGTTTTTTTCACAGTGTTCTGGCAGTTTTCAACGAAGCATGCACTCACTTTCTTATCTATAGCTGTACTCTTCAAGGATGCTAACTTTTTTTTTTTAAGAAATGTTACTGTATTGCCAATAATGATACAGATACTGGATACTTTGGTGAAATGATGAATACTCAGGGGTCACAGGCAAGACCTAGCTTTCGTACAGTACATAAATGACAAGTTATAAAACTATTTTTAAAGTTAAGGAGAGTTTAATCTTTTGCAAAATCTCAAGCAGTGTACTGAAAATTTACTCCCTGTTGCCAAAAATGTAAACAAAATACTCAATGGAAAGATATTTCTGCCTAGATTTTATGGAAAAGATTATTTATGCTCTTGAACGTCTAATATTCTGTGGGGAGGAGTACTTTCAGAGTACAAAGAAAATTGTGCTTTCATTGTTTACAGTTTTAACAAGGCTCAATGTCACAAAAGAAATGAAACTCAGTGGGACAGATGAGTTCTCAACAATAAAAGTTAAAAATACCCACCATTAAAAGTATTCCAGCAGCTGTCTAATGCCTTCAAAGATTTCTCAGCAGGTAGCTGAGGCAGGCACGGTGCTACACGCCTTTGTTGTTTATGGTTTGCCTTTCTGCTGCCCCACAGATGCCATGCAGTCATTCTCTGAGTTGGAGCCGTGTTCAAACTCCAGTTGCACCCTTGAAAGGCATTTAAATTATAGATTAATCAGTTGTATAGTCTTTAAGCTAATTTATCTGCATTTAGCTACTTCCAGCATTAAGGATAGAAGGATATGATAAAAAAAAAACCCCTTTGCTCTCATTATGTAAAGGGCTGGACTTATGCCTGCACTTTTGTTCTTGGAGGTGGAAAACCCAATTCATCACAACCTACATCTCTGCAGAGAACATGAAGGTCAGCCAGAAGTGTCTGGAAGTAATATTTGCTTTAAAAAGGGAACTGAATTTCCAGCACATACTGACTGACCATCAGAGCATCTTAAAAACAGAATGCTTTTTGTAATATTAAATATTTTAAAAGTGTTATATTTTTTATCACTGCTTCCATATCTTCAGAGGCCTGCTTTTGATATAGGTAGTATTACTTATGATATTGCATGGGTAGGAAATCCATGTATGCAGGTCAACCGTAGTTTAGTCAAATTCAAACTTAGAATAAAGACAAACTTAGAAATGGTCTGTGAAAGGCAATTGTAGGACCTGAGTGGCTAGATATAAGAAGAACTGGAGGTTTTCATGAGTGAGATTGATAGAGGAAATCTCTTTTGGTTGTTCACAATAGATCTTTGCCACTGTTTACCTTTATGAATTAAAATCATAACTATTTAAAAAAAAGGGAAATTTGAATGCATTATACTGAATATACTTTTTCATGAGTTAATTACAAATTCACAGGAAAACAACCACATTTTGAATTATCAAGAATTACAGGAAATCTGAAAAGGTATCTCCCTTCCCTCCCTTCTCATACAGTATTATTTTATTAATTAGAAAATGTGTTATTGCCTATTTATTATACAGTGAAATTCACAGACAACTGCTAGATGGAACATAACAAGGATTTAACTAATTGACATTAGCTTTCATTAGTCTCTAATGTCTCAAATAAGGTAATATGAGAGTGAAATAAATTTAGACTAGTGTAATAACCAATTAGGATATAATCCAAGGTAGGTATTTCACAATCTGAATATTCTTTCCTTCTGTCTGCCTTACATTGCTCAGCAGTACATTAGAGAGACAGTGATCTTTCACAAGAATAGAAGAAATTCACAAGGCAGATTGAGGTGACATGCTTATTTTATTAGACCAGTATGATCAACTGTTCCAGGAGATGTATTTTATTTATTTAACATGAGATGTCTTTATTTTTGCATAGTTCAGATGTTAACTTCTCTCTTTTCATATTTATAATTCCTCTTCCACTGCTATTCCAGTGGAATTAGAGCCACAGCAAGATGAACATAACCGATCTGTCTCACACTGAGTATCACTCAAGTATGTCCAAGCAAAGAACCTCTCTTTAAATTTGAAGATTGCTTCAGTTTTCAGGCCTACACAGACAACGATTACAAATAAACCTGTCTCAGCTACATTTATTGGAATATCCAAGATCTCATGCAACATTCAGAGAGACCTTTAAAGACTAAATTTTATAATTTCAGCAACTTTCTCCAACTTAAATGAAAATTAAAATTACATCCCCTAGATATCAGGAGAGATACAGAAGATTTAAGATGGTAAATTTTAAAGGAACACATGGCTGAACATATTTAAGCCACTAAATATTTGTTTATGTATTGCACAGGATAGAAATATGTATTAAATTCTAAAGAACAGAAGCTATTTTACAAACACCATTCCTGGTCCACTTAGTCATCTGTATTTTGGCACTATATCTAGAGCCAATATTCAAGACATCAGGAAGTTCTTAAAGCAGAACCTTGAAATTCTACTGTAAAATCAGTGTCCAGTTCTAAGAATAATAAAAAATCTCCAGTTTTGAAGCGAAGGACTTATTTCTACAATGCACTGTTTTTAATCTAGTGGGAATTATCCAAAGGTGGTCTTACTCTGGTCAGTGGACCAAAAAAGGGTTATTCTGAGAGTGGTACAATCTATTTGCCTGTTTTGTGCTATCCTCTGCAGTTAATCTATTTTGTAAAGGCCATACCCAGAATTATGTTTTGGTTTTCTGTCAGTAATACTGTTGATATAATCAGTAACTAATAATATTTTTTTTTCCAGAATAAAAATTTCTTTGAAACTGCAGTGCAGAAAAAGGTAGCAGCCCTTGAACTTATAGTCTGTGGAAAGACTGGCAATGGAGACCATGCCTAAGCTTTGACATTATATAGTTCATTGACTCAGAAGATGTCTCCTTTCTAAAAGGTCAGGATGCAGAAGACTAAATTCAAGTTGAACAGAGGCTCCAGCTATGTGTGTATAATAGAAAAAGCAGGTGTAAACTAAAGAAAGCATTCAGGAAACACATGTGGGGTAAAGTCCCTGAGTATAAGCAGGATTTCCATGATGTTAGCTCTGTTGCATTTTTTTTTTGCTCAAGGCTAAATCTTATGTCCAAATTTAAGGAAGAAACTAAGTGGTCTCCTCTTTGAAATCAGAAAAAATAAGGTAGGATGACACATACAGTCATAATAAAGATAGCAGTCTTTCCAGTAATTTTTTTTTTCAAATTGACTTTATCAACTAAGTTGCACCTTGACAGTTTAGAAAAATATAAAATAATTATTTTGGTCTTAATTCAAAATGTCAGTGGTGTTACTGGGCATCTAGTCTACTATCTCAGCATTATGCTACTCCTCTCATAGTCTGGCTGTTTATCTCCTATAATAGCTTCTTCCTGTTAATTTTTAATCTCTACTTACACTTACACTCCTCTTTTTTGTACAATTGCCCACTTATTTTCTCGCTATGATCTTTGCTTCTTTCTCTTAAGCCTGCTGTGTTTTAACTATTCCTCTCAGGCACTCAAAGGGCAGTGCAGACCCATTTGTGCCACCAGGGCATGGGGTATGTCCTGGGGGGAGTTCTACTTAAGACTACTGTGTTCAACTTGCTGCAGTTCAGTGTTGAAAACTGAACTTCACCTAACATTTATGATCAAGAAAGGGCAAGGAAAGCAAACTCTTCTCAGATTTTCTATATTTACAAATAGAAGTGTCACACAAAACAGTTTTAGTGATGACATTGTCATAGTTATTATTATACTTAAAGAGAGAAAGAAAATAATAAACAAAACTATTCATGGCACTGTTATTTTCACTGTGGTATTTTAAGGCTGGTAACTTTTACTAGTCAGTATCTGATTCCACCTGGTAAGTGGGTCTGAAAGGAAGCTTAATATAACACTTTGTTGTACACTTATTCTTTCTCTAGTATAAAAATTCTTATAGTTACATTTTCTTTGCAATGTCAATAAAAATAATTAAATATTACTGGCAATGCTGAGTTCTTTCCATTCAAAAATTATTAATTATTGCTTATGCAGTCACAATTCAGAGTTAATCCTAAGACTTCACCTGTGAGTGATAACTTCTACATGGATAATTTCTGAGGTATTCAAAAGCACTCTTTAGATAGGATGGTCTTAAGTGACTTCCTCTGGGTTATCAGAACAAGTAGAATAAAATTACACCTTCAGAAAAGCTTCTGAAAGTTTGCGCGTTTTTCCAGGTTGTTGTGGTTTAGAAATGGTATTCCCCAATTTAGTGTTCCCACTGCAACACTCCAAACCATGCACCACGGGATCACTTCCCCCTCTCTTCCACCCAACAGCTCTCTCCACTCCACTACCACAACCTGGAAGTGCCCGCTTCCCCTGTCTCCTGCAAAAACTTGA
Source organism: Sakesphorus luctuosus (assembly GCA_013396695.1). Taxonomy (NCBI): domain Eukaryota; kingdom Metazoa; phylum Chordata; class Aves; order Passeriformes; family Thamnophilidae; genus Sakesphorus; species Sakesphorus luctuosus. The sequence continues at coordinate 46,030 of VWZD01002631.1, forward strand.
GAATAACCCCTGGGTTCTAGCCAAGCCCTCTCCTGGCTATGCAAAAATTAACCCTGTCCTGGCCAGAACAAGGACACAGTTTATTGGATGGTCTAATAGGAGATGTTACCTTTGGCTTCTAGTTTTGTCATGTTAATAAGATATGTTTAATCCTTATAACATTGTATCTGAATTACTGTTTCCAAAAAACTCTTTCTATGAAGGTGGGTTTCTATGTGCAACTTAGGCTCTGCTTCACAATGCCTTGCCTGTTTCTGGGATTCATGCCCCAAGGAGAAGCATTTGAGTTCTGTGTAAAATATCAAGTGATTTTTATGTGGCTTAACTGCAGGACTCACTAGGGCTCTACTGATAAAAAAAAAAGGAGACACCAAGTAAGTAACTTGAAAATGCTGAGATGTTTGTATTTCAACCAACAATTATGATTCAATCCAAGTGAAAAGTCTTTGTACCCCACCACACACATGAGAATAGCATGCATTAGTTTTCATTGCCACGGAATTGCCATCAGGACAGCTGCTAACCATGATGGCTGTGAGTGCACCAAGTTCTAGGCATATCAATGGAATCACACATGAGGACGTTTTTCTGGGTGGGTAGGGTTTGCACCATAAAAGGCAACAATGAGTTACTAGACTCCTCCCTTTTTTTTTTTTCAAATGTAATTAGTACAGACGATTGTTTGCCCACCTTTCCATATCATCTAAATAAGCAAGTGTCTTAATATAGTATGCAGCACCACCCAGCTTTCTCACTAAAGTTGCTCTGCGTCATGGTATAATTGGAGTGTTGGAATTTTGATGTAATGCCTTAGATACTATGACAAGGCCCAGAAACAGCTGCAGCAGGCAATCTGGAGCCCAGCAAAATGTATTTTTGCTACTATTTCTTGCAGACCATAAGTTTTTGTTGGTTTGACAAGTGCAGGTCCTCTAGACTTGCCTAGGCTTCTTTTTTTCAGCTGTGATAGCAACTTGTCTGGCAATCAGATAACCACTNCAGTTTATTGGATGGTCTAATAGGAGATGTTACCTTTGGCTTCTAGTTTTGTCATGTTAATAAGATATGTTTAATCCTTATAACATTGTATCTGAATTACTGTTTCCAAAAAACTCTTTCTATGAAGGTGGGTTTCTATGTGCAACTTAGGCTCTGCTTCACAATGCCTTGCCTGTTTCTGGGGTTCATGCCCCAAGGAGAAGCATTTGAGTTCTGTGTAAAATATCAAGTGATTTTTTATGTGGCTTAACTGCAGGACTCACTAGGGCTCTACTGATAAAAAAAAGGAGACACCAAGTAAGTAACTTGAAAATGCTGAGATGTTTGTATTTCAACCAACAATTATGATTCAATCCAAGTGAAAAGTCTTTGTACCCCACCACACACATGAGAATAGCATGCATTAGTTTTCATTGCCACGGAATTGCCATCAGGACAGCTGCTAACCATGATGGCTGTGAGTGCACCAAGTTCTAGGCATATCAATGGAATCACACATGAGGACGTTTTTCTGGGTGGGTAGGGTTTGCACCATAAAAGGCAACAATGAGTTACTAGACTCCTCCCTTTTTTTTCAAATGTATGTANGACAAGTGCAGGTCCTCTAGACTTGCCTAGGCTTCTTTTTTTCAGCTGTGATAGCAACTTGTCTGGCAATCAGATAACCACTGTCCACAAGTTTTTTTGGTTTTTTTTTTACTTTAGCTTTAGTTTGTAGCAGTAACAAGGGTTTATTCTGTGTACATTGAATGACTATAGAATAAAACATGGTATGGAAGAGGCCAGATGCAAAGTGATACTAAAGGTTCTGTACTGGAAACAGAAATCTCAATTGTCAAAAATCACTACAGGAATACAACTTGGAATTGCTCAGGTAAAAGCATTATCCTAGTTACAGCAGCCAGAACCGGTTTATCTCTGTGTGAGTATAACCCAAACTGTGTATTCTACATCCTCTATGTCATTTTTGATAGGTTGCTAACAATGGATCATTTGCAGCAGCTGCCCAGGGCCCACCTGACACCTCAGGCTACAAGCTGTGTGTTAACTCTAAAGAGGCACTGGAAGGTTTCTATCTTTATACCAGTGGCTCAGTTATGATAACTCCCCTCTGGGGAGGCATTAGCACCTTCACACCCAGCCTGAGGGTTCATGTCTGCTAATGGGCCACCAAAGAATCCAAAAATATCCCATGATGACAGAGGTAAATCACTCAATGTGGAACTGCCTTCACTGGGGTAGGTACTGGGCTTTCCCACCTGAACCAGAGTGTATACAGTGAATAAATCCCACCTGTTGTATTTCTTTGACCTGAGAGGTAGAGAGGTTACTACTCAAAATGTAAGCTGAAGATGTCTGACACTGCAAAGAAACTGCATTTCAAAAGGTTAGACTTAGTTTGGATGATTGCAGCACAGCGCATCACTATAAGAAACACACTGATTTAAAACTTTCTTTGTCAAAAAGAAGCAACAATTTAAAAATAGTAAAACCTAGCTAAATCTTGTATTTGGGGGTTGTCATAGTCATAGTGCTCTCAGTGGCAGTGGATAAAGGAAGATGACAGCTTTTGAAAACCTTATACCCCCTCTGCCTCAGATGTATAACTAAAATCAAGAATGGGAGAAAACAGATGCTATAAACCACAGCCATTATGCATCTGCACTAGAAAACTCTGCCAAGCATGAAAGGATAAGTTAATGCCACACTGACTATGTTGTATGGGCACTGGTCTCTGTGCAGGCAATGCTTTTGTTATGGAAATAGAATACCTTGTATGGACAGAGTACCCCTTTGCAACCTGCCCCTAGTCTGTCGCTATGCTCATCTGTAGTTTAGATGAGACTGTACACTCTAAGAAGACAAAGTGGCAAAAGTGATCATATTTTACTAACCAAAAATTTTGTGTGGCAGTATCTGAAAATGCCTTCTGGAGAATAAAGTTAATCCATAGATTAAGAGGTAATTTTTTTTAAAAAAAGAAAAAGTTCTTAACCATCTGGAGTTAAAATAGTTACAAGAAGAATCAATAAGTTTCTAGTTTTCTTGTTTGTTTGGGTTTGTTTTTAATAAATAAGGATGTTTTAGATGGAATAATAATCATTATTTCTAGATAAAGCAATAGGATTAGATTTAAAAAGAAAAATGTTTGCTATTCTTGATAGGAAGATAGGTTATCTAGTGATGTTTTTAAAGGCCTACATACTATGTTCCTTTCTATAAAATCTTACAGAATGCCTGTATTCTTCACAAGTTACACAAATATCTCTTCCTGCTGTAGTCAAAATTATTTTCCACAAGGGGTGCTTCCTCTACACTTCTCTTACCTTTCACAAACAAAACCAAGACACTTCATTGCAAAGTGGGAAAGTGTGCTGGTTTAAAGAGAAACCAGCAGGAGTAACAAAACGAATATGAGAGATTATAAATCAAGTCAGAGTTACAATTTAATAAAAATATTACAATAAATGTAATGGCACCAAGAGAAATTGGTTTTAACCCACAAAACCCAGAAGTATAACCCAGAACCCTGAGGCACAAACAGAGTGGTGTTGCCCCTGTGCTGAGACCCACATGATTGCCTCGAGTCCAAAGTAAAAGGAAGTGAAAAACCTGTTGGTGCAGATGATGGTCACAGTCTCATCGAGAGACCTGTTGAGGTTCTGGTCCTCCCCTGGATCTGACGAATGATACCAGAAGTCCCCAAACCCCAAGATTATATGCCCTCAGGTTCAGGTAGGAGCGCCTAGTACCTCCCCCAGGGTGGGGAGTTCCACTATGGGTGATCTAACTCTGTGAGTTATGAGGTATTTTTGGAATCGTTGGTGGCCCATTAGCAGACACACCCCCTCAGGCTGGATATGAAGGTGCTAAATCCCTGGAGCGGAGTTATCACAGCTCCTGTCTCACAGGCTTCTTTAACACCCAGCTTGTAGCCTGAGGGGTCGGGTGTGCCCTGGGCAGCTGCTGCAAATGGTCCATTGTTAACAGTTCATGAGAAATGACAGAGGGTGAAGAATACACAGCTTTGGTCATACCCATATAATGGTCCCAGTTGCTGAACCAGGCCAGAAAGTTTGAAGTGATTAAATATTTTCCAATTAGAATAATGTTAGAATTTTCAGATTAAAAGCTCTGATATGACACCATCATTCTTCTACCAGTTAATTTCAAAATAGTTCTATGTGCAACAGTACCTTTTGGAATAGCTTCATGGTTCTGGGTTTGTGTGGCAAGGTTTCAGGAGTAAGAGGCAGGGCTACAGATGTGGGTTCTCTGAGAAGCTGCAGCCTCTGGAGGATCCCATGCTGGAGCAGGAGGCTGTGACCCCATGGGAAACCTGTGCTGGAACAAGGTCTTGGACTTGTGGCCCTGTGGAGAGAGCAGCTCTCACTGGAGCAGATTTACTGATGGGGCTTATGACCTCATGGGGGACCCAAGCTGGAGCAGTCTGTTCCTGAGGGACTGCAGCCCACGTAAGGGACCCACACTGAAGCAATTAATGAAGAACTGTAAATCCTGGGAAGAAGCCACGCTGGAGAAGTTCATGGAGGTTTGTCTTCCATGGGAGGGAGGAACAAGAGAACAGCGTGAGGAGTTCACTCCTGGTGAGAAAGGAGCAGCAGAGACATGTGATGAACGGACCACAGCCCTCATTCCCTATCCCCATAAGCCATTGGCAGGAAACAGGAAGCAAAAATAAGAAGTGGAGACCAAGAAGGTCTGGGGGATAGTATTTTTATGATTTGTTTTTATTTCCCATTACTCTACTCTGATTTGACTGGTGATAAATTAAACTATTTTCCACTAGCTGAGTCTGTTTTGCCTGTGACAGTAGTTAGAGAGTGATCTCTCCCAGCCCTTGTCTTGGCTCATGAGCCTTTCATCATATTTTCTCTCCTCTGCTTTGCTGAGGAGGGAAGTGACAAAGCAGCTTTGATAGGCAACTGGAATCCAGCAAGGGTCAAACCACTATAATGCACTAATGTCTTTTATCCATTCAAATGGCTCTCATCAGCTGGGGAAGATGGACATGCTTTGCCTTTTAACTGCTCCTGATGGTTTACTAAAAGTAACTTCAAAAACTGCTTAAAAACACAGATAAAATTCTATATTACTTATCAGTGACCATTCAAATTATTGAACTATATTCAGCACAATTTTAGGAACAGAACAACCCATTTAATGCGCAAATAAACCATTTTCACGTACAGGGTTTTTCACTGTATGACTTCATTAGCAGATGGCTAATTTTACCATCAAAAATTTTCCTGCTATAGATGTCAGAAGCAATAAACTCTTCTGTAAAAATTAAACTCAGACAAATGTGTAATCTTAGGGACATGATCCTAATAGAAGATCAGGTGGGGATTGTTACATAGTAGGTAGCCCATGCTATTTCTGGGCAATCCTATTTCACTGTTTAAAAAGGTAAAATGTTCATTACAGTGATAAGATCAGAATTATGACAGGTAGAAGAATGAGGGCATTACATAATTTGTAAATTCCCATTATAGAATGGTCAGCAATTAGCAAAATGGCAATTGGCCGGCATTTAAAGAAGTAGAAATCACTTGCAAAGGTTATCTTAATATCTCTATTTTGACAGCTCCACACATATTAAAATAATTTATGATGATATTTAGTGGTGAAATAGGTATACAGCAGCAAACAGATTCATAGAGAAAGAAAAGTTGACTGAGTAAACTTTAGTTCTACTGTTTGGAATATTTGTTAAACCTGAATAATACTAACAGTAGCAATGCATTATCTCTGGTTCCAACTTGTGAAAAAGAGAATGTTCTGACTAAAAAATATGAAAAATATATCACTTCAAAGATCCTGTGTGCTGGGCAAGAAGAATAGGATCCATAAGAAAATAAGAGCAAAATTTAAAGTAAAACAAAAAGGGAAAATAATTAACTGGCCCTTCTGTATGAATCTATGACTCTGTTTTGGCATGTCAATGAAAATGACTTTATAATAAATGTTAATGACTAATCCTCAGCAGTGTCTCTAGGTCTTTATGTCTCTATCTTCCCAGATTTTTCCTTATGTTATAATTTCAACTGTGGATGGTTTTCAGACCCTTGAAAAAGGTAACCCTTATACAAACTCTGAAACATTTACATTATCAAGCAGTGATGTACTTCTACATCAATCAGTGTAAATTAAAATTCACAAATATGTGATGCTCTGAGAGATCTTAAATGTTTTTCATGTAGTGTTAGAGATGTCTGGTCATACTAATCATAGCATATCCTTTCAATATTTTTTCCCTGTGAGTAAAGGAGAATATGGCTTTCAAAAGTTACTTTAAGGTCAAAATTTCAGTATGTGATAAAAGGAGGTCATTCTTTATCTTGTAATGAGCTCAGTAGGCCCATTTGATGTAGACCAAGTGGTTGAAATGAAATCTTTAATTTCTTTGACATTCATGCAGACTTTCTCAGCTTAGTTTTTATCTGTTTCCGTTTCTTTTTAAGCAAACGATCACCAATAATATGCAAATGTGCCTTCTGATTTGAGGTATTTAGCTATTATCCCCAGCATTTATCAGATACCTGCCATGGTTTCCCAAGCAGCAGCTTGATTTCACAACATAGATTATACTTATAGTCCATTGTTCTGGTGACGAAAAGTAAAGACAAATTTATTATGAAATTTTAAGTGAATAACAAGTCTGTATTAAACACTTGTTACTTTCACGTGTGGGTTTCTAACATCCGACAGTTGATAACTCTGTTATGAGACACATATTTTCCTCCTTTCACCTCTTCAAGTACAGATACCACTGCATCATATGCCTTCCTGAAAAAAGTTATCCACCCAAATAATAAAGTACAAAAAAACATACACAGAATTGTCATAGGACAGTGAGAATGGCACTCCCTGAAAAAAACCAACCT